>CM067217.1:73958703-74366083 GCA_034190945.1 Octodonta nipae
AAAAAATACAGACTACAAATTATCGAAACAAATGATAATTAAAATATTTATACGTGATTTTTTCTAATAATATCTAGAATTTTCAGGGAGGCGACCCACTTAGAGACTACCCAATTGGATTTCGTGATAATAATATTTAAGAAATATTAAGACAGATTCTTCTTGATATTGTTGCTAATAAAATATACTTTATTTTCTTTATCGCTCTTGTTCAAAATCTCAATAATACTAAGATACCGTGTTTAACAAAAAAGTTTTTACAAATATAGGGTTGAAAATGTATTAATGTACCTACATTAAGTACATTTTCCACATTTTCAGACAGAACAGAACAGAATTCCAGAATAATATTTAAATGACTAATTTCTGCAGTCGAGAAATTTTCCTAACCTTAGGAAGCCATATAACAAACTGAGAGAATATCATACACTTTGATTTTGATGAATAGTTGCAAAATTAAGTATAATGTATTTCTACGACAGTGAGGTTTTCTCTTGTTATTTCAATATCAAAAACAGTAAGTATAATAAAATCATAAATATGTAATAGGTGGTTTCAGGGAATTTATCGGCGAATTTAATAACTGATCGCTGCCGGGATCGATGGTGAAATGACGACGTTTCGGCAGAATCACAACATTTGCCCTCTTCAGGTCCGTTCGCATAATTCTCATATCCTTCTGCTTACGCTTCTAGTTACTCGAATACTAAGATCTACAGTTAGTTAGTCATATCTTTACTATCAGAGTTAAATTGTTTTTACAAATTTGTTACTCCTAGTCTACAGTAGCGTCCGAGCTGTTATATAGTCACGGTTCGACGGTTATCGACTGGTTCCGTGAACTGTTATAGGGGAGGCGGGAGAATTTTCCAACTATTCCATAAGTTCTAGATTTCAATGCATCGGTGTTTGCCAGTACTTTCGTATTCTCAGGTTTATTCGGTGTGACGTCATGGTGGCGTGTTCAGCAATGGATGTTGTTTTTTCTTGTTTTATTATGGCATTCTGGTGTTCATCACGTCTGGCTTGAACTCGTCTGTTAATTTACCCCACATAGATTTTATGAGATTCTGCTCATGGAATCTCATACACTCCCTGTTGTTCTAAAGGTCCTTGTGTTCGGATTCCTCAACACCGTGCGTATTGAAAATAGTATCAATATTGTGCCTACGTAAAATTAGTGTCCGTGGTACCCCTGAAATACGGTAAATAATCCTTGGTTATTGGGGTCTCATGTTCCTCGTCTGTTGGTCTCGGTTTTGACTTTAGTGCTCATTATATATTTCGGTCTGTAAATTCGTTTTGACTCTAGAGCTGCTTTTAAACTGCCCATTTCCTGTTTGAGGTTGTCCTGGTCAGTTAGTCTTTGTGATCTGGTTACCATTGTCTTGACGACGGCTTGTACTTGGGCTAGGTGGTGATAAAAATTGGCATGAACGTATCTACTGCTGTGAGTTGCTTTTCTATATCAGAACATCAAGGAATGGCAAATGATTATTGGTTATTTTATTTTGTGATGAATGCCATGACGGTGACCTAAAAAAGTGTTGAGGTGTTCCCTCCCATGAGGCCAAATACAAAGGATTATCCACGTATCATAACCATAAACTGGGTTTAAGACTTGTTGTTCTTAGTGCCAACTCTCAAGGTACTACATAAAGAGGTTTCAGGTGTTGTTGGCCGGTATGAACAAACTACTCGAACAGTCACAAGAAGTGGAACGAGAAGTGCATGTTCCCGTTGTGGACGAACAAGACATTTTCAAAGTGGCTGCAGAGTAAGGCTACCTGAACAACCAACAAAATAATCTTACCAGCCAGTGAAACTCGGATCAGTAAGCATAAGGGGTGAATGTTGACTAACCCTCCAACAGCCCCCAGCAGCCGTTATCTGTAAGTCGTTACCGTTATAAAATAACGATAGAACGCTAAATTATTGAATGTTTTGTGGCTCCGAATCGATCTTTGCATTATAATGACATATGGTTTGTTCGAAGAGACTAGTTGACAACGATTTGAAAACATTTCACCAAATCAGCGATCTCTACAGCTGGCTATGCCAACAATCGATTGGTGGAGAATCTTTCTAGAATTGATGATAGTTTCTGTCTTTACTTGATGAAAATTCATTTTAATATTGTATTAAAATAAACACACTGATGTAATTTTCATTTAAATTTATTTACTATTGACAATTGTTCCACCAGGTTACTGGCTTCTTCAGAATACTACGTAAGACGTCGTACGTTGTAACAGATTATTCATGGGCAGCTAGACAGCAATCCTGGGAGCTGCGTTGGAATGGTGGAGCCCGTACACTCAGCTCATGACGACTTAGTTGGACGGGCTATAGTTAAAACTGGATGAGAAATACCAATTAGCGTCTTGAATATAACCAACAACGACGTCCAAATTGCCAATGCTCCAGAAATAGCTGCGAAGAAGCGTTCCTACCACACATCGGTGAAAGAGACAAGGCCCGGTAAACAGTTTTTAGAATAGTTTGCCTACCATTTGACACACCTTACACCTGTGGAACAGCAGAAAGTCAACCAATTTATCGCAAATCACTGGCAAATTATTAGTCAAGATGGTATACCGGTGGTACAAACATCATCCAGCACAGAATAGATACTGGGAAGGCTAAACCCATAAGAATACCACCTAGGCCACTACCATTGGGGCAATAACAGACAGTCGAGGAAAACATCGACTCCATGTTACAAATTGAGTTATTGAGCCATCCATCAAGTCTATGGTCTGGGTTTGCCCCCGTTGGTTTAGTGAAAAAGAAGCAAGAAAAACCAAGCGAGTTTACGTTAATTAAAGAAAATTGAACGATGTAACGAAGAAAGGCAGCTCTCACCCGAATTGATGACATAATGGCCACACTAGCAGGGTATCGTTGGCTCTGTACACTAGACCTAAAGAAATTCTGTACACTAGACCTAAAAAAAGTGGATATTCAGTGTTTCCCAACGTGGGGCCCACGTCCCACAGGGGGGCAATTCGATTGTTCAGGGGTAAATTTGAAAATGAACTCAACACGAGTTTAACCCCTTAAATGCAATTTCAGATTTCGATACCAAATTTAACGAAAAAAGCAAATTCTTAAATAATTGCGGTAAATAATTATTAGGTATAATTTCGCTTGACGAGACCAAAATATCACCAGTGTGTTTGGCGTCCTCCAGTAAACAGTTATTCGCACACTTCGCACCTGAATGGCCCATCGCAAATTCTGTAGTGTTTCACAGCAGTCAGTTGGTGTTAATTTGAAATAAGTGTCCGTTAAAGCTGTTGTAAAACCTCGTTGATTTAATAAAGTAAGTGGAAGTGTAGTAAAAGTGTTAAACACATTTATATAAATATACATTTTTTAGTATACCTTCCTTTACTCTATGTCACATTAAATTAATTTTAACACACTTTAATTTTTAATTGATCTTATAGTTATTTCTTATAGCTTATAAAAAATGAGTGGTGCAAGCAAGAAAAAAAAACTCGTCAATATTTGAAGGAATATTTAAAATTTGGGTTTATACCCGCTGTCCATGATGAGCGGATTCCTTTTTGTCTTTTGTCAGCAATGTTTGACAAACGAATCAATGAAACGAGGTCGTTTAGAGGCGCCTTTGAAGAGAAAACATATTGCTCATATTAAAACAGATTTGAATTGCTTTAAAACTTTAAAGATAAATTTTGAAAAGAGAACAACATTAAAGTGTCTATTTACTGCTCATACTTCAACTAATAATCGTGTTTTTGAGGCTAGTTATCAAATTTCTTTAATCATCGCTAAAACTGGAAAAAATCATACTATAGGAGAGAATTTAATAAAACCCTCGATATTAGCATTTCTTAAAATGGTTCTTGAAAAAGATGACAAAGATACAAAAGCTATGCCACTCAGTAACAATACTGTTACCTGAAGAATAGGCGAAATGAGTGAAGATATATTGAGAAACAACTTGTTGAAAAGCTGAAAACAAGAAATGTTTCAGTGCAAATGGATGAATCAACTTTGAGAGACAGTGAGGCTTATACGTAAGATATATTGATAAAAGTCATTTTGCTGAAGAAACGTTGTTCTGTAAAAGATTAGAAAGCACCACTACCTCTAAAGATATATACAATAAGCTAAAAAATTACCTAGATGTCAATGATATACCAATGAAAAATGTAACATCTTGTGCTGCAGATGGTGCTCCTAATATGATGGGCAAGAAAAATGGCTGCTTAAAATTGTCAATCCAGAAATAATTCTTGTGCATTGTGTTATTCATAGGGAAAACTTGCTAGCTAAAAACATCTCGCCTCTTCTAAATGAAGTACTACATTCAGTAATAAAATACGTTAACGCTATTAAAGCTAGTGCCAAATGGGAGTGCCTCTTCAATCTATTTTGTGAAGAATAAAGAGAAGACCATGTGAGACTGTTACTTCATACTGAAGTAAGATGGCTATCTAAAGAGAGCTGCTTGAAAAGATTTATGGAACTGTTTGATACTATAAGTGATTTTTTAAGCGATAAGCCTGAAAAGTATCTGTTAACTATCGATGATAAAGCATTTGTGAGTTATTTAGCCGATATCTTTGAAAAACTAAATATATTAAATAAGCAGCTTCAAGGAACAAATATAACTCTTGTTGATGCAAAAGCGAAGATATTTTGTTTCATTACCCATACTGAGATATGTCAGAAACATATTAACAACAAAAACTTTGAACAGTTTCATTGGCTCCAAAAATGTGCAGTAACTGATACCACTTTACTTGCTATTGTTATTTTATGATTTAAAACAAATTGATTTTCCAACATGGATGATACAGCCAATGTTAGTGGATTTGTATGATATATTTCAAATATCCAGTATCAAGAAAAACACGCAGAATTGCAAAATAATGAGTCAGTTAAAACTTTATTTAATATAAAAGGAGTGATGGCATGGCTTTGTGAGGAAACAAGAAATCAAATACCCAAATTCAAATGTGCAAGAAAACTATTGCTACCGTTTCCATCTTCATTTCTAGCTTAATGTAGATTTAGTGCTGTAAACGATTTACTGGTAAAAAAAAAGAAATCGGCTGGATATAACACAACGTGGAGACTTGAGACTGAAGCTAACGAAATTGAAACCTAATATAAAATCTCTGTGCAGCAACCATCAAGCGCAATGATCTCACTAAATTAAAAGAATAAATTAATATAGAAACATCTATATTAAATTTATTTGCAATCTGAATTTCAGTTTTTCATTATGTTTTGAAAATTTACTTACTGTGTTTCGTTAACAATTTCCTAGTAATTTCTTCCTAATACCTATCATTTAAGTTTCTTAAGTGAACAATTCAATTTTTTAATATTAAAAATTATGCATTTTACATAGGGGGGACATACGAATTTTAGAAAGGCTAAGGTGGGGCATGGCACAAAAAAGGTTGGGAAACACTGGGTTAGACTATATAAAAATGACAGAGAAAAGGCAGCGTTCTTCACAATTGAAGGGCTGTTTCAGTTGACGGTCATGCCTTTTGGATTATGTAATGTTTCCGCTACATTTGGGAGGTTAATGGAGTATGTATTAAGCGGGTTGACATGGAAGACATGCTTAGTATACCTCGACGACATTCTGGTCATGGGTCACACATTTGACGATCATCTGAAGAATCTCGGTGAAGTATTTTCCAGAATTAAGAATGGCAACCTGAGATTTAACTCGAAGAACTGTTCCATGTTACAAAAAGAAGTATAGTCTGGGCCACATGGTTTCTGAGTCCGAAATCGTCCCGATAAACACGAAGCTTTTTGAAGTTCTATTCGTACTACAGACGATTTGTTGAGGGATTTGCCACCAATGCCACTAATCAGAATTGTGAAACATCATTCAGTCGATATTCCAGCCCAATCCTAGCGTTTCCTACACAGTCCGGTAAGTTCATCTTAAACACGGATGCCAGCAACTCAGGTTTGAGAGCCGTCCTAGCCCAAATGCAAGATGGTAAAGAGAGGGTAATCAAGTACTAGAGCCCTGAATTCTCGAAACCGAAGAGGAATTATTGTGTCACCAGAAAGAAACTTCTTGCAATAATCAGGGCTGTAGACCATTTCCACAAAATATTTCTATGGTCGTCATTTCCTACTCAGAAGCGATCATGCCGAACTCAAATAGCTGTTCGACATGAAAATACCGGAAGGACAATTAATTGGCCAGGCGGATGGAGAAATTTCATCACGATTTCAAGGTTGAACACTGTGCCGATGTCTTGACAAGACCCTGTAGGGCAGAATGCGGACATTGTCTGAATAATGTATCCAGGACCAAACAGCAGTCAATGAACCAACCCTTTTACCCAAGAGGACAGGGGCACCCAGGCTACGAAGTGACGAGGTAGCTATATGCTGGCTGAAGTCATTATGGCCCCAATGGGACTCTCTAGGAGTGGAGAATGGAATGTTAAAGAGAAATTGGGAGAGCAATGACGGCAGTGAAACGAAGTCTCAACTGGTAGTTCCAAAGAAAAAGGTACCCGCCGTCCAGACCGAATTACATAATGAGATTCCTAGAGGTTATTTGGACAAGAATAAAATTTTGGATAAAATTCGTCAATGGTACTACTGGATAAATTACTTCGAAGACGTCAGAGCTTGGTGCCGAAAATGTGACACCTGTGCAGCCTGAAGACCCGGACCATTAAGAAGCAACCAGGGTGGCGACGGTGCTGATAGAAAAAGTATTAAACAAGGTTGGTATTCGTTGGAGTTACATTCAGACCAAAGGCGTAAATTTGAATCCCCTGCATTCCAGAACGTCTGCACGATCTTATGAATCAAGAAAACAACAACCAAACCTTTACATCCACACTCAGACGGAATGGTTAAAGGATTCAATAGAACCTTGGAACAACATCTATCCAAAGTCGTCAGGAACAATCAGCGTATTGGGATGAGGATATTCTGTTATTCCGGGTGGGTTATCGCTCAGCCGTATATAACAGCACATGACTGACTCAAGCTGCGATTACTTTATGATTTGGCGTTTGGTTCACAAGAAGAATCATCTTAAGAAGTCACTTATTATGCCGACCAACTCCGACAGAACATGCTGGCATTACACGAACTAGCTCGAAAGCAGATGTTGGCCACCAGCGATCGGATGAAGACACGCTATTATCTCAACGCAACTTCAGTCGGTTCTAAGAAAGAAACGAGGTCTGGCTATACAACCCCCGGAGGGGTATTCACCGAGAACCAACAGTTAAGATGAAGGGGGTACATTTGGTTCGACTCGCTCCCTACTATGGAGAGATCAGAATTAAAGGGGAGGCAATGTTATAAAATTCATTTTACGCCGCCAAAAATTAATAAACATCCTAAGTTAATCATTCTGATAAAAACATTACAAATACGCAACTAAAACGGCTGAATATAAAAAAGCATCAACAACAGCAGTCCCGACAACTCGATTAGGTAAAAAAGTAAGGTTGACGTAATTCCGAAATTGAATTCCATCCAGACTAGCAAACAAGAGAAGACTAAACAAATCTTCGGACGAATGAACTGTATATAAGACGCGGCTTCTTGGGGCGAGGCAGAGTTGGAATCAGTGTGTAGCACACCAGCTGATAGCATAAGTCATTGTGTTTTGCAAATAAATTTATTTTGATAAAAATAAAGATGTTTGAAGTGACTGTGAATATTTGTGAAATTGAACCCATAGAATCTATTCCAATACATTGATTGTGTTATAAATAGTTCATGAGAAGTTTTAATAAAATAATTTTCAACGAACCCCCGGATAAATAAAATTTTAGAAAAAATGAGGTACAAAAGAGATGCAGATTTCACAAGAATTTAAGAAAGGATAGTCAAATTTTGATAAGAAAGATATTAAAAAATCTCATGGACAGCATGTTTTTGCCTCAACTTTGAAAGGCGAACAACATGAGGAATTAAAAATTCAAAAGGAAAACTGATCAACAAATACAATTAGTAATACAAAGTGGAGAGGATACTTCTGAAAACAAAATTAATGATGTCGGTTCTATTCATCGCAAAGTACTATAAAAAACACCGTACAATGTGATAATCAAAGTGAATAAAAGGAAAATAAAAAATACAAGACTTACGAGAGGGAAATATCAGAAACGGAGAGTACTAAGGCTTCCTTTGTCAATTACACCCTCTATTGCAGCTCAACTGGGCCTATGTACAACTGAAAATCTTGCATTTTTTCGGAGGTGCAGCAGCATTGGAACTTCTCCTGAACATTCCACTTGCCGAACAACATTAACGATAATTTCAGTCCTCGATAAGATAAATGGAATTCAATCATTGAGTCAGGTTCAACTGTCGAAGTTGAGATTTAGTGATGTAAAGTCTAACCAAGTAGTGAAATTTACTTGTGTACTTATTTTTGTCTAATAAAATTGTTTGAACCAACGGAGTTTTCAACAATGTAAAACACACCGACAAGTAGAGATGGGTAGGCCCGCTCATAATTCGGAGTTGGATCTGGATATGCATCCAGTTCCAAAGATGTACATCCAAGACCCGTGTCCGTCGGACCCATACGGGTCCGGTTGTCTAACTGTGATTACCGGAGTCGGACTGCAGGCGGAGTGTTGGACTGTTATACTGTTAGCAAGACATTATGGCGCTGAATTACTGTATTTTGCCCTTTATATAATAAAATTACGAGAAAACGATAATGATTTTTCAAAAATAATAATTACAAATAAAAATAGCCATATTTGACAACTAAAACGATAAAAATATATAACCATGAACCAACAATACTTCTATATGATCAAACTATAAGTAATACCGTTCCCCTCACTCCGATACGCAGTTCCCAGTCAGCTAGCTATCATTGATTCAGTACCGCTCATGGCATGTTTCAATGGCGCTCCCGCGTATAATATTGTTACGAACAGCCACATGTCCAGGGACCGTCAGCCAGTCAGCATAAGGGGGCGAATGCTGACTGTCCCTCCACCAGCCCCCAAAATGTTATCCATCCGGGGATTTTGCCGAGATAGCGGCAGCCTAGTCATTAGAGGCACCATCAATGGGCGAGCAGTTACCATCACCATCGACACCGGCGCCGCTGTGTCCATTGCCAAGTCCAGGGTTTTGAGGGCATCAGAAATTCGACCAGTTACCAATAACATCCAGCTCAGAACAGTGACCGGCGAGTCCATGTCAATACAGGGTGAGGCGGATGTCTTGCGACAGATAGGGGACAACATGATCCGGCATAGGGTCCTGGTAGCGAATATTGAGGACGATTTTATACTGGGAATGGACCTAATTAGCCAGCATGGATTTATGTTCGACCCGAGATATGATGTTCTTCGGTTCCTAAATGAGGAATTTGTATTGACACGGTCCGTCAACACATCAGTCACCCCCATAAAAATTGTGGCAAAGTCTTCAGCTAGAATTCCCGGTCGAACGGAACAGATTATAAATGGGCAGCTAGACAGCAATCCTGGAAGCTGCGTTGGAATGGTGGAGCCCGTACACTCAACTCATGACTACTTAGTTGGACGGGCTATAGTTAAAACCGGACGAGATATACCAATCAGAGTCCTGAATTTGTCCAACAACGACTTCAGAATTGCCAATGGTCAAGAGATAGCTTGTTTCGAGCCAGTACCAGGAGAGAACCAGAAGGAAACAGGGCCCAGTAAAGAGTTCCTACAACAGTTTGCTGACCATTTGACACACCTGACACCAGAGAACAAGAAGAAAGCCAAGCAATTAATCACAAAGCACTGGCAAATTTTTAACAGTCAAGATGGAACCGCCGGCCGCACCAACATCATACAGCATCGAATAGATACCGGAAAGGCTCAACCCATCAGAATACCACCTAGACGACTACCATTGGGGCAACAACAGGCAGTCGAGGAGAACATCGAGTCCATGTTACAGAGTGGAGTTATTGAGCCATCCATCAGCCCATGGTCTGCTCCCGTCGTGCTAGTTAAAAAGAAGGATGGAACCACCCGATTTTGTGTGGATTACAGAAAGCTGAATGACGTCACAAAGATAGACAGCTATCCACTACCCCGAATCGATGACACTTTGAGCACACCAGCAGGCTCCCGTTGGTTCTCCACACTAGACCTAAAAAGTGGATATTGGCAGGTTGGTCTACACGCAAACGACAGAGAGAAGACAGCGTTCTCCACCAGTAAAGGGCTGTTTCAGTTCACGGTCATGCCCTTTGGGTTATGTAATGCACCCGCTACATTTGAGAGGCTAATGGAGTATGTACTAAGCGGGTTAACACGGAGGACGTGCTTAGTATACCTCGAGGACATTCTAGTCATGGGTCAGACATTCGACCACCATCTGAAGAACCTGGGCGAAGTATTCTCCAGAATTAATAACGCCAACCTGAGACTCAACCCGAAGAAGTGTTCCTTGTTCCAAAAAGAAGTAGAGTTTTGGGCCACGTCGTTTCCGAGTCAGGAATCCGCACAAGATAGAAGCGATCCGTGATTGGCCAATCCCAAAAAACAAGCATGAACTCCGAAGCTTCCTGGGCCTCTGTTCATACTACCGGCGTTTTGTTGAGGGATTTGCCACCATTGCCGCGCCTCTACATCGGCAGACCACTGAGAAAGAGACCTTCCGCTGGAATCAGGATTGCGAAACATCTTTCAGACGACTGAAGGCAGCACTATGTTCCAGTCCAATCCTAGCCTTTCCTACACAGTACGGCAAGTTCATTTTAGACACCGACGCCAGCAACACAGGTTTGGGGGCCGTCCTATCCCAGGTGCAGAGGGTGATCGAGTACTACAGCCGTGGATTCTCAAAAAGGAACTTCTGGCAATAATAAGGGCTGTAGACCATTTCCACAAATACCTCTATGGTCGTCATTTCTTAATCAGATCATGCCGCACTCAAATGGCTGCTGGACATGAAGACACCGGAAGGATAACTGGCCAGGTGGATGGAGAAATTACAGCAATACGATTTCAAGGTGGAACACCGTGCCGGCCGTTTGGACAATAATGCCGATGCCCTATCCAGAAGACCCTGTAGAGCGGAATGCGGACATTGTCTGAAGACGGAACAGCGAGAGGGTATCTCCATCAGACAGATCCGAGTGCAGGCAAATGAAGACTGGATAACGGAACAGTGCATCCAGGACCAAATGGCTGATCCAGACATCGAACCAATCTTGTCACTCAAAGCGAGAGGGGCACCCAGGCCACGATGGGACGAGGTAGCTAGATACTCCGGCGTGCTGAAATCGTTATGGGACTCTCTAAGAGTAGACAATGGAATGCTCAAGCGAGTTTGGGAAAGCGCTGATGGACGAGAAACCAAGTCCCAACTGGTAGTTCCGAAGAAAAGCGTACCAGCCATCCTGACCGAAGTACATGATGGAATTACCGGAGGCCACCTGGGCATGAATAAAACCCTAGACAACGTTCGCCAGCGGTACTACTGGGTGAACTACTTCGAAGACGTCAGAGCTTGGTGCCGCAAATGTGCCACTTGTGCAGTCAGTAAGGGCCCGAAGACCCGGACCAAGGGGCAGAATGCAGCAGTACAATGTGGGTGTCCCATTTGAGAGAATGGCCATCGATGTCGACGGTCCGTTTCCCGAGTCTGAGAGGGGGAACAAATACATTCTGGTCGCAATGGATTACTTCAGCAAATGGCCTGAGGCATATGCGATACCCAACCAAGAGGCAACCACGGTAGCGACGGTGCTAGTAGAACAACTATTTAGCAGGTTTGGCGTCCCGATGGAACTACATTCAGACCAGGGGCGTAACTTCGAATCGAATGTATTCCAGAAGGTCTGCACGATGTTGGGGAGAACGAGAACAACACCATTACACCCACAGTCAGTTGCGGTAACGAAGACGATCCCATGGAAGCAGGACCATCTTCGGTGAAAATTGAGGATGAAGAACAAGGACCGCCAGACAACGACCAAGACGAAGCCGAACGAATCCATGAAGAATTTAAAACTTTCGTGAACCTTTACAAAACAAAATACATCATAGACTATTCAAAAATTGAATTCACTAACGGACAATGACTTGACAAAACTAACAAATATATTATTACCTTCTTTTGACAGAACAAACTAGAAAACTTTCATGAATTTATAATGCCAGCCATTTTCGAGGAAAACATAAGACTTTGATGACAAAATCAACAAATTCGTAAGCAAATCCGTTACAGACAGGAAATATTTCATAATCGCCCTTTCTTATGACCCAGAAGCGGTAGCAGAGTATCTTTTCTATGCCATTTACAAAAATCAACATGAATTAGACCTTAACACAACATAGTGTATTGAAAATAATCTCGAACTCCCGATCTTAGAAATTTTCTCTTTCATTTTCTCGGAAAAAGATATTAAACTTAAGGTTTGTCAAAGTTTAGTCCAAACACCGACTAATGACCAAATTCCACTAATAACAGAACAGAATCATTGCGGAAAAGCCAATTTACACCGAGGTGTTAATGAAACTCTCAGAAGAATTCGACAAAACTTTAACTGGACTGGGATCATAAAAGATGTCGAAACCTTTATAAAGAATTGCGAAATTTGCCAAAAGGTGAAAATTTGCCGGAAAAATCTTAGTACACCCCTAGGAATCACAAACCCCAAAGGCTCCTTTCAAGAGCTTAATATCGATATATTCGAAACGCCGACAAGAAACTATGCCTTGACAATACTTGACGAACTAACAAAGTTTACACATTGCCTTTCGTGACAAGACTGCGAAAACAGTAGTAACAACACTGTTGTTATTTAGGAAAAGGATTTGAAAATAACATAATGAAAGACTTATGTTCAATGGTCGACATCACACTTACCTTTTCGAGCGTGAGCCACCCGCAATCTAATGGCTCCCTAGAGAGCTTCCATGCCACTCTAACAGAAAACCCGGAAGAACATCCCTTCAATACACTACAGTATGCTGTCACCTGCTACAATAATACCAAAAACAAAACTCACGGGTTTACCCCGTATGAACTCCTGTTCGGACATACGGCTTGTGGCGTACCTGAAAAACTGTACAACGAGAAAACCCTCATGACTAAATACATTAGAGACTTAAACAACAGAATTTCATACTACTACAAAATTGCTAGAGAAAAAACACAGGCACAAAAGGAAAAAGCTAAAATCCGATTTGACCAAAACATACCCACCAAACGACCTGAATACAAACCCGGTGACAAAGTGTACGTCCGCGATCAAATATTACTGACAAATTACAAAACAAATTTAAGGGACCTTTCGAAATCCTAGAAGTTTACGACAAATCATCTATGTTAGTGAACTGGAAAACCAGACAAAAGACAAAAGTAAACTTCGACAAGTTAAAACCATACTTTGAAACTTAAACAAAATTTCATTGCAGGCTCCTCTTGGTTGCCGCATCAGAACTCATTACAGTCTCCTAAATCAAATTTCCCGAGACTTAAACTTAGAATATCAAGAAATATTTGCAGACACAAAAATTAATAGAATTAAAAGAGGATTACTTAACGGAGTTGGTACATTTTGGAAAGCAATCACTGGAAATCTGGACTCATCAGATCCAAAATCTTCAAATGGATGAAGAAATTTTTAACAAAGATATTCAGGAAATCGAAACCGTCCTGTATGATATTTCAGACACAACTTCCTGTCAAGGCGCTAAAGCAAAAGCCCTAGAAGTTTGTGAATTATTAATGGAAAGTTACCTATTCCTACAGACCAGTTTAAATGATATTCTAAATTCAATAACCTTCGCAGGACTTCACATAATTCATACTTCCATAATATCTCCTATAGACCTTGTGAACTCCCTTCAGGAAAGGACCAGGCACCTTTCTTATGAAAAAATGGACCTCCGTCAAATTGTTTGAAATTTTGGTATGTTGTAGGGGTTAATGTTCTGACAAAAAGAGTCCATGGGCTCAAATAGATTCTATGACTAGTTTTCGAGATACAGAGTGTTAAATATCGAAAATGCCGCATTTTTAATATCAGATTTCCAATGATAGATGTGCTTTATTTCCGGTTATTGGAGAAATTGTGATTTGTACATTATTGGACATAAATATTTCACAAAACAATTGCCATAAGTTTTGGTGGATTACAGGGTATTTAAAAATACGTACCATGTGATTTTGGAAAAAATCTTTTTTTTATTACAACGGCGAAAACATAAGAAGATGTTATTGCACAATTAATATCTCGTTAAAGTAATAATTTCTTTGGTGTGCTTCATATAATATACAGTGTGAGCCATAAATATAGCTAAAGAAGGCATATATTATTTTTTCCTATTAATGAGTCACCATTCGTGCTGCAATTTTAATAAGACATTAAACAGATATATTATCTGCCTCTTTATACTCAACGGGATGTTAAACTGATTGCAAGAACTATACATATTGAAAAAATGTATTTTTTTTATATTACCCCGTAGTTTTAAATTCTCTCCATCAGCTTTGTATTTTATTACATTTTTACGTTAACAATTGTTCAGTGTTTTACTGAGCAGAATATTATTAAAATTGTATGACTAGTTTTCGAGATATAGAGTGTTAAACTTCGGAAATGTCACCTTCATCGGATCAGATTTCTCATAATAGATGTGTTTTATTTCCGTTTATTGCAGAAAACGTAGTTTGCGCATTGTTTGACATAAATATTGCATAAAAATTACTATTCATTATTTTATATTACAGGGTGTTTCCTATATACGTAACATGTTTTTTTAGATTACTCATTTCTATTATAACGTTGAATACATAAGAAGATCTAATTGCTCAGTTAATATAATGTTAAAGAAATTCATTTTTGGACGTGTTCATACATTATACAGTTAGAGTTGTTAAATTGCTAAAGTGAGCATCTACTATTTTTTCCATTAATACGTAACCCTGTATAAACCATGCGTCCTAGAATTTTTATTTTAAATTATACAAATCTACGACTCATCACACTAAATTCTACAAGTTTGCAAAAATTGTACAAATTAACGTTGTAAAATAAAATTGTAGTTTATACAGGGTTACTCATTAATGGTAAAAATGGTATATGCCCACTATAGCTATATTTACGACTTAGACTGTATAATATATGAACACGTCCAAGAACTCATTTCTTATTAATTGTGCGATTACATCTTATATATTCATCGTTGTAATAAAAAATAGTTTTCTGAAAAAAAACACGTTACATATATTGGAAACACACTGTAATAAAATATAATTAATGGTAATTATCCCATATTTTTGTCAAATAATGCGAAAATTACCTATCCTGCAATATATGGAAATAATACACGACCGTTATGAGAAATCTGATAAGAAAAAGGAGCCATTTCCGATGTTTAACACCCTATATCTCGAAAACTAGTCATACAATTTTAACAATATTTTGCTCAGTTAAACACTGAACATTTGTTAACGTAACAATGTTATAACATACAAAGTTGACGGAGAGAATTTAAAACAGCAACAACAACATGTATAGTTTTTGCAATGAGTTTAACATCCTGTTGAGTATCAAGAGGCGGATCATATATCTGTTTATTGTCTTAAAATTGCAGTACGAATAGTTCGTATAGAGTGACTCATTAATAGGAAAAAACAATATATGTGGTTTCTAGTTATATTTATGGCTCACACTGTATATTATATGAAGTATATCCAAGAAATTATTATTTAAATGAGATATTAATTGTGCAAAAACATCTTCTTATCTTTTCAACGTTTTAATAAAAAAAAATATTTTTCCAAAAGCACATGTTACGTATTTTTGAAATACCCTGTTATCCAGCAAAATTTATGGCAATTGTTTTGTGAAATATTTATGTCCAATAATGTACAAATCACAATTTCTCCACTAACAGGAAATAAAACATATCTTCCATGCGAAATATGCTATTAAAAATGCGGCATTATCGATTTTGAACATCCTGTATCTCGAAAACTAGTCATAGAATCTGTTTGAGCCCATGAACTCTTTTTGTCAGAACATCAGCTTCTACCACATACCAAAATTTCAAACAATTTGACGGAAGTATATTTTTCCATAAGAAAGGTGCCTGGTCCTTTCACATACACTATCTAAAAGTAACCTTCCATTGCAAGCTTCACTCAGTACTGTTACCCAGTACTTAGATATTTTGCACCTTGAAGCTTACCAAACAGAATCAAAGATAGTTTTAATTCTGAAAATCCCTGTATCGTCTTTTTCCGATTCCAATACCTAATGCGAGAACATTCTCTTAATCTCCCAAAAATATATAGCTAAAGATGACGACTCATTATTATACTTCTCCCTTAAAAACCTTGACTCCTGCAAAAATATTGAACCTTCTACAAAAATGTGTAGAAACATACTACCTTTCTCACTAGATAGCAGCGCCATTTGCGAAGCACGCCTTCTTCGCCACTCAGAAGAACTGCCTAAATCCTGCCAATCGTCAATAATCCTAGCCGAGGGTTATAATATCCAGGAAATAGCAACAAACCTCAATCTCGACATCAAAATTGGTTCCGGTGACGATCAAATACCTCAATCAAGATCTATCTATGATCATAAGAAATAATTCAATATTCAAGTTACAACCAAAGTGCAGCTCTTTCGTCGGAAATATGAGAATTCATTCGAAGTCCATTTTAAGCGACAAAAAGAACATCACTATAGGAATCAACCAATTGATATTCCTTATGAGTGTTGTGAAAATGTTCCAAATAGAAAGCATTTACTCGACCTAAAGCCACTGAAGTTAAATAAGATGGATACAGAAGACCTAAACGTCGCCCAGTACAAGCTCAGCCAGTACTCAGACGAACTTGATAAAATGTTAAAACAACCCTTTGTCACGAAACACATTTCTTGGTTTGTTTATGTGACAATTACCATCATCATCGTGCTCGTGGCTCTTTACATTTTCTTTAAATGCAGAATAATAAATCCAACCAGACTTAGCATCGAGACCCGGAACTAACCAGGAGACCGAATCCACCATACCCATGCTGCAAAAGATTTTCTATGCCGAGAATCTTCCCCCGACGCAGACGAACCCTCCAACAAGAAGATGAACTATTTTATTTTATTACACCTCATTTTTATATTTTTATACATTTCAAATTTACTTTTATTAATTTTATGATTATGACTTTTATATTGTATTTTATTTTATTATTTTTATGTATAATTTGTAATTTGCCAAAAAGCTGCTGTAAAGCACCAACTTTTTCAATAAGGGGAAAGTTGTTATATGAACTTTAACACAACACTAATATTGTATTACAGAGCACACCTGCAGATTCTTAGAAATCGAAATCGTTAGCATTGAAACAAAGTATTCTTGGGATAAGACTCCAACAGTTGTTTTACTGCTGACAAAGCGTCTGCAATGATGTTACAAATATAAGACGCTTATAATTTCAAAAAACATTATTGTATTAACTTTTCTTGTATACAGTTCCAGTAAATTTAAAAATTTGTAACTTTTCAAAATAAAGTTTTTTTAAAAAGTTAAAAATTGAATTAGTGATATAACATCTATTATCAGTTTTTTAGATAATTTTAATAGTTCAGTTAATATCTCCCTTAGAATTATTTATGTCACGAAAATTAATATTATTAATATAAATTCTCGAAAATTAGATATCTTAACATGTTAGAAAAATTCTCAGGATGCACGATATTTCTATTTGAAATAGATAACCGGAACAGAAGCATTTTTTTTGAAATTTTAATTTAAATTTATACCGTATAAAATAAAAATGGAAAACGTATACCAAATAAAAAATCTTTGAAAGAATTTAATAGACTTCAATAAGTAGGGATTTGTGTAGTTAGGTACCTAGTCAGTAACTGCACAAAATAACAAGTAATAATTGCACATTTACAGTTGCTGTTGCTCCTTATTTACAAATGAATTAGCTACTAAGTATATTTTTGAATTTGAGGCCAAGCACAACTAAAATCTTGCATTGTTGCTGCTTGGCTCTGCCTTCATAAATTTACGAGATAGATAATTCATTTATTTATAAGTAAGAAAGAACAACAATTGTAAATGTTATGCGCAACGTTAAGTTTTGCTAATTATTTTCAACAATTTAGGTCAATTTTGGAGTAGGCTAAATTATAAAACAAATATTTCAGACTTTTTTTACTGTTCCGCACCTTCCATAATAGCGACAAAAAACTGTATCTAGGACGAAAAGCCTCACCAAAAATTGGTATCACTACTTTTGGATACTAGCTTGCATTGCATCATGCCGCGCCGTGAGGTTGTTTGTATTTGATACCGTAACTTCTGGAAACGAAAAATGTCATTTGCATGTCACCGGTAGTTTACCGGTGATTTGTTCAATATTAAGTACATTAATCCCTGTTGTATACTCGTAGAATTCTGGAAAACGGTCTTGAAAAAGGCACACCTGAAGTACAGTGTAGTGTCAAATAACTCAACACAGTCTACCCCCACAGACCGATCTGTAAAGCAATAAAATCCTCATCATAACAAGTTGAATGTACCTGTCGTAACTGAAAATCAAATCTGAAACTATGATGTCTCATAGTTGAACATTGGGAATATCAGACAGATACGTACTACATCAAATTCAGTAGTTTCGGTAAAATGGGTAGAAAAAAATTCGGTTCGCCTGTTTTTATTTCCTTTTATTTAACTAGAATTAATTCGGGTAGTTTATATTGAAAAAGCTAAGTATCCCGACATATGTGAAATACGATTTTATAAACTCTATGTGGACTAGTAATTTCATAAGTTATTGTCAGTGTACAAATGAGATTCAGCAGCTATCTTTTTTCTCAAAATTGGATATATGCGTCACGGACCAACTAAAATTAACCTTTAGTGTTACCAACTCCCGGATTATTACAATTTGATATTTTCAAGCCCGCTATGTAGACAGGGATTAATGTTTGACATTAATGTCAAATTGTGATTTACTAAATTTGTCATTACGAATCATTTTCATTTTTATTTTTTTCTTGTTCATTTGTGTTAAGTTATACCACTGCAAACGGGGTCTGATTTGAACCTTGACGCGTTCGGACTATTTGAAATATACAGACTTTCATGTTTAGGTGGTTATTCCCAAAGAACTCAGAAAAGATAAAAAATTATCTATATATGCCTCTAATCATTTCCTTTTAATCCTCAATTTCTTATTACTATAAAATAAAGTTGCCATGGAAAATAAATAGTAAAGGTTTGTCTTCTATTCTGTACAATATTTTTGATTCTCATTATTAAACTACCTTACTCAGAATGACAAATTTTCCTCAAAATGTAATGATCAATATTGTTTTTATTTTATTAGAGTGCTTTAAAATTGCTTTACTGGCAAGTTGATCATACAAGCGTCGTCAAAGAAAGATACAAAAAAAATATTTTGGAAAGAGTCAATGCTACATACAGGAAGTGGTTCCTATTATCAAAAATAAGAAAGAGCAAAATCAGTAAAAACAGACGATAATGATTTCAGTATTTGAGATAGTAAAAATTCCCCATGTGAGTACCCGGCAGCTTTAGACATCCTCTATTATGAGAATAATATCAATTAAAGTATAAATTATATCGTTATCATGTCCAATTACTTCAAGAGGAGGGCTTTAAAACAGAAGAAATTTTTGCAACTAGGTTGAGCAACAATTGAATGGAAATTTGTTGAATGAAATCTTACATAACGACGGGTGTACTTTTCATCGTAACCGATTTTTTTTTATTGTTACTCGGACCCAAACCCACACCTTTTCTACGTACATAAACATAGGGCAATAGTTATCTTGGTCCTTTTTTCGTACATAAATTTCAGCGAGAAACATTTATTTGCATGGGAAGGAATGGGACAATACATCAACCAGCGAGGTCGCTGGACATAAGGCCTCTTGCTTTTTTTTTATCAGGGTACGATAAACAAAAGGTGTACACTGAACAACGGCAGTTGAAGATAATAAAATGAGAGCCCAAGCAATGTTAATGAGGGTTCATTCAGCATTCTTTTGGCCGAAAAATTCATATTTATGTTCAACAAGGAGGTCATCATTTTGAAAATTTACTAAAGTTATGTTGTTATGTATTATTTATTTACTAAAAGATGTTTTTATTTGGAATACTGTTAATTTCTATTCATATATTTGTCTATTTAATGTTTTATAGTGAACCCTATTGTTTGTATTCTATGTAGATTGGAAAAAAACTCCATAATAAAGAATTAAGAAATAGAAGGAAAGTATTAGAGACAGATACAGATAATCTGATATCGTTGGAAAGGTAACGAAATTTCACACTAGGTGGTATGCCAAATTAAACTCCAGAACCTTCTATGATCAAAAATATTTTATAAAAATAAAAAATACCATCACACAAAAATCATAAATGATTTTGATTTCCTTATTTCTTGAAAAACTAATAGAAATATATACATAACATAACCTTATATCTGACGAAAGGAAAATGATAACATAAAAAAAATAAGGCTAAAATTTTCAAAATTGAAGTAAAGATCTGGTACAATAGAGTTTATCATAGCCTCTCAGACTTTTGGTGGTATGGAGGGATGGTCAATAGTTTCCCCTAATTACAGCGTTGTATGATACCGGACGTCTCTGAAATTGAACTGTTTCTAGAGGTCAACTTTTTGGGAAAATATTGAATAACCTGTAAACGGTGTGCTTTAGGTAGTAGCATCTATGATATATAAAGTGGTATTAAATTAAATGGGCAATGCAAATATGTAATATACAGGGTGTTCCATTAAAAAAAATGCAACTTCTATATTAATCACTCTGTATCAGGGGCGGCTGTCCCTTAAGTGCACTCATGCGCTGAACCACCAAATTTAATAAACTTTTAATAAGGTTAAAAATCAACACAAAATGTTAATAAATATCATTTCAATACCAACGAATTTATCCAAAAACAATTTATGCTCTAATCCAAACTTGTATTAAGACTTATATTCGCTTGAAAGAATATTTCATTGACACTTCGGCTAGCGCACGGTGAAACTTAAAGCGTGAGATAGAAGATAGCTAATGCAACTATATGGAGTAATGGGCTGATTCTCGTACGCCGCACGGAGACACTGAGCGATGCTGATATTGACCGGACGTATCCGAACGTTTCAATAATTCAAATTTTTTTTACGTGATTTAATTAGTGGTTGGTGTGTGTGTTTTTTTTTTATCCGAAGAGGGGGGAAATACATTGCGTACTTAGCTAGCACGTGCTGGCCGTCGTGCGGGACTCCCGATGCAATGACTTCAAAGCAAGAGTAGGTCGTTGCATTGAAACCAGTATACCGTATACCCGCTAAAACCCTAACCTCTTTCTCCTACAACCATGGTCCCTTGCGGCACTCTTGCTCAATACTACTTCGCAAGGGTGGTTCATTGCAGATGTTTACTGCTCTTACATTGGAAGCCTCTAAAGCCTACTCCTCGAACGTATTGCGGAGTTCTTTGAGGATAGTCTCCGCGTAATCTGATACCAAGTTCCAGGCTTGGGGGCCCTTCAGCATGGCTTCTACTATTTGTTCTGGAACGATATTAGTCTCCAGAATCCTCTCCACTTCAGCACGTTGATCCTGAAACCGGGGGCAGGAGAAGAACACGTGTTCCGCGTCCTCTACCACGTCCGTACAGTGTGGGCAGTTTGGGGAGTTTGCCCTCCTGAACCTGTGCAAGTATGCTCGAAAGCATCCATGTCCAGTCAGTAGTTGAGTGATGTAAAACCCAACCTCCCCATGCTGGCGGTTGACCCAACGACTGATGTTAGGTATCAATCGATATGTCCACCGGCCTTTAGTAGAGCTGTCCCACCTCTCCTGCCATTGCCCTAGACTCATGGCTCTTTCATGGCTGTTTCCTGTCGGCTGGTCTTTTTCTAACTTTCTGCGATAAAGCCGTCCCTTTCTGCAGCCAGGATGTCGATTGGCAGGGTAGAGGCAATCACAATCACCGCCTCGTAAGACACAGTGCGGTAGGATGATGCCACTCGAATCGCTGAGAGCCGCTGGACTGATTTCATTTTCCGGCGGTACGATGGTAGCTCGAGCGATTTCTCCCATACCGGTGCCCCGTACAACAAAACAGAAGTAGTTACTGTTGCCAGTAGCTGTCTTCTTATCTGTCTAGGGCCTCCGACATTCGGCATTATTCTAGATAATGCGCCCTGTACCCCAGCTGCTTTCTTGCTGGCCGCGATTATGTGCTCTTTGAAGTTGAGCCGTGTGTCCAGGAGCACCCCCAAATAGCTGATGAAGGGCTGCGACTGTATGTAGGTGTCGCCTATTTTGAGGGTGATGGTTTCCCTTGCCTTCCGACTGCTAACAAGAAGTGTTTCGGTCTTTTGCTCTGCTAAACTCAAGTCCGCTGAGAGCATCCAATGCTGAATTGTGGCTATAGCGAATGAGAAGGTTGTTTGTATCTCCTCTATGTGCTTGCGCACTATGATCAATGCCACATCATCGGCGAATGCCACTAGCCTGACGCCCTCAGGCAGACCGAGCAGGAGCGGGTCGTTGTACATTACGTTCCATAAGAGGGGGCCAAGAACAGAGCCCTGAGGTACACCTCCTGTGATCTTATAGTCTACTTGCCCATTTTCAGTTTGGTACAACAAGATGCGGTCCTTGAAATACGCTGAAACCATTCTGCGCAAGTACTGCGGAAGTTCCATCCTGGCAAGAGCCTCCAAAATGCGGTCCCAGCGGGCCGAGTTAAAGGCGTTCTTGATATCCAGGGTGGCTATTAGACAGTACTTTTTTCCACCTCTTCTCCATCTCTTTCCCGAGATAGCCTCTCTGGCGATGTTGGTAACGAGTGTCACGGCATCGATGGTTGATCTCCCCTTTCTGAACCCGAATTGGTTGGTGGAAAAGTTTTGGCTCAACGTAGGGCTCCAGCCTATCTGCTATTATTCTTTCAAGGAGTTTTCCCGCAGAGTCCAACATACAGAGGGGGACGATATGATGACGGTTCGTCTGGAGGTTTCTTTCCCCCTTTAGGTAGGAGCACAAGCCTCTGCTTTTTCCACTTAGTCGGAAAAACCCCCTGCTTTAGGCAGGTCTCATACATGTGTAGAAACATGTCAGGCCTATTGGCTATGGCGCATTTTAGCGCGATGTTAGGTATGCCTTACCGTTTTGGAGCCGGTTGCACGCGCCCATCAGCTCATTCATAGTCACTGATGGTATATCTTCGTCCCTCACCTGCCACGAAGGATAAGCGGGTAGCTCAGGCTTCGCAGGAAACAAGTGAGTGACAATGCGGTGCAATGATTAGGGGCAGTTCGTTGATGTCATGGGGGTGGCCTTGATTTTATGCATCACGATTTTATACGGTTTTCCCCATGGATCTTGGTCAACTTCGTCACACAACTCCTTCCAGTAGGATCTCTTGCTTGAGAGAATGGCTCTTCGTAGTTGTTGTCTTTTGATCTCATAGTCGAGCCTTAGTTCTTCTGTTGTGACCCTGTCGCGTCTCCGTGCTCGTTGATGCAGCCTTCGTGCTTTGAGACACTCTCGTCGGTGTTGTGAGATCGTGTCGTTCCACAGTAAACTGGTGGGCGGCTGTTGTTCTGCCGTCTCCTTGGCATGGATGCATCGCAGGACTTGACAACGCTTGTCATTACCTCTTTGGCAGTGGCTTCTGCGCTTGTTGCTATTGACAATGGTTCCTGCTCCATAACCAAGGCGAATGAATCAGCATCGAAAGCATTTTTGTTCCATCCGACTGGCTGTGACCTCGCACGACTGACACACAATCTTCGTTTGGGAGTGGTGTTGATTTCCCATATAATAGCTTGGTGGTCGCTATTAGTAAACTCCTCATCGACCCGCCACTCACAGCCCCTTTTAATTAGGTTGCTGCTAACGAATGTCACATCGATAATGGAGCTGGCTGTGCCTTTGCGATATGTGCTTACGTCTCCTGTGTTGAGGAGTACCAGGTTGAGCGAAGACATGGTCTCAAGGAGAGCTCGTCCTCTCGCGCTCGTTTCCCGGCACCCCCAGTGTGTGTGTGTTTTTTTTTTTATCCGAAGAGGGGGGAAATACATTGCGTACTTAGCTAGCACGTGCTGGCCGTCGTGCGGAACTCCCGGTGCAATGACTTCAAAGCAAGAGTAAATCGTTGCATTGAAACCAGTATACCGTATACCCGCTAAAACCCTAACCTCTTTCTCCTACAACCATGGTCCCCTGCGGCACTCTTAATCAATACTACTTCGCAAGGGTGGTTCATTGCAGATGTTTACTGCTCTTACATTGAAAGCCTCTAAAGCCTACTCCTCGAACGTATTGCGGAGTTCTTTGAGGATAGTCTCCGCGTAATCTGATACCAAGTTCCAGGCTTGGGGGCCCTTCAGCATGGCTTCTACTATTTGTTCTGTGCAGGTATGCTCGAAAGCATCCATGTCGTCAGGAGTTGAGTGATGTAAAACCCAACCTCTCCATGCTGGCGGTTGACCCAACGACTGATGTTAGGTATCAATCGATATGTCCACCGGCCTTTAGTAGAGTTGTCCCACCTCTCCTGCCACTGCCCTAGACTCATGGCCCTTTCATCGCTGTTTCCTGTCGGCTGGTCTTTTTCTAACTTTCTGCGATAAAGCCGTCCCCTTTCTGCAGCCAGGATGTCGATTGGTAGGGTAGAGGCAATCACACTCACCGCCTCGTAAGACACAGTGCGGTAGGATGATGCCACTCGAATCGCGGAGAGCCGCTGGACTGATTTCATTTTCCGGCAGTACGATGGTAGCTCGAGCGATTTCTCCCATACCGGTGCCCCGTACAACAAAACAGAAGTAGTTACTGTTGCCAGTAGCTGTCTTCTTATCTGTCTAGGGCCTCCGACATTCGGCATTATTCTAGATAATGCCCCCTGTACCCCAGCTGCTTTCTTGCTGGCCGCGATTACGTGCTCTTTGAAGTTGAGCCGTGTGTCCAGGAGCACCAAATAGCTGATGAAGAGCTGCGACTGTATGTAGGTGTCGCCTATTTTGAGGGTGATGGTTTCCTTGCCTTTCGACTGCTAACAAGAAGTGTTTCGGTCTTTTGTTCTGCTAAACTCAAGTCCGCTGCGAGCATCCAATGCTGAATTGTGGCTATAGCGAATGAGAAGGTTGTTTGTATCTCCTCTATGTGCTTGCGCACTATGATCAATGCCACATCATCGGCGAATGCCACTAGCCTGACGCCCTCAGGCAGACCGAGCAGGAGCAGGTCGTTGTACATTACGTTCCATAAGAGGGGGCCAAGAACAGAGCCCTGAGGTACACCTTTGTGTGCGTGTGGGTGTGTGTGTGTGCGTGCGTGCGTGCGTGCGTGCGTGCGTGCGTGCGTGCGTGCGTGCGTGCGTGCGTGCGTGCGTGCGTGCGTGCGTGCGTGCGTGTGTGTGTTTACATACCTGTGAAAATGAGTCAACTTTAACATTGACTATATTAAAAACAATAATAAATCGTTTCAAAACAAATTAGATATAAAATTGGCTGGTTCACCTCGGCCATATCTTGATTGAAAACAAGGGTGCAAAATGAAAAATAAATTATTTACAGGAAGTTTTAACAGTGAAATTTATAATAAAAAGAAATGGTTGTGTGGATGTTATCGCATCAATTCACTATTTTGTTTTTTTTTTGCATTATTTATGGCGGGGAATCAATTTGGACGGAAACTGGAGTGAAGGATTCAAACGTTTCTTAGAAATACGATGTCTCAGGACTGGCTAAATGCTCTTTCTGTGCTTAGTATTGAAAAAAACATATTCAATCAATGCCAGGTCATTGAACATTTCGTTTTCGAAAAAAGGCGACGAATATTTTAATTAATAAAAAATAAATGCAGTATTAGCAAAGCTATGGTTTGCTTTGTTGCATCTTTGAATCCCAATATTTGACCAGTAAAGTGCACCACCAGTTTCATAATCCACCAGCCGCCACTACTCTGTATGTCTTCGAATTTCACTGAAATTAGTTTTATTGTGCATCTCTCACTCCTCTTCCTGCTCTGGCAGCAGATTTTTCAATTTTTTTTAATGCACTTGACGTATTGTGCACAAGCCATGCACAAGCGTTGCAACTCTGTTGAGAGAATGTAAATGTGATGGGATACCACTAATCAGAGATCAAACAGAGAGAAAACATAACTCCAACTACAGAAATGAAAAATGACACATTGTCCAAGATGCGCATAAAACAGGAAGTACAGTAAAACGATATAAACATATATATGTTTGCACCGTGATTTTTGCGCCTTTCTCTGGTCTCCGCTAGCAGTATATTAGTATTAAGTATATGATTTTCGCTAATATTCTCCATATTTCTCTACTGTCAACTGAATCAAAAGTTGATTTTAGATCAACAAATGTTACAAAATACCAAGGATAGTTTACAAAGGATTGCTTGATAGATACACAATTTTTCTGAAGACACTGAAGTGGCTTATTAATAAACAATTGCCAATATTTGCACCATGACTAAATTTCTCCTTATTTTCCAAATTATGACAATATAAACGTGAAAAAATTAAATAGTAAAATTTGCATTTAATACTTTCCATTATTTATTAAAAGTCGGTTACTAATAATTCACTTTTCACATATTCATATTTTGATACACACCTGAAATGTCATATTAACCACCAATATCACTTGTAATTTTATAAACATCTGAAGTCTGTCTACACGAATCATAATACCAAACAGGTTTCACTGAATTAAATACACAATTGTTAAAAATATAACAGAAACCAATAAAATAAAACAAAAAACATATCAACTGTCAACGGACAAGAGGTTAATAACATTAAGTAGGCGGGGCCAATACGTCATAATGTGGTTCGAAATTTTTTAACATTGATCTAGCAATCCTTTGTAAACTATCCTTGATAAAATACTTCTTATCTGTGTTTCCTTATTCACTTAACCAGAGCTCTTACGGTTTATATATTATACCTTGTTTGTCTGCTTGGCCTGAACATTGATCGTTCTTCTTCCTGTTTTTATTCTACATAATGCTTCATTAGTAATCTACTATACAGTTTACAACAAATTTGGGCTAAACAAAAAAAGTTCTACAAAATATATAAATAAATTATTATGAAATCATTTACAAGATATTGGTTTTCTTTGTTTTGTCGAAAATTTAAGTTTATTGACAGAAAAATTCACCAACGCTGTATCATATTTCCACCTTTATGTTTACCAAAGATTCAATCACTATTCAAAAAAATATATGTCAAGTATAACTGTTCAAACTGTTTTCTAACGCATATTCGCAGAAACTATTTTGTTATTTCAAGATGAATATTTTACTTTATCAAAAGTTGCAAAACTTACTGTGTCATTTGTCAGGACTGATAAAAACTTTAGCAAATTGTCTATGTCGACATCTGCCAAAGGACTATTCTTAGGAGCACTTGCCACAGTATTTATTATTGGTATTACAGCTTTAGCTACAACCTCCTTAGCTCCTTTCACCGTATTTGCGTAGTTTCCGATTGTTCCTCCAAGGATCTGCTGTAAGTTGTCAGAGGCTTTAGCTAAATAAAAAAAAAAGTAGTTAGAACCAAAAATATAATATAAATATATATATATATATATATATATATATATATATATATATATATATATATATATATATATACGTATATATATACAGGGTGTAAACGGTTTGAGTGCAAAGATTTTGAAGAACAATACTTCAGGCAAAAACAATTCAAAAAGCTTTATAACATTTTCTAAAATAAACTATAGTTTTGCCAAAAAAAAACACATAAAGTTAGATTTTATGCAGCCCTTGCTACAGTGAATAATACAATAATTTCGATTTCAAAATGTCGGTAAATCTAAATACGTAAATACTCAATAACTTATACATCTTTAATAGCCACATTAAAAATGAAAATTGATTATTTAAACTCGAAATATGCTTTTATAATTTAGTGTAAGTTTCTCCGAATAGATATGGCAACGTGGCATACAGACCAACTTATTTACTACATTTTTTAGTTTAACGACGACTGAGAGTTATCATTGTTTTTTGCGATTTCGATTCTTGTAAACAAGAATAGATAAACCGTAAAGTGATTTGAATGATATCTATTTGATGGAGACTTCGTGGTTTGCTTTCCATTTAATATATTTTTTAAATAAATAAAATCGGTTGTGATTAGTGTGTAAGTTCGAAAACTAAGAATAGTGCGACAGTATTTATTTGTGATAAATAATGGCCGATTATACAATTAGGGAAAGACATGACATGCTCTTAATTTCTCGCATACGTGAAAATTGGATTAAACGGTGTCGTGCTTGTGTCGAGAGTAATGGTGGGCATTTTGAACATTTGCTGTGAATAATCCGTTGTTTCAACTCAGTTCTATCATTATAATAAATTCGGTAAGTAGGATTACATATTTACTTGTCTAATATAAATAATATTCATTAAATCAGTAATAATGACTCTTCGAATAATTTAACTGGTAAAAAACTACATATACAGATCTCTTGAGTTGAATATCATATTTACCCAACTTTGTATAATTGCATAAAAGAAACCGCCAAATACAAATTCTAATTGCAATACCTTGTATTAAAAACGTAAATATTTTCAACAAAATATTTCATACATTTTTATTTAATTCTAAGGTCAATGTCATCAGTCAATACAAAAACACAGGTGTTTACTTTTTTTGTCGGCGTAGTCATTCCTTTATTATTCGCGCTAAGAGTGAATCTGCTTCGAACGCGAGCGACGTTGCCGGATTGACAATAATTTACTTAATATGTTTTAGGGATTTTCTGGGTTATTAAGGCCTACTGACGATAGTGGTATAAGAGTTTTTTGTTTAATTTGGTGTATACTACCTCCACCTAAAATATATGCACTCAAACTATTTACACCCTGTATATATATATGTTAGGTGGTTTCCGGGAATTCATCCGCGTAGTTGATAACTGATCCCTGCCGGGATCGATGGTAAAATGACAATGTTTCGGCAGAGTCACATCTAGTTACTCGAATATTCGCGTAACTAGAAGCGAAAGCAGAAGGCTACGAGAATTATGCGAACCGACCTGAAGAGGGCAGATGTGACTCTGCCGAAACGTCTTTTACCATCGATCCCGGCAGGGATCAGTTATCAACTACGCAGATGAATTCCCGGAAACCACCTAATACATTTAGTGCCCGCGATAACTTAAAAACTTAAAAACATATATATATATATATATATATATATATATATATATATATATATATACATATAAACAAATATTTGTGTTTTGGCAGGCTAATAGTTAAAGGTATTACAATTTTGAAAACAATAAAACAATTTAAAGAGTACAATATTTCAAGTACTAGACGATTTGAGTAAATATCTAAATAGCGAAGAAAAAAATTTCAAATTTTTTTTTCTGGGACGCCCTGTAAAATTAAGCTAATTTTTAATATAGTATAATTCATCTTAACCATTTCATTTAAAATAAATTAATTCTTAAATTTCTATATTACCGGAAGTGGCCGACACTTGCAATTATTTTAGCTAAAATGTGGTGTTATACCTAGAAAAAGAGTAGTGTTATACCTAGAAAAATACGAGGGAAAAAGGAATTAAAGCACTACAGACTGTGATAACATTTTACGAGGGTCTATCTATCTATTTCCGGCGTCGCAAATATGGATCCCATTTTAACTTTTTAATTGAGGTCAAGGTGGTATGTAAAATTGTCTAACCTATTCATTTCGGGCCTCAAAAATATGAGGTGCCATATTAATTTTTACCTCGAGATGACCTTGAAGGTTAAATTCAAATTAAATGTCGCCACTGAATAGTCAGAAATAAATTTATAGGCCGCTAGAGATTCAGTTTTCCATTACTTTATGAAAAACTGAAGCCAATAATCAATTGATATTCCAATAAAGTGGAAAGAAGAGGAAACCCTTGGCTATTCAGAAAAGCAACTCACAGATACCTTCATGCTAATTCTCGTCACCACCCAACCAAACTACAAGCCGTCATCAAGACATTAGTAACTTGATCAAAGAGATAACCGACCAGGATAACACCAAACAGGAAATGGACAGTTTAAAAATAGCTCTAAAACAAAACGGATTTACAGACCGAAATATACAAAGAGCCCTAAAGTTAAAACCGAGACCAATAGACGAGGAATATGAGACACGAATGAAGAAGGCTTGTATTGCGAGAATTCTACATAGGCACAATATTGAAAATATTCTCAAGACTGAAAAATCAGCACGGTGACGAGGAATCCAAAAACCAGGATAAATTTAGAACAAGGAGAGTCCATGTGCAGACTACCACAAGACCTATGTGGCGCAAACTATCACAGTAATTGAAGCCAAACGTGATGAACATGAGAAAGAAAAAACACCATCCATTGCACAAATATAGAACACCCGAAATCGAGAGGCAATTGAGATCGCGAAAAGGTCTCATAGTTTAAACGCACGCAAGGAAACCCAGATATCTAATTTATGGAAAATTGCATTAAACACCGTTGACCGTATTGACATGGCCCCACCGTATTTAGCAAGTGGGGGCGTGTCCACTAAGCGCCACCGAGCCGCGACTATCTTTCAGCCCTCCGGCTACTATAGATCTTAAAATTCAAGTAACCAGAAGGTTGAGTAGACGAGAATTATGAGAACCGACCTGACGAGGGCATGTGTGATCCTGACGAAAAGTCATTATTTTATCGCCTATCCCGGAACGGATAATATATATTTGTAATAAGTCAAAAAGAACTGTGAGTTTAGTTAAATGTCGCAGCACTGTTACCATTTTTTAAAGTTTTTAATACATTTCTCTAGTGTAATTGAATTTACATATACGGTTAACAAACTGCTATTATCACTAATACTTCTGTTAAAACAAACTGTAGGTAAAACAAATTTTAAAATCCTTTTAAATGGTATTAATGATAATTGTTACAAATAGTCTTAATGCAATTGAATTTACAATACCTGTTAAAGGGTTATACCACTTTAGTATCATCCTGGCTATAAGTGGAGAAGTGACTGGAAAATTGCTTCTTATTAATTTGGTTATTGCGATGACAGAACACTCCCTTATTGAAGAATTCTACGAAATAGAACATTTTTATATAAGCAAAATAAAGATATGTTACATGTTTAATAGCTCAAATAAGAATGACAAATAATTACTAAAACATGCAATAAATTTTCTGTGTGGATTATCAAACAAACAAATAAATTTATTGTTGTGAAACTGAAGTTGGACATACTTAAGAAAACGTCATATATAGTCCAACATGAAAGAGAGGATAGGTGACACTAATTATCGAATTTGAAGAGAGGAAAAAGAAGATATAATTGAGAAATCAACTAATCACTGATCGAGTAATGCTAAACACATAGTGAAGCGGCGAGCAGAGAGGTGAGAAAAGCGGAGAGGAAAGCGGTGAAAATAAACCAATAATATCCATTCGGATAAAACATAGTGGAGCGGGCTGGACTTCGAGACCAGTGCTGTCATAAGAGAGGATAGCGCCGCCTTCAAACAATTTTGTTTTCTCTACTTTCCTCGTTGATAGAAATTGTGACAAAAAATTGATACTGACGCATTGATTAGTAGTGTGTTTATTAGAAACCCACTTTCGGATCGAAAAGATGCTCAACATCATTAAGGTTGGTCCATTTTTTAATAAGTTATGTTGAATTTTTTCCAAAATATAATCAAATGATGTAACAGACATACAAAAATACGCATGAAACATTTGGGGATGTTGGAATAGTTGTTCATACAAATGATGGAATTCACCGTGTACTGTCTACTTTCATTTATTTCATGTACATTGCATCTTCTTTTATTTTTAAATAAATACCAAATTTTCAGGGAACAATTTTCTACTAATAGATCTATATCTTGCTTTTAAACGCTCCACTATGTGTTTGCAGCTCTTTTATCACGGCGACTCTCGATCATCGCTTTCCTCTTCGTTTTTCTCACCACTCTCCTCACCGCTTCACTATGTGCTTAGCCTAAGGAGTAAGCAATATACATTTGGCGACACTGGATCTGACAAATCAATCCTGGAAATCTTCGATAATAAAATTTTCAAGATTTTTTTTTGGTGAATTAGAAATAAATTATGATAACCACAATGAATTTTATTTTTAAATGAAGCAATATAAAAAACATGTATAAGTTTTTAAAACTTACTTCATCATCTAACATATCCAACATAATTTCAAAAATTGATTCAAATTGAAATCTGTTTGGGTCAATTAATGAATTATCCTCATCATCATTTCTATATAGTCGTCTTCTTGTTAGGTTCATAGAATTATTTGTAGTAATATTTGAGTCAGTAACGCCCTCAGCGACTCCTCCTCCAAAAATACTTATACCATACATTCGAAACATATCACAGATAGCTTTAACGGACGTCATAAGTGCCAGCTTATTATAATTAGTGATTGCTCGATATGTTAAAATCTGAAAAGTATTGTATGTATAACTATCACATTGCAATTTTTTTATGAATTATAGATTAGCCATGCCAAGCTAACGCAATAAATTACTGTAGCAATTAGGTATTTCTGCTCCCGTGGACATTTTGTCAACAAAAAGAACAATGACAGTAGCAATAAAAAGGAATTATCAGTTAGAAAAACATTGAAATATGAAATGTAACTATCTAAGTGTTTATATAAATGTAAGTTTAATTTTTAAGGATTAGAGGTGGTTTGAAAGAATAATTTGTTGTCACAGAGACATATGACTGTTCCTTGGGAGTACTTGGGACTCCTAGATGATACTTTTTGGCTCAGGTATACTTTATATGAATAATGATGTCCCATCACAAATTACAACCAAATGATATTTCGATGTACTGTTCTGATGATATTGTGGGTTGCGCACATATTCCCAAATTAAATATAGACGCCGGTTTAAATAATGTTTAAAGAAAATATATCATTATATTTTTTTAAACGATACGAGTATTAATTTGATTCTGCCTGTGCCAGGATTCTTGACGAAGCAATTCTGACTTCGACGGAGGATTTTGCTTGCGAGAGTTGTTATGTTCTATGTCATGAAAGCCGACTGGCGGTATAGTGATTGTGACTGCAGCTACTTTTCGTTTGTCACATTTATCTGGTACATAGATGTATCTGTAACAAAGTATCAGATTGATACAACCCAATATCTCTAGTAAAGTTCCTCGAAGTTTCCTTGGACTTCCAGCGTCTTAAAATGGTTGATCTCAAAACGTTTCAATAGCTCTGAATCTGCTATCGCCATCAGGTGAATAATGGACACCGGTCATGAGTCGCTGGTCTTGCTTATTGGATTCCTGAATCCCTTAATCTGGTCTAATCAGGGTTGCCGTACCACACGTTTTTATTTTGGACCCTGGACTCGCTGATTATATTCTCCTTGGAGATTATGTATGCAGACGAAGAGGACAGATATAGTAGAAATGGAAACAATAGCCATTGGACCGGAAGAAAGAACAGGAAGAAATAGAAAGCTGGTACACTGCGCCTTCAATGACTATGAAGGGAAAATAGTGCTCCATGAAAAAATAGAACAAAAAAATAAAGAGAGGAATCCGGAGTACGAAGCTCTTATAATTGACGCAGGGGAACAGACATATGCAGACCTGGTGAAACAAGTTAAAAACACATTAATCAATAAAGGGGGAGGAGATAAAATTAGAACCATTAGGCAGACTAGAAACGGTAACATACTAATAGAGACAAAAAGGAACCGGAAATGCGGCTCCTATAGCAGAAGTGCTAAAAGGAGCACCTGGAAAGATGCGGGTAAGGAACCTCGCCGAGGAAAACAAGAAGGCGGTCAACATTGTCAATCTGGACATCACAACAGATAGAGAAGGCATTGAATTGGAACTTAAGACGGAACTGGAATGTAAGGATTTAGAAGTCAAAGCTCTTAGACCGCAAATTCGCGGTATGCAGATGGCAACAATCATAGCGGACGAAAAGACAATTGAAAAACTGTTGGAAATGAAAAAGATTAGGATAGGGCTGACAACAGGCCTAATTAAAAGGAAAAGAGAAATACAGACATGCTTTAAATGCTGGGAAAGTGGACACGTGGGCAGGGAATGCAAAGGGGAGGATAGAATGGGCTGGTGTCGAGACTGCTCCAAGACGGACCACAAAGCAGCTGATTGCGGAAACGCAGAATACTGCTTTAAGTGCGAATCGAAAGGTCATATATATAATGCTGGAAAATATAAAAATAGAAAAAACAACAAATAAACAGAAATACAAAAGAAAGAAAAGATGCAGATTAGGATACTGCAAAGTAATCTAGGAAGATCGGCGAAAGCCCATGATGATGATAACGAAATAGCCCTCAAAAATAGAATAGACGTAATAGTAGCTAGCGAGCCAAACATAAGAATAATTAGAGAAAACAGAAAATGTATCGGACACAAGCTGGAAACCATAGCTGTCGAAATTAGGAATACAGAGACGGGTATTGAGGAATACGAGACATATAAAGGTTTCATAGTTATTAAACATAGAGATGTCAATATAACATGTTGCTATATTTCTCCGAATATAACAATAGAAGAATACAGAAGTAGGATAGATGATATAGCACAATCACTAAGGAAATTACCACGGAAAATAATCATGGTATTGGGAGACCTCAACGCAAAATCCCGCTATGGGGCGCTCCTAAGACGGATGCCAGGGGAGGAACAATAGCCGAATTGGCTGCTACATTCAATTTAGAGATATTAAATAACGGCAACCCAACATTCGTTAGAGGTAGTACACAAACACACACAGACGTCACCATGTGTTCGAGCAACATGGTACGGCACATTAAGAAATGGGAATCCATAGACGAAAACATATTTACAGACCACAGATATATTCTGGTCCATCTACAAGAGGGGGAAAGGCGAGAGAAATCTTAAAAACAAGAACACAATATAGCATGGAACAATATGAACAAATGTTTAACACAATAACGCGGGAAATAAACAAAGAATTGACACCAGAAAAAATAACGACAGAAATCAAAAAATGCCTGAAGGCCAACAGAAGGCAGATAAACAGAAACAAAAACAGAGAAATCCCATACTGGTGGACAGCTGAAATCTCGGAAGCTAAAAGGAAGTGCGTAGAGATACGGCAGAAAATCACAAAGAAGCAAAGAAAAAGAGAACAGAACTACCGGATATGATGGAGGAAATGAATAGGAAAAGAAAAGAATTAAAGAAACTCATAAACGGAAGCAAGAGGAAATGCTGGGAAGAATTATGTAGATAGCTGGAAACAGACGTATGGGGAAGGGCATATGGGATAGCTATCCAAAAGATACAACCGACACCATTGTTGACACTTAGTACAGAGAAGAAAACAGAAACAGCAAATACCCTTTTTATAAAGACAAGAGGTGAGTGGAAAGAGCGAATAAAAATATCAAGGGATTTGGTACCCGAAATAACGGAAGAATAATTTGAAATAGCAATTAAGCATATTAAGATGAAAAAAGCACCTGGACCAGAGCGGAAAAGAGCGAGGCGGTGCTACAAAAATGCAGAAAGTAAGAGAAAAAATAAAAATAGAAATAGAGGATCTAAATATAACACCACAAAAGAGCGTAAAGTATCTCGGTATATTTATCGACCACCAAGGTACATACGGGACACATATTGTAAACGCAGTAAGCAAAGCGGGTGATAAGTTAGCAAAACTTGGAAAAATTATAAAAAACATAAAGGGACCAGAACATGCAAAGAGACGACTACTATATGGAGTGGTAGAATCGACACTTTTGTACGGGGCACCAACATGGCGCAGAGGCATGAAGATAAAAAGAACATGATGTTAAAAATACAAAGACAGGCACTGCTGCGGGTAATAAGCGGATATAGAACGATCTCGTATGAGGCAACGGCAGTTATAGCCGGTATCCCTCCGATCCATCTGACGGTAGAACTTAAGAGAAAATTACGAAAATAAAAAATACAGAGAAAACAGGAATAATACGATAAAAGAATGGCAAAAAGAATGAGATGCGCTAACGGGAAATGGACAAAGGAACTAATACCAGACCTAACAAAATGGGCGAGCAGTAAATCTAGAAGTACAGATTACTTTATGACACAATTTTTATCAGGGCATGGTAGTGTCAAAGTATACCTGAAAAGAATAGGGAAAATGGGGGAGAGTAACTGTGATATATGCCAAATTGAGGAGACAATGGAGCATGTGGTTTTTGACTGCGAAAGATATGCAAGGAATAAAACAAGAACAGAAATAACGATTGGTGAAAGGATAACACCATCTAACGTGAGAAAACTAATGATAGAAATAAAGAGAACAAGGAAATTATATATAAATGGATAAGGGAAATTATAAAGGAAAAGGAGAAAGAAGATTTAAACAGAATGGTGCGATGAAGGCAAAGAAAGGCAGGAAGGTGGCGACGCAAGTTAGAAATAACAGTACCACCACCTTCGGAAACTGCAGAAACAACAAGGTGATTTTAGTGGGTGTAAGTCCCACACTAATTTGAGTGATAGACTCTAAGCTCAAATTGTCTTTTCAGTGCCTCGAATGATCGCTGGCATTATTCGTCCCACTGGTACTGCATTCCCCTCTGTGAGTCTAGTAAGTGGCTTGGCGATGTTGGCAAATCCGTCTACGTACCGACGATAGTATGTGCATAACCCCAGGAAAATTATTAACTGGTGAATATGTTTAGGTATCGGCCATTCCTGGACAGCTTTAATTTTCTGTTTATCAACAGCTACTCCTTCTGCGGAAACCACATGTCCAAGATATTGCACCTCTTCTTGGAACAGCTGACACTTCTTCGGGCTTAACTTTAGTCCGGAACTTCGAAGTCGCCGAAACACCTCCTCCAGGTTTTTCACGTGATCTTCAAATGATCTTCCAACCACGATAATGTCGTCAAGATACACCAAGCATGTTTTCCATGAAAGCCCTTTTAACACTGTTTCCATCAATCTTTTAAACGTCGCTGGAGCATTACACAACCCAAACGGCATCACTGTGAATTGGTAAAGTCCTGAGCCGATGATAAAAGCAGTCTTTTCTCGGTCTTGTTTAGCAAGTTCCACCTGCCAATAACCGCTCTTCAATACCAGTGTGGAAAACATCTTCGATCCAGCCACTGTATCTAGGGTATCCTCTATTCTTGGTAGGGGATAGCTATCTTTCTTCGTTGAGTGATTTAGTTGCCGATAGTCCACGCAAAATCGAGTCGAACCGTCCTTCTTTTTTACCAAGACAACTGGAGAAGCCCAAGGGCTATTGGATTGTTCAATTACACCTTCTTCCTCCATTTCGTGGACTATCCGATCGGCTTCTTCTCTTTTGGCTAGGGGTCTTCTCGCCGACTGTCGAATAGGCTGCGCGTCCCCGGTATTAATTTTTTGTTTCACCAGATCAGTTCGCCCTCTTTTTCCTTTCCCTACGTCGAAGATATCCTGGTAGTTTCTATGTCCCTCAACTTTGCTTTCTGCTTTGGAACAAATAACTATCGGGATCGTTACCTTCATTTATTAGGGCATCTCGCAGCCGTTGTATTAATTCACTTTTCTTCCCACTAATTTCTAAATCCCTTGCCTCCAGTTCTTTTTTTAAATCAGTCACTTTCAATTGATCCAAATTCACTGCTTTAAACATCGTTAGTCTATTTATTTTTCAACAAGTCTCAAAAATACACCGAACACCTGACACCACTGTAATGTTTTTATTTTCACACACGGGTTCGGTGCAGTCCTTGGATTTATTTTAAAAAACAGTCCAACTCACTCTGATTTATTTCCACTACTTTAACACAACTATTTACAATTTATATCTACTTAAGTATACGACCGTCGAAAACTGAATGAATCCCATCGCCAGCTGTCCGTATTTATATATTTCCCTTGGAATTATTCTGGCAAGTCACCGAACTATCGGGAAACTACTTTCGTGTTCTGGAAGCTTTAAGGGAATTCCCAGTAACGGCAGCGATCGGCCTGTTGAGAGACGAAACATTTCGGATTCCCAGAAGTATCGGAATAATGTCCCTTCCACGAATTGGTTCATGACCAATTGCACCAGCTGTCAGATGAATTCTCATAACATTAATATAATAATTCTAAACCCATTCTTAGAAATAGTGAATGATAACTTTGTGCACCGATGATCCAAGAAAAAATTTCGGATGTCGGATACACAGTGGCTTTATTTTAATCCCGGTTGCACATATAGCCTATCTTCAGTGGGATTACAAGTTCTTTCCAGTTCTAAAGTGTAGCAGTATAAAATTCTATTCATTCAGTCTTTGAGAATCGTAGACCGAAATCAATTACAAAAAGCTTTGTTACCTGGCGAACCGCTGACAAGTTTTTGGACAGCACTTTCACTTTAAATCCTCCCTCAAAGTATTTGTAACTGTCTTCGGTACGGTGTTTAAAAATTTAGTTTCAGTTTGAAATAAATGTTTAGTTATAACGAAAATAAAAAAAACAAAATATAGTTCTGTTATAAAACTTTTATACAATTGATACATAAATCTGCAAAAGTGAGTTAGCTGTTTATTCAGGTTTAAAAAGTTGCTTTATTTGTCTGGTGCAACTTTGGGACACGTACAAATTATAGATTCTGAATTATGATAGCAAACCACTTATCCCCTGGTATGGTCTGTTGCAATAATGGTATAAGATTTGTGTAACTTATCCCGTTTTTGCACCAAATGATTTATACTTCGGTAAACTCTTCCTATTATGCCCCACTACTGCACCAGCCATTTTGTTGACATCAGGTGACACGCATGTACCTGTCACCTCAAATTAAGTCGTCGAACAGTGGAAATAAAAAATAAACTAGTGTGGCTTGTTGTACGTGCAGTTTTAACATGAATTCAAGCTTCGAAGAGGAATCATTTCGAAGTTCAGGGAGTGATTTTGTGCCTTCGGATAAGGAATATTCATTTAGTGCACCTGAAAATAATTTGAATGAAGAGCAGGAGTCGGTTAACAACAAAAGCGTACGAAAGAAAACAGGAAAACCAGAGAATTGGAGAAGAAATATGCAGAAAATAAAACGAGTCAGATATGAATCTTATAAATCTGTGTCAACGGGAAAACTGGGGACAAGAGGAAGACAAGGCGATGATTGCAAATGTAACAAAAAATGCATTTGAAAAACTTTCGGAAATAAAGAAGCAAGAGATAGTATCAGATTTTAATAATCTTTCAAGTCAAGAGGAACTTGACACATATTTGTAAAGTTTGGTACAAGTTTCGCTGATTACTTTTTGTTTTTAGTTTACATTTAAAGATAAAGATTTTGCTGAAAATGGTTTGAATGTAACTTATCCCGTTCTTACACCTGTTGTAAAATTTAATATAAGAATCCCATTATTGCACCACATTTTTTAAATCATTAATAGCGTTTTTAATTGGTTGTAGAATGTTGTTAAAATCATATATATAATTTGTTCTAGTTGGGGCGTTCTTAGTGACCAACCTAAATTTCAAATTTAAAATTGAAACTAATTTTCCTTCTCCTAAAATATTTACATATTGTTACTTATCCCGTTCTTGCATGAGTCTTCAATTGTCTCTCTCTTCTTAAATGACATTTATTACATAAAGTAATGTGGGTGTTATATTACTTTACTATCATTTTCATTGCTTGACGAAAAAACACAGGAGCCCTTTTATTATTGATAAAACTGTGTATCTTTAGATAAAAACAAACCTAATTGACAAATGATTTTGATGTTTCCTGTTGAACCAAATGGCATGCGAGCGAATCAAATCTTGGTTCCACTTTCACCGAAAAAAAAGGAAATAGAATACAACCGCTGTCAACCGAGAAAAGAACACAATTATATCCGGCTGATCGCTTGAATTCGAAAGATGTTTTTATATGTCCGTAAGCCAAATAAAAAATAAAGTATGAGTGTGGAACAGCTAAATGGAAGAAATTCGATAACGAATAAAGAAAGGCGTGTTGAGAAAAACCCTTGGACACGTCGATTTGTATTTTTAGATGCGCATTTTTTCAATACCAACGGTATTATTTTAAATGCAAGCCCCTGTATATTATTTATTTTTTGATTCTCCAGAAAATTCTAGATATAATTTATCTACAATGTCCTACACTTATATTCAACTGTTTCGGAAATATTAAGTGTTTTCAGAATTATTACAAAAACAAACATTAAAAAAAGAAAATTATTTTATTTCACAAATTCGCTACATTACCCTAAAAACCTAATAAGTAATACTGATTATTTGTTAATAATATATAAAAATCAAAAACCATTAATGTCAACGTAGCCAATGTTCAAAATGCCAGCCGTGAATCTCTTGGCAACATGCTAATCTAGTATAGAAATGTCTTCTAACGTTACTGAACATCTCAGGCATGACTGATCTACTCGCAAGCGTGAATCGTCTTTTTAAGTTGAGGGGTTTAGTTTTGTATACAGTACTTTTGACATATCCCCACAAAAAGTAGTGGCGTCAAATCAGGAGATCCGTATCTCCCAATCCCCCTATTTGGAAAAATTTCGTTCTGGTACTGCCGGACATTGCTTTCGTAATGGCACGGTGTTCCATCTTGCTGAAACCATTAGCAGGAGTTTAGTAGATCAAGACAGAAGTTTGTCAAAGTTGGCACGACATTATTTTGGAGCACTTCTAAATATTTCTGTCCATCCAAGTTGCCACCAATGAAAAAGGGACCTACGATATGATTTCTAACAATTCCTGTCCAAACATTAACTGTTTCAGGATATTGCGTGTGTTTCTCTGTCATCCAGTGAGGATTCTCATTAGACCAATAGCGTCAATTTTAACGATTAACTTGACCTTAAAGTGTAAATGCGCTCTCATTAGAAAACAAAACATCTTCTAATTGGATCACATTGTTATCTAACCTTACGATCATTTGTTCATAGAAATACGTTCTCCTATCGAAATCGTCTTCTATGAGCTCCTGAGTCGGTATCATTTATGGGGATGCATTTGACTTTTCTTTAATACTCGAAAAATGGATATGTGGCTAAGGTTGAACACTGGAATTGCTTTTCGACCAGAATAATGTCGGTTTTCTTGAAACTCAAACATAATATCCAATTTCGTATTATCACCTCGAGCATTGGCAGCTAATTTTTTTATGTGTCTTACATAACCAAGTTCGCGAAACTGCTTTTCTATTTTGCTAATTAATCCTTGGGTTACAAATGTCGTGAAATAAGCGAGAAACTTCCATTTGTGTCCGTGTATTATCTCCATAACCAATCATTTGTAGAATGGTTATTTTGTGTATTTCTGTTAAATGAACCATTTTTCTGATATTATTACGTACAGTTAAGAAATTAAAACGACAATAGCACTGGCACTGATCACCACTGTCATGCAGGCAGACAAGAAGATGCTAAGGCTGTGAGTTTTGACGAAAATAAACAAAACTGTTTTTTTTTCATATAAGTAAAAAGGAAAGCAGGAATGGTTTTTGTCTACTATCTCAATATCAAGAGATAAATGGGAATTAGGTATTAAGTGTAATATAGCAAACTTGTGAAATAAAATAATTTTCTTTTTTAATGTGAATTTTTGTACATGAATTGTCTAGAATTTTCTGGAGAATCCAAAAAATAAATAATATACAGGGACCTGCATTTAAAATAAGAAAGTTGGTATTGACCACTGTCACATGACACACCCTATATAATTTTGTTGTTGAAAAAATGCGCATTTAAAAATACAAATCGACGGGTACAAGCGTTTTTCTCAACACGCCCTCCTTTATTCGTTATCGAAGTTATTCCATTTAGCTGTTCCACACTGTTTATTTTCTCCACTTCACATACAGTTAAAACACATCACACAAATACTATTTGTGCATGTCACGTGCTCAATTATGCAAATAACAGAGACCCAAAGTATAATTGATTACACCAGCCAACATTAAAAGTTATGTGAACTTTACATGTGACCTTTGGTTTTCGATGTATTTTTGTACACAATCAGTTTTGAGTATTCAGAGATTTACGGTAAACTGACTATGAATTCAAATTCAGGAGGCAAAAATACATCGAAAACCATATGTCACATGTAAAGTTCACATATAGTTGTAGATGTATTTATGCCTCCTGAACTCTAATCCATGGTCAGTTTTGTTCCATTATGCTTTAGTTATTAAAAATTGGCCTTTTTCCGGAGGTTTTCATATCCCACATCTAAAGTTCACATAACTTCATTTTTTTGCCGGCTGGTGAATTTTTAATCGGAAAAATCAACAACATACTCCAATATGATTGCTTGTAAATATTGGCATTTTGTTATTAAAGATAATAATTTGGTCTAGAGCGAGTTAGAGATGCATACTCAGTGTTCCGCACCACCTTTGAGCTTTGCTATAATTTAGTTTCTTGTCCTTTAGGGAAATAACACCACACTTTAAACAACAAGTTGAAGAAAAAATCCAAACGTTTCAAAGTTCCAACCTGATTGGTTGTCAATGATATTATAAGCGAAATCATTATCAAATTTATATTTTATTAATTTTTATTTTACCTTAGAGTGAGACCCTACATATTTTTCAAAATTTTGGTTTCAGTGGTTTCGAAAACAAAAAGAGGACCGGGTGGATTTTTGATTGTTTCCGATATTTGAAAAAAAAATCATTTAATTTTATTCCCCTAAAATTAGTATCATGATTTTTCCTTTATTTTTCTTGTAAATTTTCAGATGCTTTATGTTCTTAATTTGTTTGAAATTTTAAGGCTAAGTAGTTTGGGTTTAATTTTTGTAAATTTGTTTTTATAACTTTTAGACAAATTATTTTAAAAATATAACAAATTATACTGGTATTCCTAATAACATACTTTCATTTCATATATTACATGATTCACTTGAGAATTTTTTTTTCCATTTAATTTTAAAATATGACCTCAAAATTAATATTACGATTTTCCCTCTATTTTTCCTGTAAACTCTGAGTTATAAACTCATTCATCTTCTACTAGAAGTCTGTTATGATATACATTAGGTATATGTCAAAATATTTATCACTTACCGGAAGACAGAGTACTTTGACAAACTCGATAGCAACAGTCTTATCAATGACACACAATAAACTTAGACAGTTTAGAACCCGCCAATTAACATCTGCAGCATTGTAGTCTAATAGAGGTAATACAAATTCATCTTTGATAGTTACTAAAGCAGGTGTTAATATCTTAATACTAGGTAACTGTAACAAAGCTATAAGTATATCCAAACATCGACAAATAGTTTTAGGATCGTCTTTCGAAACTTTCGTTGACTCAATAATTTCAACGGATTTGGACAATTCAGTCAATTCTTCTCTAAGTTTTACTATCTTCTGTTCTACATCATGGGCCTCTAGAAAATTTTTTTGACCTGTGGCCTCTTCCAATTGGCATTCCAAAGTGGTAATTTTTACTTTTAGGCGGGCAATTTCAAATTCATTGTTGGGATTTTTAGGCTGAGATACAACTTTTTCAATAAGTGGTTCTCTTATTTCGGATATAATAATACAAATATCAATGGTAAAATCAGCATCGGTCGATTTTAATTGGTCAGCTAATCTTAAAATGTTTTTTAACAATCTGAAGCTTAATGATTCATCCTTAATTAGGCTCTGGCATAACTCAATGGTTTTTTTCCTTCCAACCTACAAATAAGAATCAAATAATTATCTCTTACCAGGTCAACTATATTAATTGTTAACCCATAGATAGACAAAAAAACGACATAAATGTATGAGATGTACACGAAAAGAATAACAATAAGAACTTGAAGACAAATATGAGACTGGGATAACTAATACAATTATTTATCATATTAGTGTCAGAATGATGTAATTGTCAAGATTCTTAATTCAGAACAATGTCCAATTCCAGAAAAGGTTGACAGTACATATCACTTTGAAAGATTGTAAACATCTTAAAATTGTCCTAAGTAGCAGAGGTGGTTTAATAATGTAAACTTATATTAAACGGTTTTTATTTACATACAAAAAGACACCGCCAGAATACACTAAAAAAACGGGTTGAAGGTTTCCCAATAAATCAAAGAAAACACTAAATAGGAATATAATATATCAAAGGAAAACACCATGGTTCACTAATGAAGTAAAAGATAAATGTAAAGGAAACAAAAAAGCGCGTACGGAACACATGAAAAACAAGTCACCGGAATCATATGCAAATTACAAGAAAATTCGAAATGAAATACACAAGCACTATTGGGAACGCTTCTCAATATGGAGTACATAACCTCACTTCTACGGATTACTTACAGAAATATGGAGATTCATAAGCGAATGTCGAGAAGAAATGAAAGAAATAGTATAAATAAAACATACAGAAACAAACACTTGGATAGACTACTTGAAAAGATTATTCTAAGACAGCCACCCATCATCAAGAGGACGAGAAACACCGGAAATCAAACAACCAAAGAAGAGACCAGAATAAGCACACAGGAAGTTGGGGAAGCACCAAAAGAAAGAAGAAAAATAGAAAGCCTACAAGCAAGGATGGAATAGCAAACGAGCTACTAAAATATTGTGGAATAGCTATGGCAAAACAGTGAACACAATTCATTAACATTCTGCTATTCTGACATGTGAAAGAAAAGAACCAGAAAAATATAGAGGAATCATTTCTTGAACATGAGGTTAATAAGGACAACAAAAATCCTAACCAAACTAATAAATAAAAAAAAATATCAGTGGAAAACAAATAACTAATGCAGTATTCGCACTGAGACAAATTACTGAAAAAGAAATAGAATATAATCGACTTCCGTTTATCTGTTTAAATGACCTAGAAAAGGCATTTGATATTGTCAAGCTAAAAGCTAGTCATTAATAATAGAATAGATGAACTCACAGAGGTAGAAAAAGACACAGGTATAAGACCGGATGACTCCTTAGCCCCCTATTCTTTAATCTCATAATAGATGAACAAAGGTGAGGGTTATATGATGGGAAACGAAGAAATAACAATCCTCTGCTACGCGGATGACGACATTCCCATAGCGGGAAGTGAAGATGACCTACAAAAGTTAGTCCACAAGTTCAATACAGTAGCAAATAAAAATCATTATTAAAGAACCGATTAAATGTAAGATATTGATGGCATTAACATAAAACAGATTATGGAATGCAACTCTCTAGAAATCACCTTAACCATCTACAGAGATACAGAAACAGAAGTAAAAAACCAAATACAGAAACAAGACAACTAAGACAAGTATTTACAAAGCTACTACAAGACCAATAATGGCATAAAAGGCTGCCCCCCCCCCTACGCCCATATGGAGAATCAAACCAATTTTTTACACTATGGTTAAAGAGTATCGAACTGCTGCTCAAAGGGGGAGTCTGGGTTAGCCAATCATGCATGGATCAAACAGCACACAATTAACTGGAATCAGGTCAAGGTAGACCACAAGAAAGTTCATGGGAAATTGAGAAGGCATGCACAATTCCCCAGGATAACATCATGAGCGAAGTCAATGTCCAACTTGGAAACGTGTGGCGACAATTGAGGACTCCTGTGTACATGAATTCCCCAATATTCACCTGATGAAGTTAATAGATCTACTGAATCTTTAGAAGATCAACTAAATTCAATGCGATGGAAATCTAATGAAGTTCCGAGCAATAACATGCATTTTGTTATGGCAACTTACCTCATCTGAAAAATCATATCCATCCAGAATTTCAAATAGATTGTACAAAACTTCTTGATATTCAAAATACTGCCAATCTTTGATAGAAGATGGTTTCTTGAATTTTATAAATCTGAAACAGTACCGCATAGATTATTTAAATTATAAAGACATTTTAAAACAAAATTTACATTTAATGTAGCACAAATATGTATGTTATATCTAAACTACCAGAGGGTAAAAGAAAATATTTTGTGACTGAATTAAACATAATACCAACATATATTTCAGGCGCGGTATAAACAAAATTTCGTTAATAATAATAATACTGTTGCATATTTAGGTTCGATTTGTTAATAAACTACATTTACTTCAGTTTATTTGCAATATCTGGAAAATATATCAATAAAACTAACTCATTACGACTTTTAATTTCTCCCAACCCTAGTTTGGACAGAAGGCTTTGTTGCTCTTCCTTCCCTATGCCACTTTGTTGCACACTTTCGATTTCTCGAATGCTATTGACAAAAGTCTGGATGGCAAACTGCCCTTTAACCTCTTCAGGTGGACTTAGGTAGACTAGACGTACCAAACGGCGAATTTCAGCAAGTTTTCCCCAGATTTTTGGATTTGGGATGTGAGTTGAACTTGATAAACTTGGCATTACGATTCATTGCCTTGTTGTTTTGCAGATATGCATAGGAATAATTCTAAAGCACAGCCTCTCAGCCAAATCATTGGTGTAACTCACTTTCATGTTTTCTGAATGATAATGTGTTTGTATTTTATAATTTCTTAGGAATAACACCACCACTTACGGAAAAGTCTGTACAGTTCGAATGTTCCAAACTTGCAACTGTGTTCACTGTTTAATATACGCTTTGAACAGTTTATTTTGTTAATTGATTTTCAGTATATACCTCATCCAAATGTGATTTCACTGCAGTTATTCGCTTGTGAAGAATTTTAGTAGGATTCTTCACTATCAGCAATACACCAGTTATTAGAGCAATCGAAAAGCTATTTTGGGAAGTAAAGCCACTAATGTCATCTTTTGAAGAGTGGTTCGTAAGTGATAAAAACCAAAATCCACCACGAAAGTCGCTTTTGTCTTTTTTAAATAGTAAAATATATATATATTTTATATTCACTTTGATTCAATTCACTTTTTAAAAAAATTATTTATTTAGAAACATACAATATTAAAAGTGAACAATTAAAATAGTTAAAGTACTTGAAAAACTTAATGCTATAAATGATATTATTTGAATGACAACACGAGAACGTTTCCAGTTGCTTTTATAACATTAACAAAAGTGCTGATGCAAGTCAGCGTTTTTACTGGTTAAAACGGACTCGTGTAGGTTTCCGGGAAGTTGTTTGCATATAATTCAAGATGTAATTTGATATCCCTGAGAAGTCACGTACGCTTTAAATTCCGTTGACTTCTCGACTGTGTGAATTAAGTGCTGATATATTTTGCATATAACAACTCCCCTTACATATCAAAAGTTGATGCTATAACATCAACTTTTAGGAACAGAAACATAAAAATAGTATAAAATGATGTTTGAATGGTATGAATAATAGGTAATAAGTGTATAAAATATGAATAAATAAAGTAATAGGTAAAATCAAATTGATATTTGTAAAATAAAATCAAAATATGTTAAAATAAATGAGCAATAAAATAATACGAGTAATAATTAAATGCTTAACCTAAACATATCAAAATAAAATATAAAGTAAAAGGAAATGTGAATAAAAATAATGTGTAGGAAAATAAAAAAGTTAATGATATAAATTAATATTAAAAATGGTGTTTTTAGAGAACATAAAGGGTATACCTAAACTTGCGTCTCTAACCTTTGTTCTGTTTTCAAAACAGGCCTAAGCTTGGGGAAGAATTTGAGTCTTGGCTGAGGCACTGAAGTCTGGTCAGGATTGCAGTCCTTTGGAGGTTTTACCATCCTCTTTTTGACAGCTTGGAAGGTGATGAGTGCTGCTATGATCATGAGAGCAGCTATGGTTGTATAGGTAAACCAAGAGATATTTTTGGTTACAAACGGCTGGTTTATGAGACCATCGAGGTCTCTGGAATATTGTTCCAATTTGTGATTTGCTACGTCTAATTCTTCTACGTTAAGCGTGTTCAGCTTCAGGGGCTGAAGTTCAGGAATTATAATTTTTTCTGGCACTGCGTCGCAACAGTTGAACGCACTGTTACTGGTTGGAAGGTTTCTAGAACATCGGTTTGTTTACCAGATTCGGCTTGAACTTTTGTAATTCCTATAAACGCACTACACTCTGATTGAAGAGTCAATATGGAGTTGAGGAGATTGTAAGAGTTTTTGGGTTTGTTTGAGCGCAATTCACTGTAACACTTATGGGTTCAGAAGTAATTATGAGCCATGTATTGGGTTCTAGTTTTGAACGTTGTATCCTTGAGTGAATATTAGTGAGCTTTTACAGTTGTCGGGTACCTTCTGGACATTCTTTAGAAGTTGAGCTTCACATAACGCGTTTGTGTCAATAGGATATGCGTAAAGTTCAGAGCACAGTTTCTTACGAGTGGATAACGGTTTACACGCACTTAAGTCTTTGATCGGAATAAACATTAAAGAATCATCATTCTTTGCAAGATATTTTTGAGTGAAGGATAGCATATGATGTAAACCTGTTCTTTCATCGTATATAGGGATAGGATATAAATGAAAGACTGTGTAAGGATGTTGTTCGACTAAAGGATTCTTAACACAAATATAAGATCGGTATATGTTTGAAATGCCTCTAGTTCAATAATTTCCAGATATTGTGCGATGCTCGAGTACTTTACAGCCAATGGAAGGTTACTTTTGACTAAATTTTGCGATACTTCCTGTAATGAGGTAATAAGATGTTCTGGTGTTAAAATTGAAGAGTGAATTATTTTCAGACGCGCGAATGTGATAGAATTTAAAACATCATTCAAATTATCTTCTAAGTAGAGATAATTCTCCATAAGTTTTTCACACATTTCAAGTAGTGCGAGTTTTGATTCGACGTAGGCGACCTTATCATTAATTTTTCCGATAGTGTTTTCCAGCTTTATCATGTTATCGTTAAAAAGTTTCTCGTCAATTCTAAGATTTTGGATAGTTTCGTTGAAGTTTTTAATTACGGATGTGGTGACAGTTATTTGGTTTTTTTGTAAGTTCTCAATTTGAAGTTGGCCTTGATTTAAGCGGTTTATGCTTTCGGTAAAGTATTTTCCGTCGGCGGCGTCTAAATTGCCGGTGATTGCCTTAAAAAGGGTACCTGCCCATCAAGTATACCTCGTTTGTGTCTTTTAGTGTCCATGTGAATGTCAGTAAATTTCTGTTTGATTGAGTTAGAAATTTGATTGAGAAGATTAATGTGGGTTTGTACGTCTGCGCGAAAGTAGTTCATAGCAAAAGAATTGAAGTTAACAGTTTTTACAAGAGTTTGTAATATTCTGTTATTTGTTGTAAATACTTGTTCTAGTGTAGAAATGTTTCTGTGTACTAAAAGTGTCCATTTATCATTGGATACAGTTATTTCTGCTTCGTTATGGAAGTAGATACCTAAAGTATTGTTTATTGGTTGTATTTGAAATTGGGGTACTGCTGACCCGAACAGCAGGCAAAACCTGAAACAGAAATTAACTTTCTGAGAACGGTTTCATTCGGTCGAAATTAACTTTTGATTTTTGGTTAGTTTTAGGGTTTAGTACTGTTGCGGAGTTTCTGTGAATCTCCAGGATTTCGAAAGGACCATTGAATTTATTTTGGAGTTTGTCCTTGATCTGGGATTCTTTAATATAGACTTTATCGCCTATTTGATAGTTAGGGAGATTTTCAGAAACGTGTTCATCAAATCTGACTTTCGCTTTATGTTTTTGGATTTCCGTTCTTTCGCGAGCAATTTTATAATAGTGAGAGATACGATTATTGAGATCTCTGATGTACTTAGTTATCAGGGCTTGTTGGTTGTAGAGAGTTTCTGGAGTCCTACTCGAAGTATGTCCATAAACAAGTTCGTAAGGGGTGAATCCATGAGTTTTGTTTACAGAATTGTTATATGCAATGATTGCATAAGGGAGGATGTTAAAAGGGTGTTCGTCAGGATTTTCTAGTTTATGGATTCTAATCATCTCTAATAGGGTCGAGTGGAATCGTTCTAATGAACCATTTGACTGGGGATGTCCCACACTAGAATAAGATAGTTTGATGTCAAATAGTTTACACAAATCTCTCATTAGTGTGTTGTCGAATTCCCTGCCATAATCACAATGTATCCGTAATGGAGTACCGAAGTGTTGGAAATAGAGTAGTAAGGTACTAACAACGGTTTTTGCGGATTTGTCGGTTATGGGGTAGGCCTGAGAGAATTTTGTTAGTTCGTCCCGGATAGTTAATGCGTAGTTTTTTGTCGGGACTTCTAGAATATCGATGTTGACGCGTTCAAAGGGTGTCCGTGGGGTTTCAGTAATGACAAGTGGGCTGTCGAGATTTTTCCGGTAAACTTTTGCTCTCTGGCAAGATTGACAGTTTTTGATAAAATTGTCAACGTCCTTAGTCAGTCCTTGCCAATTGTATTTTTCTTTTATTCTGCGGATAGTTTCATTGATACCACGGTGTATATTATTTTTGCCGTTATGGAATTGGTCGAGGATGATGGGTATTTGGTCTTTCTCAACCGTTTGGACGATATTTTGGCAAACTTTCCATTTGATATCGATTTCGGAAAAGATAAACGAAAGCATTTCCAAAATGGGCAGTTCAATGTTATTCTCAACACAGAATACTTCATTTTCAGTAAACACATCTCTACTATTATACAGAGATGCGAAAAGAATCTCGTTGACTATTTCTGGGTCAGAAGGGAGAGGGACGATGTAATAGCGTCTTTTTCTGACACTTTTGCTTGCAAAGACATTTACTCTAGGGGTACGGAAATCAGCATTTTCCTCAAAAATGTCTTCGATGATGTCATGGTGAAAATTTTTCATGAGAGAGCCTTGGGGAAATACTAGGATGTTTTTGTTTCCTCGGTCTAGGAGTTGGCAATTAGAAAATTGAATTTTATCGTAATCTATGAGAGAGACGGTTTGATATCGCTCGACAAAAGTTTTAAATTCTTCGGAGATTTGTTGAAGATTAATGGGACTTCTCGTCTGGGGTTCTTGTGAGTCATCGTCAGTTTCGTTTGTTGGGAGTACTGTAAATGGTGTTAGATGATTGTTTGCTTGAAATGATATGTATTCATTAAAGTTGTTAACTTTAATGCGAGAGAGCGCGTCGGCGTTTTTATTTACTTTGCCGGGTTTGTAAATTATTTGATAGTCGTACTCCTCGAGCTTAAGGCGCCATCTTGCAAGTCTACTTCCAGGATCCTTTATAGAAAACAGCCAAGTTAACGGGCGGTGATCGGTCAGCAGTAAAAACTTACGGCCAAAAATTATCGGACGAAAGTGTTTAACCGCCCACACTATTGCAAGGAGTTCTCGTTCTATGGTTGAATACTTAGTTTCAGCATTGCAGAGAGTTCTGGAGGCATAGGCTACGGGTAAATCTTTACCTACGGGGCCTTGAGAGAGCACTGCGCCGATAGCAAATGAACTGGCGTCGGTTGTAAGAATAAATGGCTCTTCAAAATTAGGGTATATGAGTATGGGAGTAGAAGTAAGGGCTCTTTTTAATTCGTCAAAAGATTTGACACATTCTGAATCAAACTGGAAAGGTGTGTCTTTTTGAAGTAATCTTGTCAAAGGTTTTGAAATCTTGGCGAAATTGGGGATGAATCGCCTGTAATAACCAGCTAACCCTAAGAAAGACTTGATATCTTTTGGGTTTTTTGGTTGGGGAAAATTTAAGATACAATCTACCTTTGAGGGGTTAGGCTTCACGCCTTCGGGAGTTATAAGGTGGCCAAGATACGCGACCTCTTTGCGAAGAAACTCGCATTTGTCGGGTTGGATTTTTAGATTGGCTTTTCGCAATCGTTTGAAAACTTCAGAAAGTCGGGTTATGTGCTCATGTATAGTCGGAGAATAAACGATAATGTCGTCCATATAGACCAAACATCTCTCGTTTTGAACACCTAAAAGAATATTATCCATTACCCTTTGGAAGGTGGATGGAGCGTTTTTAAGACCGAAGGGCATTCTAACAAATTCGAAATGGCCATTATCAACTGTGAATGCTGTTTTTTGGATGTCTTTAGTATCGATTTCGATTTGGTGAAACCCGGAAGCTAAGTCGAGGGTGGTGAAGTATTGGCATTTGCCAAGTTGGTCAAGTAAATCCGAAATGTTCGGTAGGGGATATTTGTCGTCAACAGTAAGTTCATTTAATTTACGATAATCGACGACGACACGCCATTTTTGGGTACCAGATGCGTCTAGTTTTTGGGAACTACCCAAACCGGGGATGACCATGGCGAATTAGACGGACGTATAATGCCTTGGTCAAGCATCTTTGATATCTGACTTTTTACCTCTTGTTTGTGTATTTGGGGGTACCGATATGACTTTGTGAAAGAGGGTTTTGCGTTATTAGTGTCTATCGAATGTTTGATTTCGTTTGTAAAGGTCAGTTGGTCACCTTCTAAATAGAATATTCGGAATATTCGAGGCAAAGTTGAGAAATAAGTTCGGCTTCCTCCTCGTTCAGATGTTCTAACCGAAGTTGTTCCATAATTGTAGTTTGTCTATCAGGCTGGGTCAAGTTTTGAGAGTAATTTTCAGAAAGAATGTTTACAGAAAAATTGTTTATCGGTTCGAGTTCCAAATTGTCGAAATTAACAGTCTTGGGGATAGCATTTGCATTTAAAACTGAAGTAAGGAATTCGCCTTTTTCATTAATTTTAACAAGGGCACGGGGAAGATAAACTTTTTCTATTTCGGCAGATGATAGGAAAGCATCAGTATTAGTGAGGTTACATTTTAATTTGCATATTTGTTCTGTTCGGGGTTCTAAACAGATTGTATTAACCGGGATGCAGTTATTGAAAGTTGGAGGGTTCTGAGTACGCATGACAGTATCATCCGTAACTTTGTACAGAGGTAAAGTTTTAAAATTAGTGACAAGTTGTTTGCTGTTAAAGTCTATAACGCAGTTATAGTGTTCAAGGAAATCTGAACCCAGTAATCCGTCGAATTCAATGTCGATGTTGCAAATATATACCTTGTGTGGGTCGGCGACATTGAAAGGTACAAGGGTGGATTCGTTGATTAAGATTTTCTGATCGGTGATTCCTTGGATGACTACGTTTTCGGGAAATCGTTGTTTGAAGCGTTGGCAGGTTTCAGGTTTAAAAATTGAAAGTCCTGCACCCGTATCGATAAGAAGTTTATAGGTGTTTGAAGAGTCAGTAATATAATAAAGATTCTTTGAGTTGACGGAAAGAAGGGGTCTTACAGAAAGTTCTGTTCTGGGAAGTTGACATTGGGGCTGAAGTCGTCCAGATTCATTGTCTGAATTTGGGTTTGAATTTCTGAAATTTCTTGGTCTGGGGGTTCTGACTGAGTGGGGGTCAAATGAAAATTTACTTGAGAAGAATCAGGTTCGTCAGAATAAAATTCGTATAACTGTTCAGTATTGAAATATTCTGGTTCATTGTTTTGTTCGAAATCATTAGGGTGATAATCTTGTACGTTTCCGTACTCATCGGGTAAAGAGGTGTAATGATTTTCGTTTTGAGAGTAGTTATAGTCATTGTGATATGGTTCGAATTGCAGATTGTTCAAGTGATGAGTCTTTGGTTGTTGGCGTTGTTGATGTTTAAAGAAACTCGGGTTCGGTCTGTAATTGCCAGACATTTGGGGTTGTCTACTGGTAGATGGACGAAATTGTTGCTGTGAAAATTGTTGACTGGGATTAACACTTGTAGATTGATTAGCAGGTTGATTGGAAAAATGAGGGCGGTAATTCGAATAGTTCTGATTAGAATTCGGGTTGTGTTGAAATTGTCTCATTCTCAATAAGCATTCGTTGCTTAAATGGCCCATGCGTTTACAAAAAGAGCATTGTTTTGGAGGTGGACCGTTATTTGGTTTACGAGGGGGTTGTTGGAAACTTCTATTACCTGAAAATTTCTGGGTTTCTAAATGTGATAGTTGTAGTTCTCGTTTAATTCTGGAAATGGCAGTGAGAATACTGCAAGGGTCGCTAGCGCGAACGAGTTGACCAATTTTGGGCTCTAAACCCGTAAGAAGGCTATTAAGAGCCATTGACTCTATTAAGTCAATCTGTGCTTGTTTTTCTTTGATAGTTAAATTTTGCTTGTTTATAGCTGCTAGCATTTTCGCTTGATGCGTCTGGAGTCTAGCAGAGAAAGTGAGGGGGGATTCATTTGGAGTTTGCCGCATTCGTTGCAAGTCCTGTATGAGAGCCGAGAGATCCCGAGGATCTCCAAAATGATTTTCTAGGAGGGTTTGAATTTCGGCTAGTTGACTAGGGTTTCGCGAATTAATTAACTCAGCCGCTCTACCGCGTAACTTATTTTTGATATGGAGAATTAGCAGTACTTGCTGATTATCCGTTGCCATGCTGTAAGCAGTATTACAGGAGCATATGAAAGTATTCAAAAATATCGGATTACCATCATACTCAGGAATTATGGCAAATATTTCCGAAAGCTTATAAGGTTCTATAGTTGGTGTAGCTGCCTGTCTAGTCGTTGCCATTTTTAAAATTGTATAGATTCGCACAATAAATCGAAATTAAACGTTGAATAAAAGTTTTAAATTGAAATGGTAGAAAATATACGGTTTATCGATTCAGTATTGAGTAATGTTTAATATAGTAATAACAAATTTAAAATAGGAATGTATAAATGGTAGATTAATAATAAACTTGAAATAATGTTTCAAATACTTCGAAATATGTGAGTCGAAGTAATGGAAATAAAATAATATGATTATGTGAAATATATAGTTTTAAAATTATTTAGGAAGGTAAGGTTATGAGGAATAAAATATTATATAAATGAAAGAACTGGTGGTCATTCAAAAAAATAAAAAATAGTTACTTTATGTGATTCTTACGTTATTATTCCTCGCATCGGACTGTTCTCCGCGTCACTTAGCACTGGTTAGCCTGGTTGCGTGTTCCCTTGCTAGTACTTGGTAGTTGTTGTCCTTTTCAAGTAGGTTTTGTCCACAATGATTTAGAAATCTCCACAGTTAGTTAGTATTCACGTGTTCTAACTGTGTTGGACAATCCTACTGACTGCGCCAATTTTATATTCACTTTGATTCAATTCACTTTTTAAAAAAAATTATTTATTTAGAAACATACAATATTAAAAGTGAACAATTAAAATAGTTAAAGTACTTGAAAAACTTAATGCTATAAATGATATTATTTGAATGACAACACGAGAACGTTTCCAGTTGCTTTTATAATATTAACAAAAGTGCTGATGCAAGTCAGCGTTTTTACTGGTTAAACGGACTCGTGTAGGTTTCCGGGAAGTTGTTTGCATATAATTCAAGATGTAATTTGATATCCCTGAGAAGTCACGTACGCTTTAAATTCCGTTGACTTCTCGACTGTGTGAATTAAGTGCTGATATATTTTGCATATAACATATATATATATATATATATATATATATATATATATATATATATATATATGCATTTTTTGTTGTTTTTTTTCTTATAACGTAAAACTATACACTATATCACAATATATTCCAGAAAACATTTGTAGAGAATTTAAAAACCACCAAGAAAATCTGGAAAACCCCCTAAATGGGCAATTTTAGAAAAATTCTTAATTTTTGAAAACTTCATAACTTAGGCAATATTAAACCTGGACAACATTTTTTTGGAAAATAATAGTTTATGACATATGGACGCTCTCAAATTAGTATTTTTTGCATTATAGCATTATAAACAATTTGCAATGGTTTTTTTCAATACTCTCGCGTATTAACTGAGATTGATCGATTATAAATTAGCAAACGGATTTTGCAAGTAGCTACGCCTCTGGATGGCTGGTCTTTCAAGGAAGTAATTACATTTTGTTATTGTCTTCAGATTCTTGTTTATATTCAGTTTGTTTCTCATTCAATTGTTTTAATAGAAGAACTTGAAGTTGCTGCCTTAAGTTTCCTTCTGCTTACTACTCTTTAATATATTTCTTGGCTTAATTTTTCCATATTTTCCTCTACAGATCTCATATTCCCCATTGAAAATTAAATGTTATTCCACTATTCATGCAGTAAACCACAAGTAAATCTATTTAAACAAGTTGAACCAATTCGCAGAAAATGTTCTATAACCTAACATCCTTAAAATATTTGTAAAAATATATTACAGCCGTGACTGGTTTCGACAATACTATGTATTTTCAAACGGAAACAAATTCATGAAAATGACATAGTGTTGTCGAAACTATTCGCGCTTTCTATGTTTATTTATTAAATAAATAAATAAATTAGTGATATAAAACAAAGTAATTCGTTTTTCTACAATCATAATGATAGTATATCATAAAGTAATGGCTTCCACCATCAACTATTCGAAACATTTTACAAGAATAATTACTCATATTTGGTTTCAAATTATACAGCTTTTACATTACTATGTACAATTATTATTTTCACCAATTAAAAGATTTTAGTATTTTCTAACAAAACAAAATCTGCTAGCAATATAATTATTATATATATATATATGATTATATATATATATATATATATATATATATATATATATATATATTAGTGATGTGCCGGATCATTAAAATCCGCGGATACGGATCTGAATACGGATATTTGGTCCCAAGGTCCGCTGATACGGATATGGATCTTAACTTTTTTAGAGTACGCGGCGGTAAATATTGCGCATAAACCTTTGGAAAGAGACAATCTGTTATGGACAAAAATTATTGACCTCTATAAGAGTTAACTCTCATAACCAAAGACATTAAAGTATGATAGTTATAGACTGGACAAGTAGTCATTTGGAGGTCTCAGTCACATCGCTCGCACATATTATGATCACCGGCGACAAGCCTTCCAAGTGAGCAATTTTTTAGTGCAGCAGGAATTGTTTATGACCCACATCGTAACAACCTTCTGAAAGCTGCCAAGTTGCTCTTTTTGAAATACAATTTACCATTACTTAATTTTTATTATGACTTTTTTTAAGTTTCTCTAATTGTCACTGTGTTTTGAATCTAATGTCAACACTTTATGTGTCACGAACTATTAATTTACTTAATTAGAATTTGAAATATTACGAAGATTTAAGTTTTGTTTTTTTTCTCATTGTAAAAGTGATCTATAATACCTAAATATTTCATTATTTTATTAAGCTTAACACGAAGATTTAACCCAATTTATCTCAAAAGATATTATAAATAATATTTTATAAAAACTTCCTATAGTAAATGTTTAAATATATCATCATTTTAATAAGCTTATTACCAAGATGTGTGATAGATCTGTGGATGTGTGTGCGCGTCCTAGAGTTAAGTTTGTGGTTTAGTGAAATAACATCCGTACAGTGGTAACCCAGTTCTTCGGATTTTTTTGATTTCGTCTAAAATGTCCCCACAGACACATTTAAAGTGTCAAAGACGCCGGATGTCCAAGGCCGCCTCGCTTTGTAAATATCGTTTTGTTCATTATCTATTTAATCATACTCTTTCACACGGAATTTTGAGGAATAACGTTTCATTTTCACTCCGAATGACAATTTATTTGCAGTATTTTCAATGAAATGGAGAAAACAGAATTATATTTTTTTCTAAAAATTAATCACTTGTAGCTGGTTAATAAGATCGTGAGATCGAAGCCATCCCCCGTCCCGAGAGGGACAACCTTGGAAGAAGAAGAAGAAGAAGAAGAGGTGTGATAGATCTCATTATAAAGATAGTTGATTTAGTACCTTTGAGTTAGGTACTATCGGTATGGTACTCACTTCACTACGATAAATGTTTGCAATATTAAGGTGCCAAATACGATTTTAAAAAATAAAAAATTAGCTGAATGGAATTTAACAGTTTTTCATTCTTACCTAATCACCTATATATAAAATTCTATCTATGAATTAAAAATTAATATGGTAAAAGATCCATAAAAGATCCGCCAAAAACTAACGGATACAGATTTTTCTTCTCCCTCGGATATCCGCGGATACCGATACGGATATCCGGCACATCACTAATATATATACATATATATATATATATATATATATATATATATATATATATATATATTAATTTTTGAAATAGATGTATGTATAAAAAACAATGGAGACAATTATAAGAACATAATTGTCTTGCTTGTTAAGGTGCAGAACATGTTAAGAGATTTCTTATGATATAACGAACACGAAACGAACAAACATTTGTTAACTGTTTAATTTGTACCCAGCAAAAATCATTACCCTATTGCATTTAACTTTTTTTCTCAATATTTCTACAAGCTTATTTTTAAACTTACATACCCTTCGACGTGTGAGCAAAAATGTGTGAGTTCTGGTAAGGTTTGCTCCAAATATTCGTGCAATTCGTCGGATTGTCTCAAATATGAAGTAGTAGCATTCCACAATAACACGCTTTCACTCGTTAAATTTTGTGCAGGTATAATTTTTTCAACATTTATAGGTAGTACTCCAATTACGTCTTTTACTGCAACAGAACTTCAAAAAAAAAGGTTTTATATTAAATATTATATATATATATATATATATATATATATATATATATATATATATGATATAGATTTTGAAGAACAATACTTCAGGCAAAAACAAATCAAAAAGCTTTATAACATTTTCTAAAATAAACTATAGTTTTGCCAAAAAGAACACATAGATTTTATGTAGCCCTTGCTACAGCGAATAATACAATAATTTCGATTTCAAAATGTCGGTAAATCTAAATATGTAAATACTCAATAGCTTATACATCTTTAATAGCAACATTAAAAATGAAAATTGATTATTTAAACTCGAAATATGCTTTTATAATTTAGTGTAAGTTTCTCCGAATAGATATGACTAAGTGGCATATAGACCAACTTATTTACTACATTTTTTACTTTAACGACGACTGAGAGTTACGATTGTTTTTTGCGATTTCGATTCTTGTAAATAAGAATAGATAAACGGTAAAGTGATTTGAATGATATCTATTTGATGTAGACTTCGTGGTTTGCTTTCCATTTAATATATTTTTTAAATAAATAAAATCGGTTGTGATTAATGTGTAAGTTCGAAAATTAGTGCGACAGTATTTATTTGTGATAAATAATGGCCGATTATACAATTAGGGAAAGACATGACATGCTCTTAATTTATGGGGAAAGCAGACGTAATTGCAGAATAGCAAGAATGTTATACAGGGGAAGGTTTACAAACAGACGCCTGGCCAATGCTAGGACATTCGTAGCTGTTTCGCAGAGGCTTCTGGAAACAGGTAGTGTAACACCACAAATAAACAATCGCGGACCACAGCGACATAATCGTATCTTAGCTGCTGGGGATCAAATACTAGACCTTATCGACATCAACCCATATCGTAGCACACGGAGTATTGGAAGTGAGCTGCAAATTTCTCACACTGTTGTTCATAGAACATTATGGGAACAATTGCTATATCCATATCACATGCAGCGGGTTCAAGGGCTTTCAATTGATGATTTTCAACCAAGACTCAATTTCTGTCGTTGGTTCCTCAGAAAACATCGACAATTTCCTAATTTTGTGAACAATATTTTAACAACAGATGAAGCAAGTTTTAATAGGAATGGTATAATAAATTTTCATAATACGCATTCGTGGTCTGAGGTAAATCCGCACGAAATACGCCAGTCAGTATTTCAACACCAATTCTCTGTTAACGTGTGGGCTGGAATAGTTGGTGAATACTTGGTTGGGCCATTTATACTGCCTGCACGTTTGACAGGTGAGAATTACCTTTATGTTTTGAACAACACGCTACCAGACTTGTTAGATGAAGTGAACCTACAAACACGTTCCAATATGTGGTACTTACATAACGGAGCACCTGCCCACGCAAGTCATCTAGTTGTCGACTTCTTAAATAGAACATTTCCCCGTCGTTGGATTGGTCGAAACGGACATATACGTTGGCCAGCAAGATCTCCTGATCTCAATCTTTTAGATTTCTACTTATGGGGACACATGAAAAGTAAGGTTTACACGACTCCAATTATTGACGAGAATGATCTTAGACAACGCATTTTTGACGCTGCTGACGAAATCCGAAATATTGCATAAAAGAAACCGCCAAATACAAATTCTAATTGCAATAGCTTGCATTAAAAACGTAAATATTTCAACAAAATATTTCATACATTTTTATTTAATTCTAAGGTCAATGTCATCAGTCAATACAAAACACAGGTGTTTATTTTTTTGTCGGCGTAGTCATTCCTTTATTACTCGCGCTAAGAGTGAATCTGCTTCGAACGCGAGCGACGTTGCCGGATTGACAATAATTTACTTAATGTTTTAGGGATTTTTTTGGTTATTAAGGCCTACTAACCATAGTGGTATAAGAGTTTTTTGTTTAATTTGGTGTATACTACCTCCACCTAAAATATATGCACTCAAACTATTTACACCCTGTATATATATATATATATATATATATATATATATATATATATATATATATACTTTTCAAAGGTGAAAATCTGAAAACAGAATTAAACTATAAAAGTTGATTAACTGGGAAACAGCCAATGGGTGTTAATGAAATACTATTTATTTCTTTCGAAAAGCTTTCGGTACAAATTTATTCCTTCTTCAGTTAAAACTGGAAATTACATAAAATTATCAATAAGCAGTATTAGATTTAGATTAATTACAACTTAGGATATGTGAGGTTTTGTTGTTGAAACTGGTAGAATGAAGAGGAGAAAGGGGAGCATATCTTACTAGTTCATATTAATAATAGATATAACAAATTATAAAACTCTCATAATGTTAGACGAATTAGCCTGACAGAATGATTTAAAATCATTTGAAAATTAAACTATAGTGAGTTACAAATTATAGGTACCAAAATGCAAAATTTTTAACACAAAAAATTTGTAATAAAAATTATTTTTCTGATTAGATTATTCCAAATTTTACAGAAAAACAAATTTAAGTAATAAGTTATGCTTAATCAATCGTTGAGGATAATAAATTGTTGAATGTGAGTGACATTCTGTGAAATTTGGCTTTCTTTATCTAGTAGACCACAATAGTTTTGTAAATCGGTTTTCTTGTTTATGCTGTTGCGTTGGTTATTAATCTGAACCATCTCTAGAAAGCTTCGTTTAAAAATGTTTTTTTCTTGTTCTAATATGCTTACGTTATCAAAATCTGCGGTGTGGTTGTTATTATGGCAGTGTATAGCAAGCGCACTTTGCCAAGTCTTATTTCACCTTTAAGTGAAATTATTCTTCCTTTGAGATTTCTTGATGTTTGACCAACAGATTTAGCTTCTCAATCATTACAATTTATACAATACACTACATTTGACTTTTTGTCATTCGGAGTTTTGTCTTTTATTCTGGAAAATAATTTTGCAACAGTTTTGATTGATTTATGGCCATAATCATATTGTGATTGATATACAGAATTTTTGCTATTTTTGAGTAATTTCAGGTATATATAGTAATGACACATGTATTGGTATTGTATTAGAGTTAGAGGTGTCTCCTCTGGGAAAATATTGTTGTGTACTCATATTAATTGCCCGCGAGGTATTAATATGAAATTACTCAAAAAATAGCAAAAATTCTGAATATCAATCACAATATAATTATTGGCCATAAATCAATCAAAACTGTTGCACAATTATTTTCCAGAATAAAAGACAAAACTCCCAATGACAAAAAGTCAAATGTAGTGTATTGTATAAATTGTAATGATTGTGAAGCTAAATGTGTTGGTCAAACATCAAGAAATCTCAAAGGAAGAATAATTTCACATCAAAGTGACATAAGACTTGGCAAAGATAGCTGTGCTCTTGCTATACACTGCCATAATAACAACCACACCGCAGATTTTGATAACATAAGCATATTAGAACAAGATTTTTTTTAAATTTTAAACATTAATAACCAATCCAACAGCATAACAAGAAAAACAAAACTATTGTGGTCTATTAGATAAAGAAACCCAAATTTCACAGAATCTCACATTAAACAATTTATTATCCTCAAAGACTGATTAAGCATAATGTAATGTCTTCGATGACACATTACATATAATATCCAAAAAAATGTATGGATTAGATGTTGAGGTTTTAGTTCAGTGCTGGTTCAATGCAAGTATGTAATTTTAGATTTTAGAGCTTCTTCTGGACAACAAGTTACACATAAAATAGCGACGTAATGTTCATTGATTGAGCAAACAAAAATGCGGGTTTAACAACAAATGATGCCAAAGTGGCAAACACAAAAGAAACAAAATGAAAGCGGTTTAGCGGTTGTTACGACCGGAACTATAACTCGCGAAATCGTAACACAATAACAACAAAAAGCGGCCGTCTTACGACGGAATCAAAAGCGTCCAAATAGCTTGGAAGTCAATACACGAATCTCGAATACTGTCTTTATTTTACACGCAAAAAAACACTTAAAATTAGCATTAGCGCGACGGAAGGTTTTGGAAAAGGTGCAGAAGTTTAAAAATCAATGAAGTAATTCAATCAAATTTAAACAATACACTAAACAAATTGCGGGAACGCAACACATAACTTCTTACTTAAATTAGTTTTTCTGTAAAATATATATGTATATGTATATATATATATATATATATATATATATATATATATATATATATATATTGTTACGAAAGATGCGAGATATTCATGTCAGATGTTTTACTATGATACATGGCGACTAGTAACTGTGTGAATGGCGAAATCCCGGGAAAATGATTTTAAGATTTATAAAACAAAATCACATTCAACATTTGACACAAACTTATTAATATCTAGTAAAAATTAAACTATTGTTAAAAAATTAAAATTAAGAAAAGGAGATGCATCCTGTCAGTCTAAGGTTTGGTCTATATTATTCAGCAAGGACAAACCTTTTGGTTTATATATATATATATATATATATATATATATATATATATATATATATATATATATATGTTTGTGTATACTGTTTCACGGATGGAAATATGTGGTTGATGAATTTATTCCGGTGTACATCCGTTCGTCTGTATTCGTTTGATACTAAGTAACTTAGTTACTTAGTATCTTTTGAGAAAGCCAAATATGATTTCGGCGAAACGTCAAGTGATTTTTCAAACGAATACAGACGAACGGATGTACACCGGAATAAATCATCAACCATATCAAAAGATACTAAGTAACTAAGTTACTTAGTTACTTAGTATCTTTTGAGAAAGCCAAATACGATTTTGGCGAAACGTCAAGTGATTTTTCAAACGAATACAGACGAACGGATGTACACCGGAATAAATCATCAACCATATATATATATATATATATATATATATATATATATATATATATATATATGGTTGATGTTTTTAAGTTTTCGCGGGCACTAAATGTTTTAGGTGGTTTCCGGGAATTCATCCGCGTAGTTGATAACTGATCCCTGCCGGGATCGATGGTAAAATGACGACATTTCGGCAGAGTCACATCTGCCCTCTTCAGGTCGGTTCGCATAATTCTCTTAGCCTTCTGCTTTCGCTTCTAGTTACTCGAATACTAAGATTTTCAGAAGCGCTCGCGCTGTTATATAGTCACGGCTCGGCGCCTATTGGTTGGCACCGTGAACGGCTGCGTGTGATTGGTCCTGGGCGCTCAGTGGGTACGCCTCCCGCCTGCTGATTTGTAATTTCCGTTTGAGTTGTTATTGCACGGGTCCGGGCCAGTACGTTGTTTAATAGAATTTTCCAACAATTCGATAAGTTCTGAATTTCATTGCGTGCGTTTAGACTGTGAGGCCTCTTCGCTATTTCAATTGCCTCTCTTACGAGTCTTGATTTCGAGTGTTCTATATTTGCCAGTACTCTGGTGTTCTCAAAGTCTATTCGGTGTGACATCGTGATAGCGTGTTCCGCAATGGATGTTGTTTTTTCCTGCTTTCTTACAGCGTTCTGGTGTTCATCACGTCTAGCTTGAATTCTTCTATTAGTTTGCCCCACATAGGTTTTATGACAGTCTGCACATGGAATCTCGTACACTCCCTGTTGTTCTAAAGGGATCCTCGTTTTCGGAGTCCTCAACACCGTGCTTATTTTTCTGTCTGTAGTGAAAATAGTATCGATATTGTGTCTCCGTAGAATTCTTGCAATACTGTCCGTTCTCCATAAAAAGGTTAGCTATAACTGGTGAGAGTGGCGATCCCATTGGAGCTCCTTCCACTTGTTTGTATCGTTGGTTCTCGTAAATAAAATAGGTTTTCATAAGACAGTGCCTTGTTAAGTCTACAAGGTGTTTAGGTGGTTTTTGGCTAGGTGTTGTGTTGGGGACCCAACTGAGCTTACTATTGGGCTCAAAAGTGCACCTTCTTTATGTACTTTTGGTAACCCATAGAATTTCGGACATCTCGATGACTCTTCACGTGGAATGAGTTGCAGTAGGAGATTTTTGTCGATCCTACTTGCTTGGATTTTGGTCTTGGTTGTTTTCTCCAGATAAGTTGTTGGGTCAGTAGTAATTTGTTTATATGCTGGATCTTGTAGAAATGTTTGAATTTTGTTTGAATAATCCGCTGTATCTAAAATTACAGTCGCATTTTCTTTACCAGCAGGTAGAATGACAATGTCCTTGTTGAAGTTGTTTCAAGGCCTCATTTTCTTCTATAGATAGTTTCCTTTAGGGTGGTTTAGACTTTCTCAGAACATGTGACACATCTTGTCTAATTAGTTCAGCGGTGTTCGCATCTAATTTTGAAACTGCTGTTTCCACGCCACATATTATGCTCTATAACGGTCACAGTCTAACCTCACGGCAATTGGAAACGAATAAACCCGTTTATAACTTATCTTCGGTCCAATTGAACTCTTCCTCGATTGGCGTGTTGGCTAAGGGATTCAATTACGCTATTGCTCCCTCTCACATACCAACAGAGAGCATAATAGGTGGCATGGAAACAGCAGTTTCAAAAGTAGAAGCGAACACCGCTGAAATAATTAGACAAGATGTGTCACATGTTCTAAGAAAATCTAAACCACCCAAAGGGAATCTATCTATAGAAGAAAATGAGACCTTGAAACAACTTCGCCTCAACAAGGACATTGTCATTCTACCAGCTGATAAAGAAAATGCGACTGTAATTTTAGATACAGCGGATTATTCAAACAAAATTCAAACATTGCTACAAGATCCAGCATATAAACAAATTACTACTGACCCAACAACTTATCTGGAGAAAACAACCAAGGCCAAAATCCAAGCAAGTAGGATCGACAAAAATCTCCAACTGCAACTCATTCCGCCTGAAAAGTCATCGAGATGTCCGAAATTCTATGGGTTGCCAAAAGTACATAAAGAAGGTGCACCTTTGAGGCTAATAGTAAGCTCAGTTGGATCCCCAACACAAGAGAAGGAGGTTAGGGTTTTAGCGGGTATACGGTATACTGGTTTCAATGCAACGATATACTCTTGCTTTGAAGTCATTGCATCGGGAGTCCCGCACGACGGCCAGCACGTGCTAGCTAAGTACGGAATGTATTTCCCCCTCTTCGGATAAAATATATATATATATATATATATATATATATATATATATGTGCTGGCCGTCATGCGGGACTCCCGATGTAATGACTTCAAAGCAAGAGTAAATCGTTGCATTGAAACCAGTATACCGTATACCCGCTAAAACCCTAACCTCTTTCTCCTACAACCATGGTCCCCTGCGGCACTCTAAGTCAATACTACTTCGCAAGGGTGGTTCATTGCAGATGTTTACTGCTCTTACATTGAAAGCCTCTAAAGCCTACTCCTCGAACGTATTGCGGAGTTCTTTGAGGATAGTCTCCGCGTAATCTGATACCAAGTTCCAGGCTTGGGGGCCCTTCAGCATGGCTTCTACTAATTGTTCTGGAACGATATTAGTCTCCAGAACGTTGATCCTGAAACCGGGGGCAGGAGAAGAACACGTGTTCTGCGTCCTCTATAACGTCCGTACAGTGTGGGCAGTTTGGGGAGTTTGCCCTCCTGAACCTGTGCAGGTATGCTCGAAAGCATCCATGTCCAGTCAGGAGTTGAGTGATGTAGAACCCAACCTCCCCATGCTGGCGGTTGACCCAACGACTGATGTTAGGTATCAATCGATATGTCCACCGGCCTTTAGTAGAGCTGTCCCACCTCTCCTGCCATTGCCCTAGACTCATGGCTCTTTCATCGCTGTTTCCTGTCGGTTGGTCTTTCTCTAACTTTCTGCGATAAAGCCGTCCCCTTTCTGCAGCCAGGATGTCGATTGGTAGGGTAGAGGCAATCACACTCACCGCCTCGTAAGACACAGTGCGGTAGGATGATGCCACTCGAATCGCTGAGAGCCGCTGGACTGATTTCATTTTCCGGCGGTACGATGGTAGCTCGAGCGATTTCTCCCATACCGGTGCCCCGTACAACAAAACAGAAGTAGTCACTGTTGCCAGTAGCTGTCTTCTTATCTGTCTAGGGCCTCCGACATTCGGCATTATTCTAGATAATGCCCCCTGTACCCCAGCTGCTTTCTTGCTGGCCGCGATTATGTGCTCTTTGAAGTTGAGCCGTGTGTCCAGGAGCACCCCCAAATAGCTGATGAAGGGCTGCGACTGTATGTAGGTGTCGCCTATTTTGAGGGTGATGGTTTCCCTTGCCTTCCGACTGCTAACAAGAAGTGTTTCGGTCTTTTGCTCTGCTAAACTCAAGTCCGCTGCGAGCATCCAATGCTGAATTGTGGCTATAGCGAATGAGAAGGTTGTTTGTATCTCCTCTATGTGCTTGCGCACTATGATCAATGCCACATCATCGGCGAATGCCACTAGCCTGACGCCCTCAGGCAGACCGAGCAGGAGCAGGTCGTTGTACATTACGTTCCATAAGAGGGGGCCAAGAACAGAGCCCTGAGGTACACCTCCTGTGATCTTATAGTCTACTTGCCCATTTTCAGTTTGGTACAACAAGATGCGGTCCTTGAAATACGCTGAAACCATTCTGCGCAAGTACTGCGGAACTTCCATCCTGGCAAGAGCCTCCAAAATGCGGTCCCAGCGGGCCGAGTTAAAGGCGTTCTTGATATCCAGGGTGGCTATTAGACAGTACTTTTTTCCACCTCTTCTCCATCTCTTTCCCGAGATAGCCTCTCTGGCGATGTTGGTAACGAGTGTCACGGCATCGATGGTTGATCTCCCCTTTCTGAACCCGAATTGGTTGGTGGAAAGTTTCGGCTCAACGTAGGGCTCCAGCCTATCTGCTATTATCCTTTCAAGGAGTTTTCCCGCAGAGTCCAACATACAGAGGGGACGATATGATGACGGTTCGTCGGGAGGTTTCTTTCCCCCTTTAGGTAGGAGCACAAGCCTCTGCTTTTTCCACTTAGTCGGGAAAACCCCCTGCTTTAGGCAGGTCTCATACATGTGTAGAAACATGTCAGGCCTATTGGCTATGGCGCATTTTAGCGCGATGTTAGGTATGCCATCTGGACCGGGAGCCTTACCGTTTTGGAGCCGGTTGCACGCGCCCATCAGCTCATTCATAGTCACTGATGGTATATCTTCGTCCCTCACCTGCCACGAAGGATAAGCGGGTAGCTCAGGCTTCGCAGGAAACAAGTGAGTGACAATGCGGTGCAATGATTCGGGGCAGTTCGTTGATGTCATGGGGGGGCCTTGATTTTATGCATCACGATTTTATACGGTTTTCCCCATGGATCTTGATTAACTTCGTCACACAACTCCTTCCAGTAGGATCTCTTGCTTGAGAGAATGGCTCTTCGTAGTTGTTGTCTTTTGATCTCATAGTCGAGCCTTAGTTCTTCTGTTGTGACCCTGTCGCGTCTCCGTGCTCGTTGATGCAGCCTTCGTGCTTTGAGACACTCTCGTCGGTGTTGTGAGATCGTGTCGTTCCACCAGTAAACTGGTGGGCGGCTGTTGTTCTGCCGTCTCCTTGGCATGGAAGCATCGCAGGACTTGACAACGCTTGTCATTACCTCTTTGGCAGTGGCTTCTGCGCTTGTTGCTATTGACAATGGTTCCTGCTCCATAACCAAGGCGAATGAATCAGCATCGAAAGCATTTTTGTTCCAACCGACTGGCTGTGACCTCGCACGACTGACACACAATCTTCGTTTGGGAGTGGTGTTGATTTCCCATATAATAGCTTGGTGGTCGCTATTAGTAAACTCCTCATCGACCCGCCACTCACAGCCCCCTTTAATTAGGTTGCTGCTAACGAATGTCACATCGATAATGGAGCTGGCTGTGCCTTTGCGATATGTGCTTACGGCTCCTGTGTTGAGGAGTACCAGGTTGAGCGAAGACATGGTCTCAAGGAGAGCTCGTCCTCTCGCGCTCGTTTCCCGGCATCCCCAGTCAATTGCCCAGGCGTTGAAATCTCCTGCGATGGCGACCGATTCACGCTTCCGTACATCCTCCGCCAAGGTGTCCAAGAATAACTCGAACTCCTCGAGCTGTGCACTAGGAGGTGCATAGCAGCTATAGAAGTGAACCCCTCCCACTTTGGCTCTCACAAGCCATGGTTCGGGGGTATTTGGGAGTTGTTGGAACGGAAGTTTACCGCAAGCCCATATCGCTGCTCTGTCCGTTGTGTCATTTACCCAGGACAGGGTGTCGAAGTTTTTGTACTGCTCGCAGATTATGGCTACGTCGCAATCCAATTCCCGCACCCGCTGTACCAGTAGGTCTTGGGCTGCTTCGCAATGGTTGAGGTTGAGTTGCAGTACTTTCATTTACGGGCTTGTGCTGCTCTCATCGCCTGTTGGTAGATCGGACATTTCCAACTACCCGCAACGTGCCGGCAGTCTGACCTACTATCTTTCTCTTTGCAGAGTAAGCACTTGGCAGGTTGTTGACAAGCCGAGGCATTGTGACCAGCGCCTCCGCATCTGTGACAACAACTGCTTCGGTCAGTCTTGCCTCTGCACGCCTGGGCGCTGTGCCCAAAGTGCCAGCATTTGAAGCACCGTCGAAGGCTGATCCTCTCGCGAACACGTACTGTGCCCCACGCAAGTTTCAGCTTTCCAAGTGCGATGGCTTTCTTGGCCTGGACCTCTGGGAGACAAACAACTGCCGTTTGTGTTGATCTATATGCCCGTCGAAGTGATTTCACTGCCTCCTCAGTGATCTCTGCCAGGCCGTCGATATTATCTTTGAGCAGGTTTAATACGTCTTCCTTGGTACTGATCTCGTCCAAGTCTTTAATTTCAATCTCGATTTGCGGTATTCGAGATTGTACAGTGGCCCCGCTTGGGAGCTTATTCTTGATGGCGTTACAATAGCGCTCCATCTCCTGAGCGTCTGCCTTGGCGAATAACAAAAGTAGATCTCCCTTAGCTGTTCGTCGGATCTTATTGACTTTTTTGCCTATATCCTGCAAGGTGGGATCATTCTTGATACCTCGCAAGATATCTGCATGGGAGCTCTTCTCGCCTTTCTTTATAAGCAGCGTACAATGTGGCGCTGGTTTTTGCTTATTGGTCCTCGGGGCCTTTTTCCTCTTTACCACTTGCCAGTCAGTCGACTGGTTTGCAGGTTGGTTTTTGGTCTGCGGTTTAAACTTGGATTTTAATCCATTGTTTCTCTCCGCTTCTGAATTGACCACCCTACTTGTTGTTCCCTGGGTGGTTTGCCCGATGTTCTGGCGACCTTCCTTACCGGGCTTTAGCTTGCTAGCTAGCACCGGTTTAAGCGTTTTAAGTGGTGGTGCCTTACTTGATGAGGCTACTGAAGGCGAGACCTTCGGTGGCGAGGTCCTTGCTACAGAGGCTACTTTTATTGAAGCCGCCTGCTTTGGGGCCGCCGGTGTTGATGCAGCCGGTTTTGAGTTAGCTGCTTTTGAGGCAGCCGCTTTTGGGACCTCCTTTTGCTGTCCACCTTGTGTCTGAGTGTTTGACACCTTTACTGGCGATGTCTGTGTTGTAGCAGGTTTCGCTACAGGAGGTGGCCGCGTCGTTGACGTCTGATATTTGTCATATTCTGACTTAATGGCGTGTGCCAGTTTCTTGATCTCATGATGTACATTGTGCCTAGGCCCAATGAACTTCAAGAGCTCATCGATCTTTGCTCCTAATTTGTTTGGAGCGCCACTCTCATTTGTTGCCCTTTGTTGGACGTCAACTCCACTATTCGCCTTTTGGAGGACCTGGCTGGATAGTGTCTTGCTGCCAGCTCTAGTTGTAATGGTCGATGTTGTACCATTACTAGTGTTCTTCTTCTTGTCACTATGTGACGGAACCAGTGATAATTCGCTCCCCCCAGAATCCGTGGAGCGTGCACCGGCCACCGAGGCTTTCACTCGATCGGAACCGGTGGCGGGATTATCCTCTGCAGAGGTACCCACCTGGGGTATTAAGTTCACCTTATCACCCATATCCATAAATGGTTTATTTTCGGGGTTCCTTCCCCTATCTGATTTTGGTCCGCCCTGAGGAAATCCTCAGTACTCCCCATTGCTGGAGAGCGTTCCCCTATCCGCCACCTGGGGAGGCGCCCGGTAGTGGACCAACAACCACCCCGGGTATATATATATGTGTGTGTTTTTTTTTTTTTTTTTTTATCCGAAGAGGGGGGAAATACATTGCGTACTTAGCTAGCACGTGCTGGCCGTCGTGCGGGACTCCCGATGCAATGACTTCAAAGCAAGAGTAAATCGTTGCATTGAAACCAGTATACCGTATACCCGCTAAAACCCTAACCTCTTTCTCCTACAACCATGCTCCCCTGCGGCACTCTTAGTCAATACTACTTCGCAAGGGTGGTTCATTGCAGATGTTTACTGCTCTTACATTGAAAGCCTCTAAAGCCTACTCCTCGAACGTATTGCGGAGTTCTTTGAGGATAGTCTCCGCGTAATCTGATACCAAGTTCCAGGCTTGGGGGCCCTTCAGCATGGCTTCTACTAATTGTTCTGGAACGATATTAGTCTCCAGAATCCTCTCCACTTCAGCACGTTGATCCTGAAACCGGGGGCAGGAGAAGAACACGTGTTCCGCGTCCTCTATCACGTCCGTACAGTGTGGGCAGTTTGGGGAGTTTGCCCTCCTGAACCTGTGCAGGTATGCTCGAAAGCATCCATGTCCAGTCAGGAGTTGAGTGATGTAGAACCCAACCTCCCCATGCTGGCGGTTGACCCAACGACTGATGTTAGGTATCAATCGATATGTCCACCTTCCTTTAGTAGAGCTGTCCCACCTCTCCTGCCATTGCCCTAGACTCATGGCTCTTTCATCGCTGTTTCCTGTCGGTTGGTCTTTCTCTAACTTTCTGCGATAAAGCCGTCCCCTTTCTGCAGCCAGGATGTCGATTGGTAGGGTAGAGGCAATCACACTCACCGCCTCGTAAGACACAGTGCGGTAGGATGATGCCACTCGAATCGCTGAGAGCCGCTGGACTGATTTCATTTTCCGGCGGTACGATGGTAGCTCGAGCGATTTCTCCCATACCGGTGCCCCGTACAACAAAACAGAAGTAGTTACTGTTGCCAGTAGCTGTCTTCTTATCTGTCTAGGGCCTCCGACATTCGGCATTATTCTAGATAATGCCCCCTGTACCCCAGCTGCTTTCTTGCTGGCCGCGATTATGTGCTCTTTGAAGTTGAGCCGTGTGTCCAGGAGCACCCCCAAATAGCTGATGAAGGGCTGCGACTGTATGTAGGAGTCGCCTATTTTGAGGGTGATGGTTTCCCTTGCCTTTCGACTGCTAACAAGAAGTGTTTCGGTCTTTTGTTCTGCTAAACTCAAGTCCGCTGCGAGCATCCAATGCTGAATTGTGGCTATAGCGAATGAGAAGGTTGTTTGTATCTCCTCTATGTGCTTGCGCACTATGATCAATGCCACATCATCGGCGAATGCCACTAGCCTGACGCCCTCAGGCAGACCGAGCAGGAGCAGGTCGTTGTACATTACGTTCCATAAGAGGGGGCCAAGAACAGAGCCCTGAGGTACACCTCCTGTGATCTTATAGTCTACTTGCCCATTTTCAGTTTGGTACAACAAGATGCGGTCCTTGAAATAGGCTGAAACCATTCTGCGCAAGTACTGCGGAACTTCCATCCTGGCAAGAGCCTCCAAAATGCGGTCCCAGCGGGCCGAGTTAAAGGCGTTCTTGATATCCAGGGTGGCTATTAGACAGTACTTTTTTCCACCTCTTCTCCATCTCTTTCCCGAGATAGCCTCTCTGGCGATGTTGGTAACGAGTGTCACGGCATCGATGGTTGATCTCCCCTTTCTGAACCCGAATTGGTTGGTGGAAAGTTTCGGCTCAACGTAGGGCTCCAGCCTATCTGCTATTATCCTTTCAAGGAGTTTTCCCGCAGAGTCCAACATACAGAGGGGACGATATGATGACGGTTCGTCGGGAGGTTTCTTTCCCCCTTTAGGTAGGAGCACAAGCCTCTGCTTTTTCCACTTAGTCGGGAAAACCCCCTGCTTTAGGCAGGTCTCATACATGTGTAGAAACATGTCAGGCCTATTGGCTATGGCGCATTTTAGCGCGATGTTAGGTATGCCATCTGGACCGGGAGCCTTACCGTTTTGGAGCCGGTTGCACGCGCCCATCAGCTCATTCATAGTCACTGATGGTATATCTTCGTCCCTCACCTGCCACGAAGGATAAGCGGGTAGCTCAGGCTTCGCAGGAAACAGGTGAGTGACAATGCGGTGCAATGATTCGGGGCAGTTCGTTGATGTCATGGGAGGGGCCTTAATTTTATGCATCACGATTTTATACGGTTTTCCCCATGATCTTGATTAACTTCGTCACACAACTCCTTCCAGTAGGATCTCTTGCTTGAGAGAATGGCTCTTCGTAGTTGTTGTCTTTTGATCTCATAGTCGAGCCTTAGTTCTTCTGTTGTGACCCTGTCGCGTCTCCGTGCTCGTTGATGCAGCCTTCGTGCTTTGAGACACTCTCGTCGGTGTTGTGAGATCGTGTCGTTCCACCAGTAAACTGGTGGGCGGCTGTTGTTCTGCCGTCTCCTTGGCATGGAAGCATCGCAGGACTTGACAACGCTTGTCATTACCTCTTTGGCAGTGGCTTCTGCGCTTGTTGCTATTGACAATGGTTCCTGCTCCATAACCAAGGCGAATGAATCAGCATCGAAAGCATTTTTGTTCCAACCGACTGGCTGTGACCTCGCACGACTGACACACAATCTTCGTTTGGGAGTGGTGTTGATTTCCCATATAATAGCTTGGTGGTCGCTATTAGTAAACTCCTCATCGACCCGCCACTCACAGCCCCCTTTAATTAGGTTGCTGCTAACGAATGTCACATCGATAATGGAGCTGGCTGTGCCTTTGCGATATGTGCTTACGGCTCCTGTGTTGAGGAGTACCAGGTTGAGCGAAGACATGGTCTCAAGGAGAGCTCGTCCTCTCGCGCTCGTTTCCCGGCATCCCCAGTCAATTGCCCAGGCGTTGAAATCTCCTGCGATGGCGACCGATTCACGCTTCCGTACATCCTCCGCCAAGGTGTCCAAGAATAACTCGAACTCCTCGAGCTGTGCACTAGGAGGTGCATAGCAGCTATAGAAGTGAACCCCTCCCACTTTGGCTCTCACAAGCCATGGTTCGGGGGTATTTGGGAGTTGTTGGAACGGAAGTTTACCGCAAGCCCATATCGCTGCTCTGTCCGTTGTGTCATTTACCCAGGACAGGGTGTCGAAGTTTTTGTACTGCTCGCAGATTATGGCTACGTCGCAATCCAATTCCCGCACCCGCTGTACCAGTAGGTCTTGGGCTGCTTCGCAATGGTTGAGGTTGAGTTGCAGTACTTTCATTTACGGGCTTGTGCTGCTCTCATCGCCTGTTGGTAGATCGGACATTTCCAACTACCCGCAACGTGCCGGCAGTCTGACCTACTATCTTTCTCTTTGCAGAGTAAGCACTTGGCAGGTTGTTGACAAGCCGAGGCATTGTGACCAGCGCCTCCGCATCTGTGACAACAACTGCTTCGGTCAGTCTTGCCTCTGCACGCCTGGGCGTTGTGCCCAAAGTGCCAGCATTTGAAGCACCGTCGAAGGCTGATCCTCTCGCGAACACGTACTGTGCCCCACGCAAGTTTCAGCTTTCCAAGTGCGATGGCTTTCTTGGCCTGGACCTCTGGGAGACAAACAACTGCCGTTTGTGTTGATCTATATGCCCGTCGAAGTGATTTCACTGCCTCCTCAGTGATCTCTGCCAGGCCGTCGATATTATCTTTGAGCAGGTTTACTACGTCTTCCTTGGTACTGATCTCGTCCAAGTCTTTAATTTCAATCTCGATTTGCGGTATTCGAGATTGTACAGTGGCCCCGCTTGGGAGCTTATTCTTGATGGCGTTACAATAGCGGTCCATCTCCTGAGCGTCTGCCTTGGCGAATAACAAAAGTAGATCTCCCTTAGCTGTTCGTCGGATCTTATTGACTTTTTTGCCTATATCCTGCAAGGTGGGATCATTCTTGATACCTCGCAAGATATCTGCATGGGAGCTCTTCTCGCCTTTCTTTATAAGCAGCGTACAATGTGGCGCTGGTTTTTGCTTATTGGTCCTCGGGGCCTTTTTCCTCTTTACCACTTGCCAGTCAGTCGACTGGTTTGCAGGTTGGTTTTTGGTCTGCGGTTTAAACTTGGATTTTAATCCATTGTTTCTCTCCGCTTCTGAATTGACCACCCTACTTGTTGTTCCCTGGGTGTTTGCCCGATGTTCTGGCGACCTTCCTTACCGAGCTTTAGCTTGCTAGCTAGCACCGGTTTAAGCGTTTTAAGTGGTGGTGCCTTACTTGATGAGGCTACTGAAGGCGAGACCTTCGGTGGCGAGGTCCCTTGCTACAGAGGCTACTTTTATTGAAGCCGCCTGCTTTGGGGCCGCCGGTGTTGATGCAGCCGGTTTTGAGTTAGCTGCTTTTGAGGCAGCCGTTTTTGGGACCTCCTTTTGCTGTCCACCTTGTGTCTGAGTGTTTGACACCTTTACTGGCGATGTCTGTGTTGTAGCAGGTTTCGCTACAGGAGGTGGCCGCGTCGTTGACGTCTGATATTTGTCATATTCTGACTTAATGGCGTGTGCCAGTTTCTTGATCTCATGATGTACATTGTGCCTAGGCCCAATGAACTTCAAGAGCTCATCGATCTTTGCTCCTAATTTGTTTGGAGCGCCACTCTCATTTGTTGCCCTTTGTTGGACGTCAACTCCACTATTCGCCTTTTGGAGGACTTGGCTGGCTGGATAGTGTCTTGCTGCCAGCTCTAGTTGTAATGGTCGATGTTGTACCATTACTAGTGTTCTTCTTCTTGTCACTATGTGACGGAACCAGTGATAATTCGCTCCCCCCAGAATCCGTGGAGCGTGCACCGGCCACCGAGGCTTTCACTCGATCGGAACCGGTGGCGGGATTATCCTCTGCAGAGGTACCCACCTGGGGTATTAAGTTCACCTTATCACCCATATCCATAAATGGTTTATTTTCGGGGTTCCTTCCCCTATCTGATTTTGGTCCGCCCTGAGGAAATCCTCAGTACTCCCCATTGCTGGAGAGCGTTCCCCTATCCGCCACCTGGGGAGGCGCCCGGTAGTGGACCAACAACCACCCCGGGTATATATATATGTGTGTGTTTTTTTTTTTTTTTTTTTTTATCCGAAGAGGGGGGAAATACATTGCGTACTTAGCTAGCACGTGCTGGCCGTCGTGCGGGACTCCCGATGCAATGACTTCAAAGCAAGAGTAAATCGTTGCATTGAAACCAGTATACCGTATACCCGCTAAAACCCTAACCTCTTTCTCCTACAACCATGCTCCCCTGCGGCACTCTTAGTCAATACTACTTCGCAAGGGTGGTTCATTGCAGATGTTTACTGCTCTTACATTGAAAGCCTCTAAAGCCTACTCCTCGAACGTATTGCGGAGTTCTTTGAGGATAGTCTCCGCGTAATCTGATACCAAGTTCCAGGCTTGGGGGCCCTTCAGCATGGCTTCTACTATTTGTTCTGGAACGATATTAGTCTCCAGAATCCTCTCCACTTCAGCACGTTGATCCTGAAACCGGGGGCAGGAGAAGAACACGTGTTCCGCGTCCTCTACCACGTCCGTACAGTGTGGGCAGTTTGGGGAGTTTGCCCTCCTGAACCTGTGCAGTATGCTCGAAAGCATCCATGTCCAGTCAGGAGTTGAGTGATGTAGAACCCAACCTCCCCATGCTGGCGGTTGACCCAACGACTGATGTTAGGTATCAATCGATATGTCCACCTTCCTTTAGTAGAGCTGTCCCACCTCTCCTGCCATTGCCCTAGACTCATGGCTCTTTCATCGCTGTTTCCTGTCGGTTGGTCTTTCTCTAACTTTCTGCGATAAAGCCGTCCCCTTTCTGCAGCCAGGATGTCGATTGGTAGGGTAGAGGCAATCACACTCACCGCCTCGTAAGACACAGTGCGGTAGGATGATGCCACTCGAATCGCTGAGAGCCGCTGGACTGATTTCATTTTCCGGCGGTACGATGGTAGCTCGAGCGATTTCTCCCATACCGGTGCCCCGTACAACAAAACAGAAGTAGTTACTGTTGCCAGTAGCTGTCTTCTTATCTGTCTAGGGCCTCCGACATTCGGCATTATTCTAGATAATGCCCCCTGTACCCCAGCTGCTTTCTTGCTGGCCGCGATTATGTGCTCTTTGAAGTTGAGCCGTGTGTCCAGGAGCACCCCCAAATAGCTGATGAAGGGCTGCGACTGTATGTAGGAGTCGCCTATTTTGAGGGTGATGGTTTCCCTTGCCTTTCGACTGCTAACAAGAAGTGTTTCGGTCTTTTGTTCTGCTAAACTCAAGTCCGCTGCGAGCATCCAATGCTGAATTGTGGCTATAGCGAATGAGAAGGTTGTTTGTATCTCCTCTATGTGCTTGCGCACTATGATCAATGCCACATCATCGGCGAATGCCACTAGCCTGACGCCCTCAGGCAGACCGAGCAGGAGCAGGTCGTTGTACATTACGTTCCATAAGAGGGGGCCAAGAACAGAGCCCTGAGGTACACCTCCTGTGATCTTATAGTCTACTTGCCCATTTTCAGTTTGGTACAACAAGATGCGGTCCTTGAAATAGGCTGAAACCATTCTGCGCAAGTACTGCGGAACTTCCATCCTGGCAAGAGCCTCTAAAATGCGGTCCCAGCGGGCCGAGTTAAAGGCGTTCTTGATATCCAGGGTGGCTATTAGACAGTACTTTTTTCCACCTCTTCTCCATCTCTTTCCCGAGATAGCCTCTCTGGCGATGTTGGTAACGAGTGTCACGGCATCGATGGTTGATGAACCCGAATTGGTTGGTGGAAAGTTTCGGCTCAACGTAGGGCTCCAGCCTATCTGCTATTATCCTTTCAAGGAGTTTTCCCGCAGAGTCCAACATACAGAGGGGACGATATGATGACGGTTCGTCTGGAGGTTTCTTTCCCCCTTTAGGGAGGAGCACAAGCCTCTGCTTTTTCCACTTAGTCGGAAAAACCCCCTGCTTTAGGCAGGTCTCATACATGTGTAGAAACATGTCAGGCCTATTGGCTATGGCGCATTTTAGCGCGATGTTAGGTATGCCATCTGGACCGGGAGCCTTACCGTTTTGGAGCCGGTTGCACGCGCCCATCAGCTCATTCATAGTCACTGATGGTATATCTTCGTCCCTCACCTGCCACGAAGGATAAGCGGGTAGCTCAGGCTTCGCAGGAAACAAGTGAGTGACAATGCGGTGCAATGATTCGGGGCAGTTCGTTGATGTCATGGGGGGGCCTTGGTTTTATGCATCACGATTTTATACGGTTTTCCCCATGGATCTTGGTTAACTTCGTCACACAACTCCTTCCAGTAGGATCTCTTGCTTGAGAGAATGGCTCTTCGTAGTTGTTGTCTTTTGATCTCATAGTCGAGCCTTAGTTCTTCTGTTGTGACCCTGTCGCGTCTCCGTGCTCGTTGATGCAGCCTTCGTGCTTTGAGACACTCTCGTCGGTGTTGTGAGATCGTGTCGTTCCACCAGTAAACTGGTGGGCGGCTGTTGTTCTGCCGTCTCCTTGGCATGGAAGCATCGCAGGACTTGACAACGCTTGTCATTACCTCTTTGGCAGTGGCTTCTGCGCTTGTTGCTATTGACAATGGTTCCTGCTCCATAACCAAGGCGAATGATTCAGCATCGAAAGCATTTTTGTTCCAACCGACTGGCTGTGACCTCGCACGACTGACACACAATCTTCGTTTGGGAGTGGTGTTGATTTCCCATATAATAGCTTGGTGGTCGCTATTAGTAAACTCCTCATCGACCCGCCACTCACAGCCCCCTTTAATTAGGTTGCTGCTAACGAATGTCACATCGATAATGGAGCTGGCTGTGCCTTTGCGATATGTGCTTACGGCTCCTGTGTTGAGGAGTACCAGGTTGAGCGAAGACATGGTCTCAAGGAGAGCTCGTCCTCTCGCGCTCGTTTCCCGGCATCCCCAGTCAATTGCCCAGGCGTTGAAATCTCCTGCGATGGCGACCGATTCACGCTTCCGTACATCCTCCGCCAAGGTGTCCAAGAATAACTCGAACTCCTCGAGCTGTGCACTAGGAGGTGCATAGCAGCTATAGAAGTGAACCCCTCCCACTTTGGCTCTCACAAGCCATGGTTCGGGGGTATTTGGGAGTTGTTGGAACGGAAGTTTACCGCAAGCCCATATCGCTGCTCTGTCCGTTGTGTCATTTACCCAGGACAGGGTGTCGAAGTTTTTGTACTGCTCGCAGATTATGGCTACGTCGCAATCCAATTCCCGCACCCGCTGTACCAGTAGGTCTTGGGCTGCTTCGCAATGGTTGAGGTTGAGTTGCAGTACTTTCATTTACGGGCTTGTGCTGCTCTCATCGCCTGTTGGTAGATCGGACATTTCCAACTACCCGCAACGTGCCGGCAGTCTGACCTACTATCTTTCTCTTTGCAGAGTAAGCACTTGGCAGGTTGTTGACAAGCCGAGGCATTGTGACCAGCGCCTCCGCATCTGTGACAACAACTGCTTCGGTCAGTCTTGCCTCTGCACGCCTGGGCGTTGTGCCCAAAGTGCCAGCATTTGAAGCACCGTCGAAGGCTGATCCTCTCGCGAACACGTACTGTGCCCCACGCAAGTTTCAGCTTTCCAAGTGCGATGGCTTTCTTGGCCTGGACCTCTGGGAGACAAACAACTGCCGTTTGTGTTGATCTATATGCCCGTCGAAGTGATTTCACTGCCTCCTCAGTGATCTCTGCCAGGCCGTCGATATTATCTTTGAGCAGGTTTACTACGTCTTCCTTGGTACTGATCTCGTCCAAGTCTTTAATTTCAATCTCGATTTGCGGTATTCGAGATTGTACAGTGGCCCCGCTTGGGAGCTTATTCTTGATGGCCTTACAATAGCGCTCCATCTCCTGAGCGTCTGCCTTGGCGAATAACAAAAGTAGATCTCCCTTAGCTGTTCGTCGGATCTTATTGACTTTTTTGCCTATATCCTGCAAGGTGGGATCATTCTTGATACCTCGCAAGATATCTGCATGGGAGCTCTTCTCGCCTTTCTTTATAAGCAGCGTACACTGTGGCGCTGGTTTTTGCTTATTGGTCCTCGGGGCCTTTTTCCTCTTTACCACTTGCCAGTCAGTCGACTGGTTTGCACGTTGGTTTTTGGTCTGCGGTTTAAACTTGGATTTTAATCCATTGTTTCTCTCCGCTTCTGAATTGACCACCCTACTTGTTGTTCCCTGGGTAGTTTGCCCGATGTTCTGGCGACCTTCCTTAACGAGCTTTAGCTTGGTAGCTAGCACCGGTTTAAGCGTTTTAAGTGGTGGTGCCTTACTTGATGAGGCTACTGAAGGCGAGACCTTCGGTGGCGAGGTCCTTGCTACAGAGGCTACTTTTATTGAAGCCGCCTGCTTTGGGGCCGCCGGTGTTGATGCAGCCGGTTTTGAGTTAGCTGCTTTTGAGGCAGCCGTTTTTGGGACCTCCTTTTGCTGTCCACCTTGTGTCTGAGTGTTTGACACCTTTACTGGCGATGTCTGTGTTGTAGCAGGTTTCGCTACAGGAGGTGGCCGCGTCGTTGACGTCTGATATTTGTCATATTCTGACTTAATGGCGTGTGCCAGTTTCTTGATCTCATGATGTACATTGTGCCTAGGCCCAATGAACTTCAAGAGCTCATCGATTTTTGCTCCTAATTTGTTTGGAGCGCCACTCTCATTTGTTGCCCTTTGTTGGACGTCAACTCCACTATTCGCCTTTTGGAGGACCTGACTGGATAGTGTCTTGCTGCCAGCTCTAGTTGTAATGGTCGATGTTGTACCATTACTAGTGTTCTTCTTCTTGTCACTATGTGACGGAACCAGTGATAATTCGCTCCCCCCAGAATCCGTGGAGCGTGCACCGGTCACCGAGGCTTTCACTCGATCGGAACCGGTGGCGGGATTATCCTCTGCAGAGGTACCCACCTGGGGTATTAAGTTCACCTTATCACCCATATCCATAAATGGTTTATTTTCGGGGGTTCCTTCCCCTATCTGATTTTGGTCCGCCCTGAGGAAATCCTCAGTACTCCCCATTGCTGAAGAGCGTTCCCCTATCCGCCACCTGGGGAGGCGCCCGGTAGTGGACCAACAACCACCCCGGGTGTGTGTGTGTGTGTGTGTGTGTGTGTGTGTGTGTGTGTGTGCGCGTGTGGGTGTGCGTGTGTGTGCGTGCGCGTGTGTGTGTTAAGTGGTTCCCGGGAATTCATCCGCGTAGTTGATAACTGATCGCTGCCGGGATCGATGGTACAATGGCGACGTTTCGGCAGAGTCACATCTGCCCTCTTCAGGTCGGTTCGCATAATTCTCGTAGCCTTCTGCTTTCGCTTCTAGTCTCGATTACCACACGTTGGAACCACTGATTCATACATTATAAACTCCGGCCACTTCACAGAAAAATTAAAAACTCAAATGACACAGCCTGGCGACATGTTGAGTTTCAATGTAGTTTCCCTATTCACCATGTTTCCGGTGAATGACATAATCCTGAACCTACATACCATATTTCCTAATGACATCTCCAAGCTCTTTCGACATGTGCTAAGCACTACCTACTTCCAATGAAATCAAGAATTTTATGAACAAGTTGATGGTGTGGCATGGGATACCCTTTGAAACTGATTGTAGCTCACCTTTATATGGAGATCTTTGAAGGGAAAGCTTTGAGCACAACTTCGGTAAAACCTTCATGTTTGTTCCGTTATTTCGACTACACGTTTGTGGTTTAGAGCTTTAGGAAAAACTGATTGTTGGAATTTGCCCGCCATTTAAAAGGCATTCATCCGCGGATCCAATTCACCATGGAAAAAGAAAGCGATGGACAACTGACTTTTTAGACGTTTTAGATAGGAACAACACTGATGGAACCCTTTGACATAATGTATACCGAAAACCAACACGTACAAACAGCTATCTATATAAATATTCGAATCACCATCCAGGACAGAAGAGACATAAAACTGTCGTGGATAGAGCTTGCAGCATTTGCGAATCACGACATCTAAAAAACGAATTACTCTAGGCAGCCGGCCCATGAAATATCTATGTAAATTATGCCAAGAGTGCCAAAGACCAACTATCAGTACAAAATTTAGGGACCACCAATTTGCCATACACAAAGAACATCACAGATCGTATTGGTAGGCTGCTGAAAAACCACCAAGTAAAAGCTATTTTCCAACCGACTATCAAATTCGCCCGCAAACTCCAGTCTCCCAACGATTCCATTTATTAACATCGGGGATTTACAGAATACGGTGCTTATGCCGTACTGTATATATTAGTTCACCCAGAGAAGTGTCTCAACACTCTGTTGCACAATTGTCAGTTATTACAGCCCGAAAAATGGCCCGTCTCAGAACATGCACTACTATCAGGGAAACACAAAAGCTATTGAAAGAAAAAGGAAAAAGGTCTCAAATTTATCAAAACATGGCATCCTGTTCTCCGCTGTGCCATACCAGAGCCATTCGCACATGTAGTCTCCACCCACTCGACCCCCACCCACCAATCGGGGCTCGCCGCGCAGTAGTGTTTAAATACAAGATCCCAGCGCTCGAGACTTAGTCTCGTCTTGAGCATCCTACTTACAAGCGTACGGCTGAAGAAGAAGAAGAAATTCTCTCATTAGACCACAGCAAAACAGCCCGGAAGACTACATATTTGCCAGTGACCATGACCGTGAAAGCCTACACACTTTGATTACACTAAATAATAGGTCTACGGATTGTTCTCAAGCACTAATCTCATATTTTTGTATTAGAAAAAAAAAACACAAAAACGAATATCTGGCATGAAAACTGTTACAATATTAAAGAAATAAATTGAATTAGTATGCATTAAAAGAATTTACCTGTTTTGTTACTGGAGTTTTCTATTGTGTATTGTGTATCTTGTACACGTCGCACTATTATTCCAAATTTGCCTAACAAGTACACTTTTGTTATGCCTATCACTCCCATAATTAAACGCCAGAAGCTCTCTCTGGATCGACAGGATATCAAATTTCTGCCACTTTTTAAGAAATATTTCTTAATTATATAGTGAAACTGTATCCTAATCCTTTCAATAATTTCTGTCAGCTGTGGCAGATAGGACAACAGACAAACGAGACGGGTAACAAATGTAGTGTAGTAAGTATGCAATATGTGGTTGTCAAGGTAACAAGTGAATATATACATATACAAGTGCGTCCAAATGAGTGCAGATCGAATCTCATCGGAAATATATTTTCATAATTACAATTTAAAATGGTAAATTTATGACAAATATACAAATACAAATTTGCACGTACCTGAATATCAAATTCATAATATCTTTACTAATTTTCTCTGTGGCAATAATATCGTTTTCATCAGCATCTAATTTCAGTGCCTTTAAGAAATCAATGTAATTATGATTGTACGCACTTAACCATTTTACCACCAAATTACGCACAAAAACATTTTGTACTTTACTATTGTTTTCATTTAAGCCACATCTTAAAATGCGTTGCCTTTCTACTATTTTGAATGATTTGGGACCAATATCCGCACATCGCCTGAATGCCATTATCCTTACACTTGGGTCAACATCTTGAATGCGGTTCGATATGTGCGGAATTGTGAGGCTATATGGAGCTATGACTTTAACCACCTCTGCTCTTATCTGAAAATAAATAAACAATAATGTTCAACTGGATTAATTTTTATTTAAATATATGTTCTAATCATTTCAACGTACTTAAATAAAGTTCACCTAAAATTACGAGGTATATTTATACCAAGATATAATCTAAAAAACAATAAAGCTAACTCCAAGGCTGAGCTAGTCACAGAAAAACCTTATACGTAAAATATAAAAAATACATCTAATAACCGTATTATCAATATTGTTATAAAATTTATCCACGTCGTCCTTGACTAAAGCAACTTAAAACATTCAAGCCAACTGAAGTATAAAAAAGAATATTCACATAAGGTCGACCGTGCTGGAAATTTCTAAGACTCCACGACATGGGAGATGACCGTCGAAATTTGCTAGAAGAGTTCGATGCAGACTATAAAACGAACGGCCGGACATCGCAGAAGTTAATACAGCTTATAACGTAGTGGTGATGTTTTGATGTAGATTGTATTCAGAATCAGCTATTGTAAATATTTGATTTTTACGTGTAAATAAAACTTCTAGAAAAGTGAAGTGAATATCAGTTTTTATAATTAATTAAATTTGAACCCACGGAGTTTATTGCAATTTGGTGTTAGAAGTGAAGGATTAAGTGAAGATAAAATCATAAATTGATTCATTTATCAACAACTCGCAGCATGGAAAAAAACGGATGCAACTACAAAAAAAATATTCAAACAGGTTATGGATGGACCAGATGAAAAAATAACTTCTGGAAAAACGTGACAAGAAGGAGAAACAACATCAAGAAGAAACCCAGCAAAGGTTAGAGAAATCTTTTGATGAAAAACGTAAAATAGAATTAGAAAACCTTGTTACTACGATGAAAAGTGAACAGCAGAATTTAGTTGAAGGATTATTCTCGAAATTTGAATTAACCAGACAGAATGATTTTAAAATACTTGAAGAAAAACAAGACCAAACTGAATTAAAAAGACAATTAATGCAAATAGTATCGCAAGTTAATGAAAGAATGCAAATAGTTGAGTCAGACATAAAAGAGAAAAGTGATGACATTAAGACCACAAAAAAGACCGTAGATACTCTTGAAACCAAAGTAGATGAACTCGATTCAATGCAAAGCCAGGTAAAATTTGAAATCAGTTCAATTCGAAACACAGTTCAAGATCTAATCAGTTCCATTAAAAACAGTACAAAGTGAAGTACAAGATAAAATCAGTGCCATTCAAAACAAGGTAGAAAAGAAATCTAAAAAATGCAACAGGACTTACAGCGAGGAAAATACCATAACACTATGACTACCAAAGATTCCGTTAGCAAACCACCCACATTTGATGGAAGTTCATCTTGGCCCATGTATAAACTGCAATATGAAGCCGTGGCTACAGTTAATGGGATAACCAAGATAAATCTATCTCTCTTGTAATTTCCTCAAGAGGTCCGGCCTTAGAACTCCTCCAAAGCATTCCAGTCGATCAACAAGGCAAGTTTGACAAGATCATCGCTATCTTAGACAAAAGATACGACAATCAATCCTTGAGCCAAGTATACCAGGTGCAACTAAGTGGAAAAATGCAAAAATAGGGGAGAGCCTTCAACAATTTGAAGCAGAGATTAGACGTTTTGTGCACTTGTCCTACCCAGACCTGCCAGAGGAAACTAAAGATCAATTGGCCACCCAAAGTTTCAAAACGGTATCAGAGACGTTGAAGTGCAAAAAAATCTAAGACTTAGTGGCGTCAAGAAAAGTAATGAAGCTCTACCTCGGGCTTTGGAGGTAGAGGCTGTCCAGAACATGTTCAAGCCGAGGGTACGAACAGTTTCCTTCAACCAGGAACAGTGAGAGTCACCATTTCAAGCGTTGCTATCTGGTGTGAACAAACTACTGGAACAGTCACAGAGAACTGAGAGCAGAAGAGCATGTTACCTTTGTGGTCGGACAGGACACTTCCAACGAGACTGCAGAGTGAGGCTATCGGAACGATCACCGACCAGGGTAACCAACAAAACAGCCACGGTAACCAACAGTCAGCATAAGGGTGGCGAATGCTGACTAACCTTCCACCAGCCCCCATAATATTATCCGGGGATTTTGCCGAGATAGCACCAGCCTAGTCATTAGGGGCACCATCAATGGCCGAGCAATTACCATCACCATCGACACCGGCGCCGCTGTGTCCATTGCCAAGTCCAGGGTTTTGAGGTCATCGGAAATCCGGCCAGCTAAGAACAACATCCAGCTCAGAACAGTCACCGGCGAGTCCATCTCAATACAGGGCGAGGCAGATGCCGTGCTACAGATAGGGGACACTACTTAGTTGGACCTGACGAGAATTACCAATTGAGTCCTGAATTTGTCCTACAACGACATCAGAATCGCCAATGGTCAAGAGATAGCTTGTTTCGAGCCAGTAGAGACCATCATCAATTGCGAAGATGGGTACCAGACATCGATGAAGGTACCCAGTAAAGAGTTCCTACAACAGTTTGCTGACCATTTGATACACCTTATACCAGAAGAACAGAAGAAAGCCAAGCAGTTTATCACGCAGCACTGGCAAATTTTTAACAGTCATCCAGCACCGAATAGATACCGGGAAGGCTCAGCCCATCAGAATACCACCTTTTTTTTGGAAGGTGGAAATCCATTATGGGCAATTTGAGCTTAGAGTCTATCACTCAAATTGTGAGGGACTCACACCCACTAAAAACCTTGTTGTTTCTGCAGTTTATGAAGGTGGTGGTACTGTTATTTCTAACTTGCGTCACCACCTTCCTGCCTTTCTTTCTTCACACAATTCTGTTTAAATCTTCTTTCTCGTTTTCCTCTATAATTTTCCTTATCCATTTGTATATAATTTCCTTGTTCTCTTTACTTTCTATCATTAGTTTTATCACGTTAGATGGTGTTATCCTTTCACCAATCGTGACCATTTGATACACCTTATACCAGAACAACAGAAGAAAGCCAAGCAGTTTTTCACGCAGCACTGGCAAATTTTTAACAGTCAAGATGGAACCACCGGCCGCAGCAACATCATACAGCATCGAATAGATACCGGAAAGGCTCAACCCATCAGAATACCACCTAGGCGACTACCATTGGGGCAACAATAGCCAGTCGAGGAAAACATCGAGTCCATGTTACAAAATGAAGTTATTGAGCCATCCATGAGCCCATGGTCTGCTCCCGTTGTACTCGTTTAAAAAAATGGAACAACCCGATTTTGCGTGGATTACAAGGTTAATGACGTCAAGAAGAAAGACTACCCCGAATTGATGACACTCTGACCACACTAGCAGGCTCTCGTTGGTTCTCCACACTAGACCTAAAGAGTGGATATTGGCAAGTTGGTCTACACGAAAACGACAGAGAGAAGACAGCATTCTCCACCAGTAAAGGACTGTTTCAATTTACGGTCATGCCCTTTGGGTTATGTAATGCTCCCGCTACATTTGAGAGGCTAATGGAGTATGTACTGAGCGGGTTGACAAGGAGGACGTGCTGAGTATACCTGGACGACATTCTGGTCATGGGTCAGACATTCGATGACCATCTGAAGAACCTGGGCGAAGTATTCTCCAGAATTAAGAACGCCAACCTGAGACTAAACCCGAAGAAGTGTTTCATGTTCCAAAAAGAAGTAGATTTTTTGGGCCACGTCGTTTCCGAGTCAGGAATCCTCACCAACGGAGACAAGATAGCACGTATCGGTGATTGGCCGGTCCCGAGAGACAAGCGTGAACTACGTAGCTTCTTGGGTCTCTGTTCATACTACAGGCCATTTGTTGAGGGATTTGCCACCATTGCCGCACCCCTACATCGGCACACCACCGAAAAAGAGACCTTCCATTGGAATCAAGACTGTGAAACATCGTTCCGACGACTGAAGGCGGCATTCTGTTCCAGCCCAATCCTAGCGTTTCCTACACAGCCCGGCAAGTTCATTTTAGACACCGACCCCAGCAACACAGCTTTGGGGGCCGTCCTATCCCAGGTGCAAGATGGTGAAGAGAGGGAGATCGAGTACTACAGCCGGGGATTCTAGAAGCCGGAAAGAAATTATTGCGTCACCAGAAAAGAACTTCTGGCAATAATAAGGGCTGTAGGCCATTTTCACAAATACCTTTATGGTCGTCATTTCCTAATCCGAACAGATCATGCCGCCCTCAAATGGCTGCTAGACATGAAGACACCGGAAGGACAACTGGCCAGGTGGATGGAGAAATTACAGCAATACGATTTCAAGGTTGAACGTCGGGCCGGTCGTTTGCATAATAATGCCGATGCCCTTTCAAAAGGACCCTGTAGAGTAGAATGCGGGCATTGTCTGAAGGCGGAACAGCGATAGGGTATCTCCATCAGACAGATCCGAGTGCAGGCCAATGAAGACTGGACAACGGAACAGTGCATCCAGGACCAAATGGCTGATCCAGACATCGAACCAATCCTGTCACTTAAAAAGAGAGGGGCATCCAGACCACGATGGGACGAAGTAGCTAGATACTCGGGCGTCCTGAAATCGTTATAGGCCCAATGGAACTCTTTAAGAATAGAGAATGGAATCCTGAAGCGAGTTTGGGAAAGCACTCATGGCTGAGAAACCAAGTCCCAACTGGTAGTTCGAAAGAAGAAGCTACAAGCCATCCTGACTGAAGTACATGATGGGATTACCGGGGGTCATTTGGGCATGAATAAAACCTTAGATAAAGTTAGCCAGCGATACTACTGGGTAAATTACTTCGAAGACGTCAGAGCTTGGTGCCGGAAATGTGACACCTGTGCAGCCAGTAAGGGCCCGAAGACCCGGACCAAGGGCAGAATGCACGATGTGGGCGTCTCATTTGACAGAATTGCCATCGATATCGCCGGGCCATTTCCTGAGTCTGAGAGGGAGAACAAATATATTCTGGTCGCAATGGATTACTTCAGCAAATGGTCTGAAGCATATGCGATACCAAATCAAGAGGCAACCACGGTAGCGACGGTGCTGGTAGAACAGCTATTCAGCAGGTTTGGCGTCCCGTTGGAACTACATTTCGAATCGCATGTGTTCCTGAAGGTCTGTACGAATTTGGAAATCAGAAAAACGAGAGACGATAGGAACGCAAGGCCAATTCAGTCGGGTTCCAAGAGAAGGACAAGGTCTGGCTGTACAATCCCCAGAGGAGCAAGGGTAAATCTCCAAAGCATACACCCGCCTCACGGTGTCGCTGGAAAGATTTAAATAAAAACATCTTGTACTCCCGATTTTATCTTAAGTTATGGTTCTAGTTAATAATTAGACATGTTTCGCGAAAAATCGTACCTACCACGCTTTTTTTAAATGGTATTAAATACATTTTTGGCGTAAATTCTTATAGAGCATATTACTTATTATTAATAAAAAAAAGAATAATGACTAATATTAGTAACATAATCGAGTAATTCCTTTTTTAATCGATAGTCATTTAATATAAAATAGGTCAAGTAAATTCAACAAATACATATTTTTTAGGTTTGTCAAAAGTCTAATAAATGATTTACAATTTCCCAGGTCTAGTAAAAATTGCAATGAACAGCTTCCACTGACTGTCCACAAAAAAAATTATGTCTGAGAAAATATTGTTGAGATGATTATTGAAAACAAATGGGAAATATTTATATAATTTCATTGTATATTTGGAGTAAAAATAACAGAGTTTTTTAACATCAGAAGCAGAAAATAATTTGTTATAGTCTTTTTATCTTTCTGAACACCAAACTTAATATCTCTATTTAAATTGCGAATTCCTGTTACAAAATTAATGAGGCTACTCACATTTTTACAATTTATGGCTATTGTTGTTCTGCCGGTGGTAATATTTTTTTAATTCTGACTCAAAATTATACTACTCCATATAAAAGAAATAGAGTTGGAAGTTGAGATTAATTTTAGTATCGACGTTCGGGCTTTCTAGAAATGTGCTCTTTAACAACCAGGCGATTCAATTCAAGAGTTGAAAAAGTCTAAATATACAAAAAAATTATAAATTTTTCTTTTGTAGTGACAAACTGATGATCAACTCGGGTACATTTCGTTAGAGTAAAAATTATTAACACTATTTGTGGATTAATGTCTATTACTTTTTGTTATCTTCCTTATTCATCCTCTACATCTCCATCAAATAATTAAGATATTTATGGAGTCTCCAGAAAGATAATTTGGTCTCACGATTATTTCAAAAAATGAGCACTATTAAAATAATTTACTTCAAATAAATTATAAATTTAATCGGTTGCAAAAATCTTGTGCAATCTTTGATCTGATTTTCTGATTTATAAAAAGGGCACAGTAACTATATTAAAAAACAGTTACACATGCTGGCAAGAACAAAAAAATTTTGTTTTCAATGTTTCTTTGGAAGTTTGCTGTAAAAATTGGGTATTTCTCTAAAAAAAATACTTCATGCAAGAAAAGGTCATTTACAGTTCAAAACAGAAGTTTGATGGCCTACTGGAAACCCTACAATTTTTTTGTGAGATAATCAAATTCACTTGAGATGTGTTTCAAAAAGAACCACTCATAACTATTTATGGTTAATTTCTGGCCAAAATATGGATCAAATCACAAACACTAGCTAGAACAAAAATGCTTGTTTTACAATTTTCAATCAAAAACTTGTGGAAATAATTAGTATCTCCATTAAAAAAAGCATTACTGGTTGTAAAGATCATTGCACTTCCAAAACAGTCATAGTTATATGCCATTTGGCAGCTCACTAAAATCCATACCACTTTTATCTGATTTTATTTTTAAATTAATGTGGAGCCCTAATTATGTTTACCTAAAGAATTTGTTGAGAATGAATGAAATAATATGATTAATCTGTTGGCAGAATCTATATTAAAGAAACTGCAAGACTAAATCTTAGCTATAGAACCCTAAGGTTGTGTAAAGATTTAGCAAACATACTTCAGAGAATTTGACCATATTAAACTAAGTAAGCACATACATTTCACAATATTTTTGTTAATAAATATATTATCGGATTGATTAATGATATGTTATAAATAAAAGTAACACAATGGAACTGTCTCATTACAATAATAATTTTGATCAGTTACTAGCCATATCTGTCAAACCCTATATACCTATTCTTACAATCCTAAGTGATTGGCCATTTTGAGTATGATATAAATTAATATATATATTTTATTTTATGCTGCCAAAATAAGAAATTAATCATCCTAAATAAAAACTAAACTTGTGAATAAAGAATATAACCAGTCTAATTCACAAACCGACAAAAAAGGGATTCCCGAAAATATGACTGATGTTAAAAAAACTTTCAAGTTATAAAATCATTTATATAGGGGGGAGAAATTTGTAATTTAACCCAAGGAAAATTTATAATATAATAATTGAAAGTCTAAGAGTTTCCAAAACATGGTGTGGACAAAAAATTGTCAATAGTTACCCATATTTTATACCCCTTTAGAGTAGTAGATATTGACAAATCAGTAAAGAATAATATATGATGTAAATAATATTGAAGTATTTGGTGTTAATAGACCTTAATCTAAGTAAATTCCTATTTGTTTTAGATTAAAATATAAATATATTCATTTACCAATGGATTTGCATCTACAATTAAGGACATATATGCATTGATAACAGGACAATCTTGATTCAAGGGATCTTGAAGTCTAACCAATGACTGAACTGCTTGATGACGAATAGTTGGTTTTGGATCCTACAAAACTACTTCAATATATGTTAACAAAAAAATAAGTAAAATAGTACCATTATTCTCTCCAACATAGCATCCTGAATAAGGTCACATATAGCATTGTCTAACTGAATTTTTGTTCCTATATGTTGTAAAATAAGTCTCACAAATAGACATGAATTAAAACGTGCTGCTTCAATTGTTAAATCATGATACTAAAAATGTTTATGTGTTATATATATATATATATATATATACAATAAATTTTAACCAAACCTTTAAAATTTCAGATACCATGTCTGTTAAAAAATCATGAGTAGGAATATCCTGCCACTCTAAATGTGTGGTATCATTTGTTGAAGTCATATAAGAGACAAATTGGGCTAAGAAATCAATTGTTCTTTCAGAATATTCATTCTGGATTACAAAAATACTTCTCATACATTGTGAAAGATCACTTATAAACATCTCCCGTTGAACCTAAAATACAAAAAAATTAATGGATCAAAATTCTAATTACTTATCATTTACCTTATTATAAACCTCCTCCAAAACTTTCAAATTTTTTTGATGAGAGGCTTTACTGATTTGCACTCGCTCAAGTATACTTTTGATTTTATTTAAGCTATTTAAAGACATTTTATTTAAAATATATAAACATTACTTTGACCCTGTCAATTTTCAAATAAACGCTATACGCTATACTATACACGTTAAATTTAAATCACGGGACACAGAGTTTAAGAAGAATTGGTTTCGAAATTGACGCCAACCTTCAAGCTTGCCAAACGCTTTATTTTAAGAGCGAAAGGTCGGCCATTTTTTGCACATAGTTCATATTCCGGTAATTAAACCATTTTACAAATAGGATTACCCGCACCACTTATATCGCGTTTATAGACCGGGAGATCTGAATTAGAAGTTCACGATTTTTTTAGTTTTTGCCTTCCAGAGTACTGAAAGTTTATATGAGGTACTTACAATTCATGGGAAACTCCTAGAGTTTCCTAGGGGATTTTCTTTTGAAAATTATATTTTCCATACAAAACCAGTAAGTGCTGCGATGACGTTCTGAGTACTGCCGTATCTATAAAACGATAGGTTACCATCGACTTTATCAATAAAATATTTGTGGCAGGAGGGTAGTACTGGGGCTAAGGGTTGAAATCGATATTATGATATTTAAGAAAAATTATTAATTTCGACTGATTTTCTGAGTCCTGCTAACTATTTTCCAGAAATGTCTTTAGCAGGCGTAATGCCAATTTTTAAAATCATTTTAATATAAACAGTTTTGTTAGCTGGACTCATAAAATCATTCAAGAATTAAATATTTTCCCTACATGTTCAGATATCAAATTTTAACCACTGGAAGATTTCTTAGGAAACCCAAGGATTTTTCCAGGAATTGTACGTACCTCATACTATCTTTCAATACTCCAGAAGGCAAGACTCAGCAAATCATGGTTGAACGTTGAATTTCTAATTATTACGTTGGACATAGCCTTGTTTCCGTTCGTCAGCTGTATGTAACACCAACCAAAAGAGCTTCCTATGGATTTTAACGGTCATTTTGCAAAAACTAACGAAGATAGAGTATTTACTGAGAACGTATGAGAACTCTGCTTTTTCCGAATTTGGATTGCGTCATTTTTTCGAATTAATTTGTTTATATATCTGAACCAACATATAAACAAGGTTTTCCAACGTTTCGCCCACACTTATAATAGGTTTTTTCAAGGATGAGAAATACAAAAGTTATTTAGCTTGCGACGACTACAGTCGTTTAGTCTTTTTCTCACAAACACACTTTGAAACTTCACTTTATTAAACTTCTCACACTGAAGCACGAATTGTAAATAATTAACACAACAACAAGTAACAACTTAATTAGGAAAGGTTACGGTGCAAATGTTAGTAGCCACTTTGTGACGTGTGCTTCCAGAAAAATTTACATCTACCTATCGAGCAATGCTTTGTACATTATCCTTGATGCTGTATCGACATTTATTATTATTTACGGAGGCTGTTTTCCAATTGCCAGAGCACAAAGTGATTTTGTGCCGCACAGTGCGGCAATTTTGGGACGTTAATTGGAACATGGGTTTTTTTAAAACCAACCGGTAGAGTACACTGATCGCCATGAGGTTAAAAGTGTATTACTCATAGGTTATCAATTGACGTTTATGTGTACGTAAATTATTTACAGAATAATTCAATTCCAATTATTAGAGCTCAAAGTGTTTTTGTGTTGCCCTGTACCGTAATTTTCGGGCGTTATTTGGAACATACTTCATGTTTTATACTAAAGTTTTATGTTTAATTGGTAAACCTACATAAAACATCCCAAAGGCACAGTTATTTCTCGAACTCATTTGTGCGAGCCAGTGCTGTAATTGGAACACTCAGTGCTAGCACTGTGCCGCACTGTGCTCAATTGTGCGCTAATTGGAAAACAGCGTATATCTACAGATTTAGGTTATAAAAACAAAATATTGACCTATGCTTTGTGGTTGTAGTTATCAATCTATCAATATTCTTATTAAATAGGTGATTTGCAAAAGTACAAGATTGTGTTTGATTTATATCGAGTTAATTTAATTAAGAAACATGCCAATAGATATACCTGGATTTCTTTATGCTGGAGCTGTGGCAGCTGGTGGAATAATGGGATATTATAAAGCAGGTATAAAATTTTAACTTCATTATTAACCAATATAACGAATATGTTACTAGGAAACAAGCTTATATGTGCAAATTGTACAATTTGTTAAAATATATATAGCAATTTACTATTCTCTGTTCACAAGTAGAAGCCATTCAAATTTGTAGTACATACCTACATTATAACTTAATCTTTCTGAAATCAAAATGAATTTAGGTAAATGAAAACTTTTTTTTAGAACTTTGACAGACTATTGTCAAAGGAAATATATAAAAGTACTTGAAGTCCTTTTGACCAGTAGGATTTGCTGAAAGTATATACTCATCTCTTTCACCAAGTATGTAAATGTATTTGTACAACACTCTCAGTTTCCATCAGTTCTTGCAATGTTGCATAGATCAAAACAACACTTGATAATTTCACAACAAAAACTCTGATCTATTTTGTGACAGGTGAGAGAAGGAAACCTATCCTTCAGAATTCCAATAGATATTTCCACTACCCACTACCTATGTGGTAGACTAGAGCACACAGTGGACACTGATTAACCAAATTTAAGTTTGTTGGAGGAATCAGTCATTAAAAATTACTTCATCAGGAATTGATCTCCTGCCCAGTGGTGAAAAAATGATATAGCTATATATATATATGTTTTAGGTGGTTTCCGGGAATTCATCCGCGTAGTTGATAACTGATCCCTGCCGGGATCGATGGTAAAATGACGACGTTTCGGCAGAGTCACATCTGCCCTCTTCAGGTCGGTTCGCATAATTCTTGTAGCCTTCTGCTTTCGCTTCTAGTTACTCGAATTCCCGGAAACCACCTAAAACATTTAGTGCCCGCGAAAACTTAAATATATATATATATATATATATATATATATATATATATATATATATATATATATATACGTATACAGATCTCTTGAGTTGAATATCATATTTACCCAACTTTGTATAATTGCATAAAAGAAACCGCCAAATACAAATTCTAATTGCAATACCTTGTATTAAAAACGTAAATATTTTCAACAAAATATTTCATACATTTTTATTTAATTCTAAGGTCAATATCATCAGTCAATACAAAAACACAGGTGTTTATTTTTTTTTGTCGGCGTAGTCATTCCTTTATTATTCGCGCTAAGAGTGAATCTGCTTCGAACGCGAGCGACGTTGCCGGATTGACAATAATTTACTTAATATGTTTTAGGGATTTTCTTGGTTAGGTTACTGACCATAGTGGTATAAGAGTTTTTTGTTTAATTTGGTGTATCTACCTCCACCTAAAATATATGCACTCAAACTATTTACACCCTGTATGTATTTTTTTACCAGTTAAATTATTCGAAGAGTCATTATTACTGATTTAATTAATATTATTTATATTAGACAAGTAAATATGTAATCCTACTTACCGAATTTATTATGATGATAGAACTGAGTTGAAACAACGGATTATTCACAGCAAATGTTCAAAATGCCCACCATTACTATCGACACAAGCACGACACCGTTTAATCCAATTTTCACGTATGCGAGAAAAAATTCCTGGAATATTTCGGATTTCGTCAGCAGCGTCAAAAATGCGTTGTCTAAGGTCATTCTCGTCAATAATTGGAGTCGGGTAAACCTTACTTTTCATGTGTCCCCATAAGTAGAAATCTAAAAGATTGAGATCAGGAGATCTTGCTGGCCAACGTATATGTCCGTTTCGACCAATCCAACGACTAGACTAGATGACTTGCGTGGGCAAGTGCTCCGTCATGTAAGTACCACATATTGGAACGTGTTTGTAGGTTCACTTCATCTAACAAATCTGGTAGCGTGTTGTTCAAAAAATAAAGGTAATTATCACCTGTCAAACGTGCAGGCAGTATAAATGGCCCAACCAAGTATTCACCAACTATTCCAGCCCACACGTTAACTGAGAATTGGTGTTGAAATACTGACTGGCGTATTTCGTGCGGATTTACCTCAGACCACGAATGCGTATTATGAAAATTTTATACCATTCCTATTAAAACTTGCTTCATCTGTTGTTAAAATATTGTTCAGAAAATTAGGAAATTGTCGATGTTTTCTGAGGAACCAACGACAGAAATTGAGTCTTGGTTGAAAATCATCAATTGAAAGCCCTTGAACCCGGTGCATGTGATATGGATAGAGCAATTGTTGTAATGTTCTATGAACAACAGTGTGAGAAATTTGCAGCTTATACTCCGTTGCTACGATATGTTGATGTTAAGGTCTAGTATTTGTCCTCAGCAGCTGATTTACTGTGGTCCGCGATTGTTTATTTGTGGTATTACTACCAGAACCCTATACGAATGGGGGCATCTAAACCTTTCCCTGTCTTCTTGCTATTCTGCATTTCGCTTTCCCCATAAATTAAGAGCATGTCATGTGTAATTATTTATCACAAATAAATACTGTCGCGTTACACACTAATCACAACCGATTTTATTTATTTAAAAAATATATTAAATGGAAAGCAAACCACGAAGTTACATCAAATAGATATCTTCAAATCACTTTACCGATCTATATTTATCGAAATCGCAAAAAACAATCGTAACTCTCAGTCGTCGTTAAAGTAAAAACATGTAGTAAATCTGTATGCCACGTTGCCATATCTATTCGGAGAAACTTACACTAAATTATAAAAGCATATTTCGAGTTTAAATAATCAATTTTCATTTTTAATGTGGCTATTCTAGGTATTTACATATTTACATTTACCGACATTTTGAAATCGAAATTATTGTATTATTCACTGTAGCAAGGGCTACTCTTCCTTCCGTGCATTCCTCTTCTTGCCAAATGCTTTAAATTAGTTTGTGGGTGGATCGCTGGACTACATTTCCACCGTGCTGCAAACACTTAGTAGGTATATCATCTTAACCCGCGCCCTCATTATTTTTGAGTTGTTTAATTGTTCATGTGAAGGGCATTAGTCTTCTATTTCGGCAGTGTAAGCCGTCCTTTCTGACATATTTATGCTAGATCCGTTTTTAACAGTTATCAGAAATATTGCATTCAGGTTTTTAGGATTACTTTGAGGTTACTAACGAAGTCTCCGTTGTGTCATTCTAAGACGTTCTAATTCTTTGCCACTAACTCGTGAAACTCTTCCTAGATGTTGTCTTGCTTTGTTTATTTTCGATTCTCTTCTATCTCTTTTGATATTTGGCATTCCCTGTTCTTCCTTTTCAATAATTTCCTTGTTCTTTCCTGTTCTTACCTTTCTATTGTTTTCTGAGGTGTTTTGAAACATGTCCGTTCTTTTATGGTGTTCGTCATCGAACCATTTCTTTTTTGTCTTCTATTTGTTTCGTAGTATTTCGTTAGATTGCTGGACAACGTTAATTTTATGTTCCTCCAAATCGAGTATACGTAGCTAACTGAACTGACTGTGTGCATAAGCTTCAGTTGAATAGCTATTTGGATTTTTTCTTCCTTCTCGTTTTCCTGAAGTCTTTCTATATTCCACATTGTGGTTGTCATATTTTGAAAGTTTTTGTGAGATGCTATCTTTGTTCTTGCCTCCACTTTCACCAGGAAGTGTCTCCATCTGCTTCTCTCAAGCTTTTACGTCTAAGCAATTGTCCCGTCTCTTGGCTTTTATCAACACGTGATTTATCTGGTTTCCTTGTAACACCGTCGTTAGAAACCTCAATTTCTTGTGGAATGCTGCGAAGTCAATTAGTGCTGATTTATCATTATTACTGACACCATGAAGGGTATTCTTGATGTGTTTTTTACTTTCTTGCCGGCCAAGAATAATCTGCCTGTCCAGTTTTTTATTTTTTATTTAGTTTATCCATTGGTTCTTCCAGTTCTTTGTAGAACTTGTCTTGTATTTGCTCTTCATTTTCTTCAGTAGTGTAATGTTTTTATTTTCACACTCGGGTTCAGTTCTACTTTAACACACTTTATATTCACACAACTATTTAGAATTTATCTCTACTTAAGTATACGACCGTCGAATCCTGAATGAATCCATCGCCAGCTGTCTGTATTTATATATTTCTCTGGGAATTATTCTGGCAAGTCAACGAACCATGGGGAAACTTCTATCATGTGTTCTGGAAGCTTCAAGGAAATTCCCAGTTACTGTAGCGGTCGGCCTGTTGAGAGGCAAAACATTTTGGATTCCCAGTATCGAAGTATCGGAAGAATGTCTCTTCCACGAATTGGATGATGGCCGATTGCACCAGCTATCGGATGAATTTTCGTAACTTTGTCTCGTCCTTAAGACCATTTCGGCCCTGAATGTCCCAGATTCCTTTCTGGTGTGACGATATTTGCAGGACTCTCCTTTTCGACAACGGGAAGTTTGGTGGAAGTAACAGTCAACGGTCCTCGAATCTGGGCTGCGAATTTTGAGACAGCATACAAGGATGCCGATGCCACTGATTCGAAAGATTGTTTCCATCATACTTCTTACCACCCTCAAATTCAGTCCATCCAAGCCGCAGGCTATCTTTGGGTTTCCATTAGGTTCTTCTCCATCATCACATTGCTCAACTCTACCAGAGTCTTTCAAAGATCGCTGTATGTTGGCTTGCCCTGCGAGAATGTTTTCGCTACCAAATAAAAGATGTCTGTGGTAGCTACCGTTTATCTTCGAGATGAAGGACCTTCCCTACCACTGGATCTTGCTCCCTTAGCTTCTGGAACTAGCTGTACTTTTTGGCAAACACCTTGGCTATTCCTCTGGACATCCGGAAATCTCGACCCACACAATGAGCCAGGGCATATTCTATGGGCACCTCAAACAGGTCTCGTTATGACTTCCAGCATAAGGGGCTAACCTGTTGAAATGTACCACTTTTGGTTTTCTTCGAGGTAACTTCCTTATTCTGTAGACAACATCGTTGATTTTCTTTACGATTTGATACGGCCCCTCCCAAGATCTCTGTAGCTTGGGCGAATATCCACGACGACGTTGCGGGTTTTACAACCAAACAAGATCATCAACTTGGAAATCCCCGTCCTCGGCTCTGATGTCATCGGCTTCCTTCATTCGGGCACTGGCATTCTCGATATTTAATCGGACTCGTTGGTGGTTGTCGTTCATCTTCTGCCGTAACTGGCTGACATAGCCTTTACCTGCGGTCTCTTCTCCTCGGCGACATCCAAACTTCAAATCGCATGGTAGTCATAATTCTCGTCCCATAATAACGCTTGCCGGGGTCTAACCCGTGGACTCGTGCACAGACGAACGATATGCCATTAGAAACAAGTGAAGATACTGGTCCCAGTCTCTTTGGTGGTCTGAGACTACCTTTGACAAATGGCGATTAATGGTTCTATTCATCCGTTCTACCATTCCATCGGACTGTAGGAGTAATGCTGTCGTCCGTGTTTTGTTGATCTTCAGAAGTTTGCAAACATCTTGGAAAAGGGTAAATTCAAAATTTCTACTTTGGTCTGAGTGCAACTCCAAGGGAACACCAAAACGACTGATCCATTCCTTGACAAGGACATCAGCAACGGTCAAGGCTTCTTGACCCGGCAAGGCGTAAGCTTCTGCCCATTTACTGAAATAGTCCATGAGCAGTTTAATGTACTTATTTCCGGAGTCAGATTCTGGAAATAGTCCGGCAACATCAATGGCTACTCTTTCAAATGGACTGCCCACATTATATTGCCTCACGGGGGCTTTTGCTCGCTTTTGCGGCCCGTTACTTGCTGCACAAACTGTACATTTCCGGCACCAATCCTTAACATCTACTTGGCAGTTTACCCAATAGAAGCGTTCTCTCAACTTCCCCTGGGTTTTCGTTACTCCAGATGTCCTCCAGTTGTACCATCATGTAATTCTCGTAAAACCTCTGGTCTCCAATTTCTTGGAACTACTATCTGTTTTCTGTCGTTTCCCTCCTCTGGAGTTTCCATGATGAGGGAGTTCCACTGAGCCCAGTACTACTTTATGGTTGGTGAGTATCGGGAAATCTCCTGCGACGTAGTTTTGTGGTCTTCTTTCTTCCACCGGATAACTTCTTTTAACTCCGGATCCACTTTCTGGTCTTTCTGGATCTCCGCAGATTGCCAATGGTCATCGACGTCGGTAGTTCTAGACCGAACAGCTACTTTTTCTTCCACTCGCTGACAATGTTTGCCATCATCAGGGCATGGTCTCCTCGATAAGGCATCAGCATTCTTATGGGTTGTCCCAGCGCGATGTTCACTCTCGAAATCGAATTCTTGCAGTCGCTCAATCCTCCTTTCCACTTGTCTTTCGGGGTTTTTAAACTGCAGGAGCCACTTTAGTGCTGCGTGATCAATTCTCAGGAGGAATTTATTACCATAGAGGTACTTGTAAAAATGTTCTACCTTCTTTACCACAGCCAAGTTCCCTGCGAGTAACGCAGTAATTCCGTTCTGGCTTGCTCAAGGTCTTGCTGAAATAGCCGATAACTTTCTCCTGACCCTTTTGAATTTGCGACAGCACCACACCAATTCCGACATTGCTTGCGTCGGTACCCAAGGCGAAGTTCCCATCTGGCAAAGGATAACTTAGAATGGGTTAATGCTCTTTTCAATGTCTCGAATGATCGCTAACATTCCTCGTCCCACTAGTACTGCACCTTCCGCTCTGTGAGTCTAGTGACTGGTTTGGCGATATTGGCAAATCCCGCTACATACCGACGATACTACGTGCATAACCCCAGAAAACTTCTTAGCTGGTGGATGTCTTTAGGTATTGACCACTCTTGGACAGCTTTGATCTTCTGTTTATCAACAGCTACTCCCTCTGCGGAAACCACATGTCCAAGATATTGCACCTCTTCTTGGAACAGCTGACACTTGTTCGGACTTAACTTTAGTCCGGAACTTCGAAGTCGCCGTCTTTAAATGATCTTCCAACTACGATATTGCCGTCAAGATACACCAGGCATGTTTTCCATGAAAGCCGTTTTAACACTGTTTCCATCAATCTTTCAAAAGTTGCTGGAGTATTACACAACCCAAACGGCATTACCGTGAATTGGTAAAGTCCTGAACCGATGGTAAAAGCAGTCTTTTCCCGGTCTTCCTCCGCTCTTCAGGTCCAGGGTGGAAAACATCTTCGATCCAGCCAATGTATCTAGGGTATCGTCTATTCTCGGTAGGGGATAGCTATCTTTCTTCGTTGCGTGATTCAGTTGCCGATAGTCCACGCAAAATCTGGTCGAACCATCTTTCTTTTTAACCAAGACAACTGGAGAAGCCCAACGGCTATTGGATGGTTCAATAAGACCTTCTTCCTCATCTCGCGGACTATCCTGTCGGCTTCTTCTCGTTTTGCTAGGGGTAGTCTTCTCGCCGACTGTCGAATAGCTTGAGCGTCCCCGGTATTAATTTTATGTTTTACCAGATCAGTTCGTCCTCTTTTGCCGTTCCCTACATCGAAGATATCCTGGTAGTTTCTAATGATGTCCCTCAATTTTATTTTCTGGTTTGGTTTCAAATTCTTAGATGAATCGGTGATGAGTTTTTCCAGTTCCACAGATTGTTTACCTGGTGTTATTTCCACATGCTGTGCGCTTCTGACTACAGGGGAAACTGTTAAACAATGGCCCAAAGTTGTTCCTTTCTTTAGCACAACCGAGTAATGATTCAGGTTCATTACTCTTACTGGCACAATCTCCTTGGCACGAAACAGAGTCTTCCCCAGTGCTATTCCTTTGCCCACATTTCCGTCGCTAAATTCGGGATCAAACATTATCACTGTTGTAGCTTTAGCTTTCCCATTTAGGCAAGAATCTACAATGATTTCAGCTCTTTCCGGAACATTTACATCATCTGCCAAGATTGATCGAAGCATGATGTCGTCTTTCCCATGAAGCACCACTTCTTCCTCATTCACTCGCAGAATGCCATCTTTAAAGTTTAACTGGAATCCCTTGAAGCTCATGACATCCATTCCGATGATGACTTGGTCTTCCATGTCCGCCACTAATGCCCGATGTTGGAATGTTGTATTGCCCAAGACCATTTCAACCTCTATTTCACCATTGACTTCTCCTATCGCTGTGCGCAGTTGCCATTTTGTTGGTCTTATCATCGTTTCTCAAACGATGTTGGGCCTTATAACTGCTTTGTCGCACCTGTATCTAGCAGCATTGCACATTGCTTCTTATTAATAAAGCCATCTACAAAGACACTGTTAACGTGGTTGCGTAGCGAAGCGACAAATGCGTAGATAGTTGGCGCTTGTTGGCTACAGGTCGACGATGGCCTCTTCACATCGACCTTCTTTAGTTTTCCGACGAGGAAGTCGGGCCTCCGTTGCTCTCCTTGCAACGACTCCTTATGTGTCCTACCAACATTTCAGTTGTCTTTTCTCGGTAAGGACTTTCTCTATTATCTTTCTTACAGTGGATTCATCGTTTCCGCCATCTTAGGATTCTCCGTCAACGATTCGGAGTCTGGCTTGACCTCTGTAAGTATTTTTCGCAGCTTCGTATTCTAGAGCTCGTGTCAGTGCATCCACTAATTGAGTCGGTCGAGCTAGGGTCAATGCTTGTCTGGCTTCGTGGTCCCGAAGTCCATCCAAAAACGCCTGGACTGCTAACCTTTCTGTAACATTTTTCGGTGTGGCTGGATAGGCAAGGTGAACCAGACGGGCAATATCAGCTTCAAAGTCTTGTAGGGATTCATTTGATTTCTGGTAGCGATTTTTCAATTGGGAGTGGTAGACGTGCTCCAAATGTGTCTTGTCATACCTCAGTTCTAAATTCTAGTTGTTCATAGTCTTCTTGCTCAGAGGCATTCAAACTTTGCAAAATATCTGTAGCATCCCCTCTTAAGGCGAGGGTTCGTGTATTGCCTTCTCCTCTGCCGACCATCCGTTTAAGTTTGCTGCAGCCTCGAATTGGCGCCTATAATTAGCCCATGACGATTTTCCATCAAATTGGGGAGGTTTTATTTTGTGTCTAGTCCCCTCAGGGCCACTTTTCGAATCCCCACTACTTCTGGGCTGTTTCTGCTTTCGATTTTTGATTGTGTTTCTCCCTTTTGTATTGTGCCTACCTGTTCTCTTATTTTGCTGATCTCACCCTCCATTATCTGTTTTAGCTCTTCCATCCGAGCTTCATTTTCAACTATTCTCTCTTCAAGTATTCAAGTATCTGAATTTTTCTGTACCATGTTTTTCAAATTTTATTCTAAGGATTTAGAATTTTCTGCTAATTTATCTTCTAGGGCTTTAGAATTTTCTTGTAATTTTCCACCTAATTTATCTTCTAGGGATTTAGAATTTTCTTGTACTGTTTCTAGGGTCTCAGAATTTTCTAGTAATTTATCTTTATTTTATCTTCTAGGGTTTTAGATGTTTCTAGCAATTTGTCCTCTAAGGTTTTAGAATTTTCTACTAAATTGTCTATTTTTTGTAACAGCATACTCACGTCCCCATTACCAGAAACTTCAAACAAATATGTGTCGGAATTGTTACCTTCATTTATCAGGGCATCTCGTAGCCGTTGTATCGATTCACTTTTCTTGCCACTAATTTCTAAATCCCTTTCCTCAAGTTCTTTTTTTAAATCAGTCACTTTCAATTGGTCCAAACGCACGGATTTAAACATTATTCTATTTATTTTCACTTCCAAAGTTCCACAAATACACCGAACACCTGACACCACTGTAATGTTTTTATTTTCACACTCGAGTTCAGTTCAGTTCTTGGATTTATTTAAAAACACAGTCCAACTCACTCAAATTTATTTTCACTACTTTAATACAATTTATATTCACAGAACTATTTACAGTTTATCTCTACTTAAGTATACTACCGTCGAATACTGAATGAATCCATCGCCAACTGTCCTTATTTATATATTTCTCCCGGAATTATTCTGGCAAGTCAACTAACCATCGGGAAACTTCTTTCATGTGTTCTGGAAGCTTCAAGGGAATTCCCAGTTACTGTAGCGGTCGGCTTGTTGAGAGACAAAACATTTCGGATTCCCAGAAGTATCGGAAGAATGTTCCTTCCACGAATTGGATGATGGCCGATTGCTCAAGCTATCGGATGAATTCTCGTAACAGTAGGTACATGGGCGGCTACTAAGGAGTTATTATGCAGTTGTCTCTTGAGTCTGACATTGTAATATAAAGATGTTTTATTATATAAAATCTTTTTGAATTATCTCAGTGACGGATAATTCAAAAATTTTATATAATAAAACGCAATGTTTAAAGTCATGTTGCTGCTTCTTGCGATCATTCTCCTTAGCTTTAAAATGTTACTATTAAATATTGTTAATATTGATTAATAATTGAATACAACTTTGTAATAATAATCTTTATCTTTTTGTAGGTTCCGTACCTTCCCTAGCTGCTGGCCTATTATTTGGTGGAGTATTGATGTATGGTGCAGTGGAAGCCAGTAAAGATCCTGCCAATTTTACAGCTCAATTAGCTGCTACTTCAATATTGACGGGAGTAATGGGTTACCGATTTTACAATTCTGGAAAAATTATGCCTGCAGGGGTTGTTACAATACTCTCTGTTGCCATGTTGTTGAGAATTGGCGCTAGGGCTACTGGTTTGACATCAAATACAAGAACTTGAGAATAAATAATCTATGTTGAAAAATACGTACAAATTATATTCAACTGTCAAATTAACATGAAATCTACTTTTTTAGATTATTAATTATCTTCAATCATAAAATTGGTGGCTAGGTTTTTAATTTCATTCCATTTAGAGGTCCCCTTTTCAATGTGTTGGTGGAACATTACATTTTATATCATTCAGTTAAGGGTTATGTAGTCTTTTATTATTTAAACTGTTATACGTTTATGATTATATATATATATATATATATATATATATATATATATATATATATACAAGTTTTAAATACCAATTTTGAAATGTTATTATAACAAATTGAATGACTGAAGATATATTTTGAGAATAGCTCCATCCTAATTTAAAAAATGTGCCAAAATTGATTTCCGACTTATCGGAATTGCTTTATTGATATAATTAAATGTAAATTTGTTGCTTTCTTATATTGAGAAATATAAACATACAGTTAGATGCTTAGTTTTTTTTAACCTATGATTCAAGGCTTTGGCACCAAAATATTTTGAAGATGTCAATATGTAATTTAGAGGGCCTCACACAATATTTTTATTCCTTTGGCGATAACACATGTCATGCCAAAATCGAACTATGTGGCGTCAACTCGTGATTCAGAAGAAGCACGCAACATACAGCAATACCACCAGTCAAACTATTGGAAGAACTGGAAAAACTCATAACAGATTGTTCCAGGAATTTAAAGCCAATCCAGAAAGCACAATTGCTGGACATCGTTAGAAACTATCAGGATATCTTCGACGTAGGGAAAGGAAAAAGAGGGCGAACTGATCTAGTGAAACATAAAATTAATACCGGGGACGCTCACCCTATTCGACAGTCGACGAGAAGAAGCCAATAGGATAGTGCACGAAATGGAAGAAGAAGGTGTTATGAAACCATCCTTGGGCTTCTTCAGTTGTCTTGGTCTGGTCTCGGCGGCTCTTTGACGTTCTGGAGAATTCCGAGAAGATATATACATAAATACAGAGAGCTGAGGAAGCATTCATTCAGTATTCAACTGCCGTATAGTAAATATAAATTGTAAATAGTTCTGTGAATATAAATTGTGTTAAAGTGGTGGAAATATTAGAGTGAGTTGGACTGTGTTTATAAATAAATCCAAGAACCCTAATGTGAAAATTAAAACATTACAATAAGAAAGTTAATTTATAAGTTTTCACGAAGTCTGTACAAAAATTGTATGTAATATTACTGAAGGCTGTACAGTTGCTACAAATAAAACAAAATTCAGTATATAAATATTTAATTAAACTGAATTTGCATCCATATGTCTGATCACGAGTACATTATTTACAACTGATTTTGAAAAGGTTAATCGTTTTATTTAATATTATATCTTTTAGCAAGTTATTGTCTTAAAAACACATACACATAATATATATATATATATATATATATATATATATATATATATATATGTATCTTTATCTACATAATCAATTACTTTTAATCGACCATCACTTTGTTCACATCTCTAACTCATAAATCACTTTTAACTGTTTATCCTTTTCGTTGATCAATAAGCTTTCGAGAAGATTCGATACTAGGTTTTGGAAAACTAATAAAATCAAATAAACTCTCCAAAAATTATTTACTGTACTTATGGCTCCCACATATTCCATGACATTAATGCTTTATTGATGAAATTTTATACATTTTAATTAGTATCGTTATACTGATAGTTCACTTTAAGTTTATAACTATTAAAATTTTATTACAATTAGTAAATTAATTAAAAACATTGAAATTCTCGTATTCACGTTACAAACAAATATAAATTGTCCGAAAAAAATTAGCGGACGTTGACCACATATATTTTTTTTCAATAGGCGTTATTCCGTCGCTAGTGGGCCAAGGGGTACAATTACGCGAAATTTAAATGAAATCAGTCGAAAAAGTATTATTGATTATGATAAATGGACATATGAATGAATGGAACTAATAGCGGAACTGAAAATAATAAAAAAAGTCTACAGAAAAAAACTGAACTTGATTCGAGGTAGAACATAATTTTATAAAGTAATAATAATTACATGGCTTATTTATATAATTTAGTAGGTAGGTTACAACATTATAAGTTATTTATTAATAACTATGTAAACACACGAAAATTACGTATTTATCGTACCTGATCTTATCAATTATAAAAATTTCAAAACATCTCATAACATTCTATTAGAGGATGGTTTTGAAACATTATATTTTAAGCTGTTGTGGGAAAAATACACGGAGAGAAAGGGGGGAAATGTACAAAGAAAAATAAATGCCTTTCTATACTTTAAACCAACTCGCACATGTAAATAAGTCACGCCATCGATACATGCCTTTCTCAAACTCAAAAAACACTTTTCTTTGTACATTTCCCCCTTTCTGTTTGTGTATTTTTCCGTCAACTTCTTGAAAAAATACTGTCTCCATACCGTCCTCTAAGAGAATGTCACGAGATGCATTGAAATTTTTATAATTGACAAAAATCAGTAAAGATAAATACATATGTTCGTCTGTTTTGCATGGTTATTAATAAATAACTTATCAAAATGTTGTAAGCTACATGCAAAATTATATAAATTATATATTTATAAAAATATCTACTACCTCACAACAACTTCGGCTTTTTTTCCTGTTGACTTTATTGTTTTTTCATGCCCATTTTCCATAATAAATATATAAAGGGTGAAGACTAATCACCCGTGATACGCACGGAGTAATATGGCAACGACCTTTATTAACGCTATATTGCAGACCTATAAAATGACATGTTTTACGTGAAATGACTGAACTGCGAAACGAGACAAAGTATATAGAAGAGTAAATTAAAACTAAAAGACTAATAAGCAGACACGTGGTAATCTATGTGGAAAATGAACAAATTAAACACCATTTATAAAAAACACAGTTTTGCACCCTAACACCAAAAGATTTATTTTAAACACTCAACGCCTTTTCAACAACTCTAAGTTATCATCATCAAGGAGTAAACCAAAATAAAGGTTTGGTGTTAGGGTGCAAAATTGTTTTTTACATTTGTGACACACCAAAGATTCCTTCAGCTTTTCCATTAAACACCATTTAATTATGGATTACTACTACCATTACCACTTACCATTGCTGAATGAGATTTAATCTGGATGTTAAACTTGTACAATCTGAAACTATACAAGAGGTAAGCGATACGAACGGAAGATCATTCTAAAGTAGAATTGGAAAATAGAGTACAACATGAGTTTACAGCTAAACTGAATAGGTCAGCTTAAACATCGTTAGTCTGAAGTTTCCTTGGACTTCCATCGTCTTGAAGTGGTTGATCTCACGACGTTTCAATAGCTGTGTATCCTACTATCGTCATCAGGTAAATTATAGGAAATTCAGATTATCCCTCCTATTTATATTATACCCTTAACCGGTCATGGTCATTAGGTCTTATCTGGTCCAATCAGCGTCATCGTTCCTGGAGGTTGGTTGCCGGTGATACGTAGCGGCAGAGGCCGAAGAAGGATTGCCTATGGCTTCCCCGTTATCACCAACCATCGCCAACATCTACATGGAATGTTTCGAACATGCACTGAGGAGTTATGAGAAGCAGCCTAAGCTATGGTTGAGGTATGTCGATGACACCTTTATTATTTGGCAACATGGAGAGATAGAGCTACAGACATTCCTGGAGCACCTGAACCAATCCCAATCATCCATTAGATTCACCACGAAGATGGAAGAGAGTGAGTGCCTACCATACCTTGATATAAAGTGTCAAAGGACTAGGACCGGGATCCAAACAACAGTCTACAGGAAGGCTACGCATACAGGATTATACCTTCACTACAATACCAACCACCCATCAGCAACGAAAACTGGCATCATCAAAACACTAATCCATAGAGCCAAAAATATCTGCAGCACACCAGAAGCCCTCAAAGAAGAACAAGTGAAACTTGGAGAAGACCTTTTGGCGAATGGATATCCGGAAACGATCATTACCAAGGCGTTTGAAGAGCTGGACAAACCACCTAGGCAGGAAGATGACACCAGCTTAAACATCGTTAAGCAAGTACAAATGGTGTGAATTTGGCGCAGTAATTTTTTAGCAATACGAAATATCTGCAGAAATAACAGGCATAAATATCAATCGCATATACAGAATATGGTAATTTTGATGACAATATCTTTTGGTCTTTCTGTCCAGGACTACATCCTCTACCACTACCTCTTCCTCGTCCTTTAGGATCCCTATGGCCACCTCTGCCACTGCAAATAAATGATGAAAAATTCTTATTATAAATTCTGAAAATAGCTGTCATCTAGTTAAAATGGTATCCATGGTGCAATATGCCGACTACCATTTCACAAAAAAATAATTCATGAACATTTTATAGTACTGAATCAGTAGTTCCCATAGGTCTTCTATCCGCAGAGGCACAAGAAAGAATAATAATGAAAAATTTAAGAAATATCGTGAGGGTTTGACCGGTAAATTTTCCAGAAAACAAACTATAAATTATTTCACCAACTTTTAATATTCTCAGATACTTATTACAATTGTCAGAACATTATCATAAATAATTTGGTCACGTGCGAGTTGGACTCGCATACCGTACAACCTTCAAAATTCTAATATTCCAGTTTCAGACGAGAAGAAAAGGAGTGCATTTTCTTATATTTACTCGTACCCTAATATCTTTTAAAGGAAGCGTTTTAAATTCATAAAAAATATACGCTTTCATTTTCCACACATAGACTTTTTATTTTATCTGCTTCAGGATTCGCTTGATTTTTATAATAATAAATATGTATTTAATTTTCTAATTTGGCCCCCAAAAATTAACATTAAAGTTTTATTTTACTAATAAACTTTCAGGGAAGCCTTTTCTACTGTCTGAATTTTGAGGGTCTGTAGACTGGAAGATAAAGACCAAAATAGGTCAAGTTTTAAATTATAAATTATTAAATCTGTTATTCAAATTATTTAAAAATACAAATAAAATATATTTTTCAAAATTTAAATAGTGTTGTTTTTAAAGTGGGAATTAAGTCGATGTTTAATATTTTTTTAATATCTTTTAAACAAATGGTTTAAAAATATGATATATTTGTAATTCACATAATGAGCCTTTTATCTGATATATTACATGATGCGTTTGAAAATTTCGTCGGTGCTTATTCCCCACCGTTTACATGGAGCAGAATAGAAACAAATAATGTACAACCAGTGAGTAGATGTATTTACTCACTGTGTACAACGAATGCATAATAAATGAAGACATGCGACTTATAAATATTATTAAAAACATTTTTTTAGGTTTAGGATAGAAATGTGATTTAAAAGCGTAATGATAGGATTTGCGTTCCACTGGATAAAAGTATTTTACATTATTTGAATATAATTTGAATGTTCAATCGACATTAAATGTCATTTTTTCGCTCATTTCCGCTCCATGCATACGGTGGGGCGGGGGGTTGAAAGTAAGCGAAACGGAATGGAATCTGTTGTTTACAATTATTCAGATGTTCGTGTTGTCTTTCGGTGAGGAATTAAAATGAAAAAATTGAGAAGTGTACGTTTTGCTGAAGTGTATGTTTTGCTGTTGCATTTTGTTGCAACTAATTCAAATCCAACATTTATCAGAAATACATTTAGAAAAATTTTGATCAAGTTGTCTATATAGTGCATAAAAAATTCTAAAAGATTATCAATATGGAGACATCAATAATTTAATAGCGTTATTGGAAAACATTTTCAATTTTATTTTAATTATATAGCCAAAGATTGCATGGACGTCCTTAGCTTTTTGCTTAGGCGTGGGCAAATCTGCAGATTTCGGCTACTAAAAGGTAATAAATCATCTGGTTTAGGCCTAGGAGGTGGCAAATTAGAAATTTCCTCTTGTAAAACACAAACATAAATAACAATGTGTATTTTATACATACTGACTATAAAGAAAGATTTTATTTCGTTTACAAAGTCATAAAAACTATACTGTTTAATTATACTCTAGCTGAAAATGTACAATATTGTTACGAAATTTACCTAAGCCGGCCCTGGTTTCATTCCAATACGACATCGATTTCTGGAAGGACAAAAAATTAATCTCGAAATAGCTCGGCAACTGTAGAATTGATACTGGATTGTACGAGAGGATTCGAAGCTGAGTTTAAAAGGAGCGGCCCATCATCGCAGCAGTTAGTTATTACGAAGAATGTATTATTTAGAGATTCGAAACAGCTGTTGTAAATATTTGATGTAAATAAAAGGTTCTAGAAAGTGAGAGTGAATATTAGTTCTTTAAATTTTAATTGGACCCATGGAGTTTATAACAAATTTGGTGTCAGAAGTGGGATTAAGTGAAGTTAAAATCGCAATTTGATTTATGGAAACCCGAAGTATGGAAAAAGAAAAAATGGACCAGACTACAAAAAAAAATTCAAACAGATTACGGATGGACTAGATAAAAAAATTACCCAGATCCTGGGAAAACGTGACAAGAAGGAGAAACAACATCGAGAAGAAATTCAACAAAGGTTAGTGAAATCTTTTGATGAAAAACGTAAAATAGAAAATCTTGTCACTACCATGGAAGAAAAACAGCAAAATCTTTCTTTTCTTCGATGAAAAGTGAACAGCAAAATCTATTTTCCACAATGAAAAGTCAACAACAAAATTTTATTGATCAAATTGAGTTAAAACAAGGCCAAACTGAAGAAAAAAGACAACTGCAATTTGAACAACTAATGCAAATAGTATAGCAAGTTAATGAAACAGTTAATGAAAGAATGCAAATAGTGGAATCAGACATAAAAGAAATAAACGACGACATAAAGATTCTAAAAGTAATGTGGAGACTCTTGAAATCAAAGTAGATGACATCGATTCCACCCAGAGAAGGTGAAATTTGAAATCAGTTCCATTAAAAACACAGTACAAAGTGAGGTACAAGATAAAATCAGTGCCATCCAAAACAAAGTGGAAACCGAAATTAAACAATTACAACAAGATTTGCAGAGAGTGAAATACCAGCACACCGTGAGTACCAAAGGTTCCTTTAGTAAACCACCCACATTTGATGGCAGTTCATCTTGGCCCATGTATAAACGGCAATTTGAAGCCGTGGCTACAGCTAATGGATGGGATAACCAAGAAAAATCTAAGTCTCTTGTAATTTCCTTAAGAGGACCGGTCTTAGAACTTCTCCAAAGCATTCCAGCCGATGAACAAGGCAATTTCGACAAGATCATCGCCATCCTGGACAAGAGATACCACAATCAATCCTTGAGTCAAGTATACCAGGTGCAATTAAGTGGGAAAACGCAAAAATCCGGAGAAAGCCTTCAAGAATTAGAAGCAGAGATCAGACAGTTAGTACACTTGCCCTACCCAGACTTGCCCGAGGAAACGAAAGACCAATTGGCCACACAGAGATTCATAAACGGTATCAGGGATGTGGAAGTACAGAGAAATCTAAGGCATCAAGAAAAGTAATGAAGCTTTACTTCGGGCCTTGGAAGTAGAGGCAGTCATGAAAATGTCCAAACCAAGAGTGCCAGCAATTTCCTTCAGCCAGGATGAACCAGAACCATCCCTCCAGGCAGTGCTGTCCGGAATCCATACACTTCTAGAACGATCACAAAGAACTGACCACAGAGGAGCATGCTACCGGTGTGGACGGACAAGACACCTTCAACGTGACTGCAGAGTGAGGCTACCGGAACGATCACCGACCAGGGGTAACCAACAAAACAGCCACATGTCCAGGGACCGTGAGTCAGTCAGCATAAGGGGGCGAATGCTGACTAACCCTCAACCAGCCCCCAAAACATTATCCATCGGGGGATTTTGCCGAGATAGCAGCAGCCTAGTCATCAAGGGCACCATCAATGGCCGAACAATTACCATCACCATCGACACCGGGCGGCGCCGCTGTGTCCATTGCCAAGTCCAGGGTTTTGAGAGCATCAGAAATCCGGCCAGTTACCAATAACATCCAGCTCAGAACAGTCACCGGCGAGTCCATGTCAATACAGGGTGAGGCATATGTCGTGTTACAGATAGGGGACAACATTAACCGGCCTAGGGTCCAGGTAGCGAACATTGGGGACGATTTCATACTGGGTATGGACCTAATCAGCCAGCATGGATTTATGTTCGACCCGAGGTATGATGTTCTTTGGTTCCAAAATGAGGAATTTGTATTTACACGGCCCGTCAACAGCTCAGCGACCTCCATAAAAATTGTAGAAAAATCTTCAGCCAGAATTCCAGGTCGAACGGAACAGATTATTCATGGGCAGCTAGAAAGCAATCCTGGGAGCTGCGTTGGAATGGTGGAGCCCATACACTTAGCTCATGACTACTTAGTTGGACCGGCTATAGTTAAAACCGGACTAGATATACCAATTAGATCCCGAATTTGCCCAACAACGACATCAGAATTGCCAATGGTCAAGAGATAACTTGTTTCGAGCCAGTCGAGACCATCATCAATTGCGAAGAAGGGTACCAGACATCGGTGATGAAGACAGGGTCCAGTAAAGGGTTCCTACAACAGTTTGCTGACCATTTGACACACCTGACCACAGAGGAACAGAAGAAAGCCAAGCAATTTATCACAAAGCACTGGCAAATTTTTAACAGTCAAGATGGAACCACCGGTCGCACCAACATCATCCAGCACCGAATAGATACCGGGAAGGCTCAACCCATCAGAATACCCCCTAGGCGACTACCATTGGGGCAAAAACAGGCAATCGAGGAAAACATCGAGTCTATGTTACAAAATGGAGTTATTGAGCTATCCATCAGCCCATGGTCCGCTGCCGTCGTGCTAGTTAAAAAGAAGGATGGAACCACCCAATTTGCGTGGATTACAGATAGCTGAATGACTTCACGAAGGAAGACAGCTATCCACTACCCGAATTAATGACACTCTGACCACACTAGTAGGCACCCGTTGGTTCTCCACACTAGACCTAAAGAGTGGATATTGGCAGGTTGGTCTACACGAAAACGACAGAGAGAAGACAGCGTTCTCCACTAGTAAAGGGCTGTTTCAGTTCACGGTCATGCCCTTTGGATTATGTAGTGCTCCTGCAACATTCGAGAGGCTAATGGAGTATGTACTGAGCCATCCGTGATTGACCAGTCCCAAGAGATAAGCGTGAACTCCGAAGCTTCTTGGGCCTCTGTTCCTACTACAGGCTTTTTGTTGAGGGATTTGCCACCATTGCCGCGCCTCTACATCGGCAGACCACTGAGAAAGAGACCTTCCGTTGGAATCAGGATTGCGAAACATCATTCAGACGACTGAACTATGTTCCAGCTCAATCCTAGCCTTTCCTACACAGTCCGGCAAGTTCATTTTAGACACTGACCCCAACAACACAGGTTTGGGGCCGTCCTATCCCAGGTGCAAGATGGTGAAGAGAGGATGATCGAGTACTACAGCCGTGGATTCTCGAAACCGGAAAGAAATTATAGCGTCACCAGAAAAGAACTTCTTGCAATAATTAGGGCTGTAGACCATTTCCACAAATACCTCAATGGTCGTCATTTCTTAATCCGAACCGATCATGCTGCCCTCATATGGCTGCTGGACATGAAGACACCCGAAGAACAATTGGCCAGGTGGATGGAGAAATTACAGCAATACGATTTCAAGGTGTCTGAAAACGGAACAGCGAGAGGGTATCAGAGAGATCCGAGTGCAGGCCAATGAAGACTGGACAACGGAACAGTGCATCCAGGACCAAATGGCTGATCCAGACATCGAACCAATCTTGTTTCTCAAAAAGAAAGGGGGACCCAGGCCACGATGGGACGAGGTAGCTAGATACTCGGGCGTGCTGAAATCGTTATGGGCCCAATCAGACTCTCTAAGACTAGAAAATGGAATACTCAAGCGAGTTTAGGAAAGCACTGATGGCCGAGAAACCAAGTCCCAACTGGTAGTTCCTAAGAAAAAGGCACCAGCCATCCTGACCGAAGTACATGATGGGATTACCGGGGGCCATCTGGGCATGAACAAAACCCTAGACAAAGTTCGCCAGCGATACTACTGGGTAAATTACTTCGAAGACGTCAGAGCTTGATGCCGGAAATGTGACACCTATGCAGCCAGTAAGGGCCCTATGACCAGGACCAAGGGCAGAATGCAGCAGTACAATGTGGGCGTCCCATTTGAGAGAATTGCCATCGATATCGCTGGTCTGTTTCCCGAGTCTGAGAGGTGGAACAAACACATTCTGGTCGCAGTGGATTACTTCAGCAAATGACCTGAAGCATATGCGATACCCAACCAAGAGGCAACCACGGTAGCGACGGTGCTAGTAGAACAGCTATTCAGCAGGTTTGGCGTTGGAACTACATTCAGACCAGGGGCGTCAGCAATAACCAGCGTGATTGGGATGAGCATATTCCCCTATTCCTGTTGGCGTATCGCTCAGCCGTACATAATATTACAGGCCTGACTCCAGCTAGGGTCCTAGTCGGAAAAGAGCTGCGATTACCCTGCGATTTGGCTTTTGGCTCCCCCAAACAACCTTCCCAAGACATCAAACGATTATGCCGACCAGCTCCGACATAACATGCTGGCAATACACGAATTAGCCCGAACGCAGATGTTGGCCACCAGTGACTGGATGAAGACGCGATAAGATCTCAAGCCCAATTCAGTTGGGTTCCAAGAGAGGGACAAAGTCTGGATGTACAACTCCCAACGGAGCAAGGGTAAATCTCCAAAGCTTACACCCGCCTGGGATGGTCCATACGAGGTGGTCAAGAGGCTTAATAACGTCGTCTACAGGATCCGTCGAAACCCCAGGGCTAAGTTGAAGGTGGTCCATTTAGATCGACTCGCTCCTTACCATGGAGAGGATGTTTCTGATCGGGACGATCAGAATTAAAGAAGGGGGCAGTGTTACGAAATTTACCTAAGCCGGCCCTGGTTTCATTCCAATACGACATCGATCTCTGGGAGGACAAAAAATTAATCTCGAAATAGCTCGACAACTGTAGAATTGATACTGTATTGTACGAGAGGATTCGACGCTGATTTTAAAAGGAGCAGCCCACCATCGCAACAGTTAGTTAGTTATTACGAAGAGTGTATTTCGTGTTATTATTTAGAAATTCGAATCAGCTGTTGTAAATATTTGATGTAAATAAAAGGTTCTAGAAAGTGAGAGTGAATATTAGTTATTTAAATTTTAATTGGACCCACGGAGTTTATAACAATATCAACAGTTTTTATGGCAGAGGTTAAAAACCGTTCTTAGGTAGGATTGCTCAAACCTGAACAATGTAAACATCAATGTTTTTTTTAAGTTTAAGGACTTAACCAGTAACTGTATCCATCAGAGATCGAGAATATTTGATTGAATTACCATAAAAAACAAATATGCATGTGATCATAATTTATTTTTATAAAAATATTATGTCAGATAGTTCAGACTTTTTCTCAAAATTTAATATGCACTGATAAGTTGGGTGTCGCAATACCTTTTTAAAGTCTACGTTCTTCTGCTGTTTCATCTAGAGCATTCTTCTTAAAAGTTGATGACAGTAATTTACATAATTGCAAAAAGCCCTTTTTTAATGAATTTCCTTGTATCCGCATTTATGTTGCTTATTAGTTAGTAACAGATTTTTACTTTTTTCATATATTGTTAGGTAAAGAGTTCACTTAATCTGAAATGGTATTGTTCAAAATTATTATACTTGCTCAGTAATATCTAAATGTATTATTTCAGTAAAGTATACACTTCACAAACGTGAGAACTATTTTCTTCGAAGATTTTGACGTAAATTTTAATAAGCATCCACCAATAAATTCTTTATCTATTCTCTAACATATGCTATTTCTTCGACAGTACCTTGTGTTTAAATGAGTTTCCATTTGTTAACGTTTAAAATAGTTGCTTCTCCAACTCAGATAATGATTAAGCACTTAGAAAATATACTTCAAATACTTGAGTGAAATATCCATGTGGATAAAATGCCAGGTACATTTAATACTCTAGTTAGGGTTCCATATAACAATATACGGATACCCTTATAATATCACTCCGGATTTCTGCCTCTGTCACATCACAGCAATTTTCTCCTAAACTACTGGACGGAAGAGATTGAAATTTGGTATCAATGTATATAGTTTGGTTACCCGATCAGGATTACATATCGTAAAAGAATTGATTTTAGGGGTACTTCTGGGGGGAAAACTTAAAAAATCGACCGTTCCCCCCCTCCTGAGCCTAAAATTTTTATTAAAATAGGAAATATAGAACGTTACCCGAACTTTACAGGAAAAATACGGAGGAACCATTAATATTAATTTTGGGGAGCAAATTATAGAATTAACTGAAAATTTAAAAATATATTTTTTCAAACGCATCATGTTATACATCAAATGAAAGGTCTGAGGAAGGAACACATATATATTTTTTTCATATTTAAAAAAAATATATTAACCAAAATATACCAAAATTTACCAATCCCCCCCTCTTATCTTCGAAACTATAAAACGTAAAATTTAGAAAAAAAAATAGAGGTATAATGTTACATATCAAATGAAAGGGCTCATTATGAATATGAAAAAAAAATATTTTTTTCATAAAATAAATATATATATATATATATATCTTCGTAACCATAAGCTGCAAAATTTTGAAAAAAAATAGAGGTATAGCGCCTTACCTGAACATTACTGTTATTCCCCAAAGAAACATAAAAATAATCAAGAACATGCCACAAACAACGTTTAGAAGACAATTACTGGAAAAATAAGGAAAAACCACTAATATTGATTGTGGGAGGCAAATTATACAATTAAATGGAAAATAAAAAATTACAATTGTTTCTAACGGATCAAGTAATATATCAAATCAAAGGGCTCATTATGACGAATACAAATTAATTTTTTAAATATTTTTAAAATAAATTATTTAAAAGATATTAACAAAAATATTTAAAAATTTATTCCCCCCTTTTTCTCCGAAACTATAAAATGTAAAAATTTGAAAAAAAATAGAGGTGAACTTTACTGAAGAATAAGGAGAAACCCCCTAATATTGATTTCGGGGGGCAAATTATAAAATTAAATGGAATTATGAGGAATACAATTATATTTGTTTCATATTTTTAAAATAAATTATTTAAAAGATATAAAAAATTACCCATTCCCCCCTCCTATATCTCCGAAAAAATAGAGATATAGCGCTTTACCTGAACTTTACTGAAAAAATATGGAGAAACCCCTAATATTGATTTTGAGGGCAAATAGTAGAAGTGAAAAAAATAATAAAATTATCTCTAACGAATCATGTATTATATTAAATCAAAGGGCTCATTATGACGAATACAAATTATTTTTTTTTAATATTTTTAAATTAAATTATTTAAAAGATATTAACAAAAATATTTATAAAAAATTACCCATTCCCCCCTTATCTCCGAAACTATAAAACGTAAAAATTTGAAAAATGAGGTATAGCCCCTCACCTGAACTTTACTGGAAAAATAAGGAGAAACTCCTAATATTGCTTTTGGGGGGCAAATTACAGAATTAATTGAAAAATAAAAAATTAAACTTGTTTCTAACGGATCATGTAATATATCAAATCACAGGGCTCATTATGAAGAATACAAATATATTTTTTCATATTTTTTAAATTAATTGTTTACATGATATTAACAAAAAGATATAAAAAAATTCTCATTTCCCGCTTTATTTCCGAAACCATACTACCTAAACTTTTTGAAAATAATTAGGGGTACTGGGGCTCACTTAAAATGTATAAGAAAAATTAGTAGAAAACCCCCATAGTAATTTTATGGACAAATTATACAATTAAATGGAAAATAAAAATTTAATTTTCAAACACATGCATGTAATATATCAAATAAAAGGCTCATTATGTGAATTACAAATAATTGTAATGTTTTTATTTTCACATTCGGGTTCAGTTCAGTTCTTGGATTTATTTAAAAACACAGTCCAACTCACTCCAATTTATTTCCACTACTTTAACACAATTTATATTCACAGAAACTATTTACAATTTATCTTAACTTAATAGGACCGTCGAATACTGAATGAATCCCATCGCCAGCTGTCCGTATTTATATATTTCTCTCGAAATTATTCTGGCAAGTCAACGAACTATCGGGAAACTTCTGTCATGTGTTCTGGAAGTTTCAAGGGAATTCCCAGTAACGGCAGCGGTCGGCCTGTTGAGAGACAAAACATTTCGGATTCCCAGAAGTATCGGAATAATGTCCCTTCCACGAATCGGTTGATCGCCGATTGCACCAGATGAATTCACGTAACATTGCCCCCTCCTTAAGACCATTTCGTTCCGGAATGTCCTAGAATCCTTCCTGGTGTGGCGAAATTTGCAAGACTCTCCATTTAGACAACGGGAAGTTTGGTGGAAGTAACAGTCAACGGTCTTCGAATCTGGGCTGCGAATATTGAGACAGCATACCAGGATGTCGATGCCACTGAATCGAAAGATTGTTTCCATCATACTTCTCACCACCCTCCAATTCAGTCCATCTAAGCCGCAGCCTATCTTTGAGACCGCCAATTTCATCAGATTTTTCTCCATCATCACATTCCTCAATTCTACCAGAGTCTTCCAAAGATCGCTGTATGTTGGCTTGTCCTGCGAGATTGTTTTCGTTACCAAGGTAAAAGATGTCTCTGGTACCCACTGGTTGTTTATCTTCGAGATGAAGAACCTTCCCTACCACTGGATCTTGCTCCCGTAGTTTCTGGAAGTGGCCTAACTTTTTGGCAAACACCTTGGCTATTCCTCTAGACATCCGGAGATCTCGAGTCACGCAGTGAGCCAGGGCATATTCTATGGGACCTCAAACAGGTCTCGGGGTTCCCCTCTCGTTACGTCGAGCTGCACTTTCTGCCCATCAGAGTACAGTGCCATAAACTGTTCGAAGCTCGTCGCGTCATCGGGTGGTTGGATGCTGCGGACTTCGTCTTGGTCAACTTCGCTGTCATGACTTTTGGCATAAGGGCTAACCTGTTGAAATGTTCCACCTTGGGTTTTCCTCGAGGTAGCTTCTTTATTCTGTACACAACATCGTTGATTTTCTTCACAATTTGGTACGGCTCCTCCCAAGATGTCGTTCATCCTTTGACGTAGCTGGCTGACGTAGTCTTCACCGGCGGTCTCTTCTCCTGGGGGGCATCCAGACTTCAAATCGCATGGTAGTCTTACTTCTCCTCCCATAATAATACTGGCCGGAGTCTGACCTGTGGAAGAACACAACACCAAAAGAAAACTACAATAAATGAAAACGATTGTATCGCTACTACCTCCGTAGAATTCAGTCGTTCCTGGTTGCCGATGATTAAGAAAGAAATTGCTAATGCTTGGGACCTTGGTGATATAATACAGTTTCAAAATTCAGTTATATTACACAAAGAAGAACACAACACCAAAAGAAAACTAAAAGAGTCTACTACCTCCGTAGAATTCAGTCGTTCGTTGTCGATGATTAAGGAAGAAATTGCTAATGGTCATGTCCTTGTGAACAAGCCAATATCGGGATAGTTCATAAGGTTTTTCCTAGGTTTTTTCTTATGATTTTAATGGGATTACTAAATCAACAAAATTCTTTGGTCGCATTTTGGCGAATGCATCTTATAAGTCGCTCCTAGGAGCGCCATATAAAATTTTGAAGATCTCCCTTTCAAATTTTTCCAATTTGAAAGGAACATTATGATTATATGATCTTTAGAAGTTTCTGTGCTACCCTGTATATTACAAATAAAATTCTCTTAGTTACGTCAGAAATCAAATAATACCGTTATATAGTCCGTGGGTTCAATTTAAGATTATAAAACTATTATTCACTTTCACTTTTCTAGAACTTTATTTACATCCAATTAAACAGAACCGCTGATTTACAATAACATTACGATATACGCTCGTCCTCGCTGTCTAACTAACTTGCGATCGTGGGCTGCTTCCTTTTTAAAACCAGCATCGAAAATTCTCGTAAAATTAATCATCAATCCTACAGCTGCCGAGCCATTTCAAGAACGTTTTTTTTTATCTTAGAAGCTATCGGTGTCGTACTGAAATGAAACAGGGTCGGCTTTGGTAAATTTCGTAACACTGCCCCCCCTCCTTAATTCTGATCGTCCCGATCAGAAACATCCTTTCCATGGTAGCGAGTCGATCTAAATGGACCACCTTCAACTTAGCCTTGGGGTTTCGACGGATCCGCCTTCTGCTTTCGCTTCTAGTTACTAGAATACTAATTATTAGGCTACGAGAATTATGCGAACCGACCTGAAGAGGGCAGATGTGACTCTGCCAAAACGTCGTCATTTTACCATCGATCCCGGCAGGGATCAGTTATCAACTACGCGGATGAATTCCCGAAAACCACCTAAAACATTTAGTGCCCGCGAAAACTTGAATATATATATATATATATATATATATATATATATATATATATATATATATATATATATATATATATATATATATATATATAAAAAGTTAGAAAGGTATACTAAAAAATATATATCAATATATTGACAAATATTTTATAAATATTGAATAAATCTTTCATTAATATGTTTGAGTGTGTTTCTATTAAATGTTTTTACCAAAAAGTTTTATTATGCTATTAACAAGTATTTAGCATACAATCTAACAATTATAATTTTAATTTCAGCTATAAAGCTAAAACCAAAGGATATTCAGATTCTCTCCGAAATATTTGCTATTTTCGAACTACCTGTATAATGACAATTGATATTAAAAGTAGCTTTTCGGTGTAATTCAATTTACCCGAGTACTAATTCAAGTAATTTTTACATCCTAAATATCTTATTTTGCCTGTTGATTAGGGTTTTCTCAGATTTTTCCTGCAACATATAATTTTCGTTTTCATATAAACTTTCTTGTTTGTCAAAAAATTCTTTGATAGTGACAATTTGGCAGTTGATGATCACTTGATATTGAGTAATTTTTTTGCCCTTCTAGCAATTTATTTCTCCATCCCAAGCCCAGATAAGTTGAAGGTGTCTCGATTTACTTTTTATAAATATTTTGATAATGATCTAGAAATGATTGTTAAAATATTTTTCATTGCAATAAATCGTTTCAAAAACATTTTTAAAATATTTGAAACATATTAAAATATATATATATATATATATATATATATATATATATATGTTAGGCGTAAATATCATGCACGTGTATGATACGAAGTATCATATTTCGCTGACCAGTTTCCTGCTTCATAATGTAAACGTGGGAACGCATCGACTTGACCGTTCTTTTGATTAGTCAGCTTTCTTAATGTTATAAATAAGAGCGACGCGGTCCCACGGTCGTCATTTATCGTTAGTATACTTGTACCATTTAGTTAGTTAATTTTAATTTTCAATTTAATGTTTTATTCAAAGTTTTAATTTTTATATTTCAATAAATATATTTTTTTAAAAACTCAAAAGTGATTTACAAGATATAAAATTGGCGCAGTCAGTAGGATTGTCCAACACAGCTAGAACACGTGTACACTCACTAGTTGTGTCGATTTCCAAATCCTTGTGGACAAGAACTTCCAGACCGAGACAACAACTGTGGCAGCGTGAACCCGGAACACGCAACCTTACAGCTAACCAGTCCTCAGCTTCTCCAGAACACTCTCATGCCAGGAGTATTAACGTATGTACTATTACAATCATCACGTTATTGATTTTTATTATTTTATTGATTTATTCGATACGAGTTTTATGTATCTTGAACATACAGTTCTATCATTTAATATTCACCTACATTCATCTCTATTATTTTAAAAACAATTCTTGAAACATATACTGAAACACATAGAGGCCTTCTGTGCTTTTGTGTTTGATATTATTTTAATTGTTTCTAATACTGCAATTATTTACTTTATTGCATTTACCTTTACCTTCATGTTTTTACATTTATATTGACTTGTTTATTAATTGCTGTAACAAATTTACCTACAAAAATACCCCTACACTGATTTTTTCCTTTTAATATTTAATTTGATATATTTGTTTTTATAAACTATTTCATAATATTTCTAAATATGGTTGAAACACGACAAGGTACGGTAGAACCTTACAAACTTGCGGAAATTTTCGCTATCATCCCTGAATACGACGGCAATCCAATTTTCTTAAATACTTTCATCAGCTCCTGTTCGACAGCACAAAATATGGCTGTCGCAAATCAAATAACTCTTTTAGTTTTGCACATTAAAAACAAGCTAAGAGGCCGTGCAGCCGAGCTTGTTAATTCAAGAAATGCGTCGACTTGGGATGAAATAAAAACACTGTTAGAAAACCATTTCGGTGACTCACGCGACTTGTCCGCTTTAATTCAGGATTTACAAAGAATGCGACAACTACCAACTGAATCCCCACTAACTTTCTCAGCGAGACTACAAAGCCACGAGGCAAAAATGCACGCGGCTGTTAACAAACAGAATCTAACAACCAAAGAAAAAGACGCGCAAATTTGTCTTATAGATTCCATGGCTCTAAATAGTCTTTTGACCGGACTTGAACCAAAAATAGGCCAAATTATTCGCGCTAGTAACCCTCCCGATATAATTACCGCGGTTTTCCGAATAAAAAGAGAACTCCAACTTTGTCACTTGGAAAATCAAAAATTCTCAAATGTACGGAACCCTCAACAACATCAACCACAAAGACGACCACCTCCTCAAACTTTTGTAAAGCAGTGTTCGTTTTGCAAACGCACCGGGCATTTGTATAACGAATGTCTAACACGACAACGACAACAACAACAAAACCAACAACCACACCAAAACTTCAACAATAACAACCCGCAACAATTTAGACCGAATCCTCCTTATCAATCGGCTAATCAAACTAGGCCCAATACTGATCCCAATAGGTATCCCGCACAACAAAACCGACCTTCTGCCAGTGGACAATATCAAAGTCCTAATCAATCTCGACCAAATCCCAATTTTTACAGAAACCAACAACAAAGAACCCACCACTTCAACCAAGATGAGTTCTACAACCCTTTAAACAATTTAACAAACGATGACCCTTATACAAATTCATACTACCAAGACGATTGTTCTTATTCAGACCCCCAAAATACAGATTTCGAATACTCTCAAAATGACTATACTGAAACTTTTGAAAGCAATTACCCAGAATTCCCTTCTGAATTACCCGAAGACCGACGACAAAATTTTCAAGAGGTACTTACAGTGGACAAACCACCCGATACACAGATCTGCAATCTTCAAACCCAGTTCGAAACAATGAGTTTACTCGACGACTTCAACCCCAACCTGAATTTTCCGGAACAAGCTTTCCTATAAGCCCCTCACTTTTGGTAAATTCTAAGAACCTTTTCTACATCAACGACGCCACTAATACGTATAAACTGTTAATAGACACAGGTGCCGGTTTATCAATTTTTAAACCAAACACTTGTAAACAATTTCGACACCGATACCCAGAAAACGTTGTGATACAAGGTATCACTAATCAAAAAAATCCTGATCAACGAATCGACCTTAGTCCCATTTAATCTTAACGATCCACACAAAGTTTACATCTGTAACTTAGACATCGAATTCGATGGTCTACTAGGTTCTGACTTTTTAGAACATAATAATTGTGTGATTGACTTTAACAAAAAACTTCTTATAACCAACTTCAAAACTATTCCGCTTATGAAAGTAACAGACGAAACAATATCTTCAAACAGGCAATCTCCAACAATTAACCCAACAATTTCAAACATAATTACTATTGAGCCGCGAACAGAAAAGATTTGCAAACTCAAATGTGACTTACGTAACACAGAAGCTATACTAACCACTACCGTCCTAGAAAATGTGAGACTTCCGAATGCTTTAGTCCAAGTCAACGACAAAGGCGAATTTTTGACATCCATCTTAAACGCTAACGCCTGCCCAAAAACTGTAAATTTCGACACTATCAAATTAGAACCCATTCAAAATTATTCTGTAAATCACTGTGAAGAAATTTCGTTTGCAACTAATCCTAACTTCGACAGACAAACGGAGATTAACAATCAACTCCGACTCGAACACCTTAACGAGGAAGAGGCCGAACTAATACAACAACTTTGTCTTGACTTTTCCGACATTTTCTACTTAGAAGGTGACCATCTTAGTTTCACGAATGAAATTAAACATTCCATCGACACAAACAACGCCAAACCCATATACACTAAATCGTACCGCTATCCCCAAATTCACAAAGAGGAAGTCCGTAACCAAGTTTCGAAAATGTTAGAACAGGGCATCATTCGTCCCTCAAATTCTCCCTGGTCTTCCCCTGTATGGGTTGTCCCGAAAAAACTCGACGCCTCCGGGAAACAGAAATGGCGCGTAGTCGTGGACTATAGAAAACTAAACGAACTGACAATAAATGACAAATATCCGTTACCCAACATATCCGATCTGTTAGACCAACTTGGCAAGTGCCAGTATTTTACCACCCTAGATCTAGCTTCTGGTTTCCACCAGATTGAAATTGAGTCCAAGGACATTCAAAAAACCGCTTTCACTGTAGAGAACGGTCATTTTGAATTTGTTCGCATGCCTTTCGGGTTGAAAAATGCCCCTTCAACATTCCAAAGGGTGATGGACAATATTCTGATAGGAATCCAGAACGAAAGATGTTTGGTGTACATGGACGATATAATCGTTTATTCGCCCACCATTCACGAACACTTAGCAAGACTAACTGACGTTTTTAAAAGACTTAGGAAGGCAAACCTCAAAATACAGCCTGACAAATGCGAGTTTCTCCGCAAGGAGGTCGCTTATTTCAGACACTTAATAACGAAAGACGGCGTAAAACCCAACCCGTCGAAAGTCGACTGTATCTTAAACTTTCCTCAACCGCAGAACCCCAAAGATATTAAGTCTTTTTTGGGACTTGCTGGTTATTATCGGAGGTTTATTCCAAACTTTCGCGAGAATATCGAAACCCCTAACTAAACTTTTACAAAAGGATGAACCGTTTAATTTCAACGCTGAATGCGTCACGTCCTTTAACGAACTCAAACGTGCTTTAACTTCGACACCAATACTGATCTATCCGAACTTCGAGGAACCTTTCATACTAACCACTGACGCCAGTGCCTTTGCAATCGGCGCTGTACTATCTCAAGGGCCAATAGGTAAAGATTTACCCATTGGATATGCTTCCAGGACACTTTGTCAAGCCGAGACAAGGTATTCGACTATTGAGAGAGAACTGTTGGCTATTGTTTGGGCAGTGAAACACTGGAGACCGATAATCTATGGCCGAAAGTTCCAACTTTGTACCGATCACCGCCCGTTGACGTGGCTGTTCTCGATAAAATACCCCGGAAGTCGATTAACCCGATGGAGACTTAAACTCGAAGAATATGACTACGAGATCATTTACAAACCGGGTAAAATTAACAAAAACGCCGACGCCTTATCACGCATCAAAATCAACCACCTTGATGAGTGCGTACTATTCCAGGCTAAAACTAAACTAACACCCCACAAAATCTTACCCCTAAATGACGAAGACGATGACAATACCTCCGAACCTGAACAAAACGAAATAACTACCGAAACGATATCCCAAGAATTCAAAACTTTTGTTGAACGTTACAAAACTGTTTCCTTAATTGACTATAGTAAAATCGAATTTTCTAATTGCCAACTTCTAGACAAGGCAAATAAAAATATCCTAATCTTTCCCCAATCATCCAACCTTCAGGAATTCCATCACGACATATTCGAAGATATTTTCGAAGAAGTCGCTGATTTTGAAACATTTAAAATCAACGTATTCGCTAGCAAAACTGTTAGCAGGAGACAATACTTCATAGTCCCACTTCCAAACGATCTCGAAATCGTAAATGAAGTCCTTTTCGCATCTATTTTCAAAAATCAAGACGTTCTCTCCCCCTCGAAAACATATTGTGTAGAAAACAACCTTGATCTTCCAATTTTGGAAATGCTTTCCTTTATTTTCTCTGAAAAGGACATTAAGTGGAAAACCTGCCAAAACATCACAAAAACAAAGACGAAATACCACTAATACTCGAGCAATATCATAACGGAAAAAACAATTTGCATCGCGGCATCAACGAAACCGTACGCCGTGTCAATGAGAGGTTCAACTGGCCGGGATTTACTAAAGACATTGAGAACTTCATAAAGAACTGCGTAATCTGTCAACAAACCAAAGCTTGTCGAAAAAACTTAGATAATCCCCTCGTCATAACTGAGACACCTAAAACACCCTTTGAAAGAATTAACATCGACATCTTAGAAATTCCTAATAGAAATCACATTTTGACGATAAGAGACGAACTGACTAAATTCTCACAAGCCTATGCTTTGGCAGATAAATCCGCCAAATCTGTCGTTAGTACTATTATGTTGTACTTTCAACATTTCGGTACACCATTACGTATCCACTGCGACTATGGCAGAGAATTTGACAATGCCATACTAAAAGATCTATGCAAACTTTATGACATCAAACTTACCTACTCTAGCGTGGGACACCCGCAAACAAACGGCTCCGTGGAACGATTTCATTCTACTCTACTAGAAATGATTCGCATTCACAAAGCTGAAAATCCCGACGAACACCCCTTAAACGTACTTCCGTATGCTATTATTGCCTATAACAATTCAACCAATAAGACCCATGGCTTCACCCCGTTCGAACTCGTTTTCGGACATACCTCCAGCAGACCCCCAGAGACTCTTTATAATCAAAAAGAACTAATTAGCAAATATGTACGAGACCTAAATAACCGAATTTCTTACTATTACAAAATTGCACGTGAAAAGACTAACTTACAGAAACAAAAAGCGAAAGAAAGATTTGACCAACACGTTTCGAAAAACCCACCTGATTACAAAATCGGTGACAAGGTATACGTAAAAGAGTCACAAATAAAAGACAAACTCCAGAACAAATTTAATGGCCCATTCCAAATTATTGAGATTCACAATAACTCTGCTACACTTCTAAACCTAAGAACTAACCAACGAACGAAAGTGAACTTTGACAGAATGAAACCATATTCTGAAAACTAACTTTCTTTTCAGGTTTCTTCTGCTGCTCGGATCAGCAGTTTCACAGTACGACGTCAAACCGATTAACAACACTCTCGGTATCTACTACCATGACGAAAGTCGAATAATTGTATCAAACTATAAATGGACTCTATTAGTTCACCGGAACTTGACAACCCTTAATCAACTATTTGAAAATAATAACAGAATCCTCAATACTTTAGAACGAACCGTCGATCCTATACCTGGCTTCAAATTTCACGATACAGGTGCCTTTCGTGTGGACGTCCAAACACACATTAGCCTTTTAACACAAATCTCCGACTCCATCAAAACAAAATTTTCAGAAGTATTTCTAGTCACTAAAAGACCAAAACGCGGATTAATAGACGGTGCTGGAACCATCTTTAAAGCAATAACCGGTAACCTAGACGCATCCGATGGCGAATTTTATACTAGCAGCATAAACAGACTTAACCAAGGACAACTACAAGTCGAAAATCTTTTAAAGAATCAAATGAGCGTTACAACCACTATTATTAAAAACTTTAATGAAACTATTCAGAAACTTCAAATAGACGAGAAAATCTTTAACGAAGACATTAACGAAATCAACCTCACGATACATGAACTAAATGACCGGATAGCCACTATTCAAGCCAAACAATCATTTCTTGAAATTTGTGAAAAACTAATGGCCAGTTATTTGTTTCTTGAAGATAACCTTAACGATATTTTAAATTCAATAACTTTTGCACGTTTGAAAATTATTCACTCATCTATTATTACACCGGATCATTTGATTGCCGCATTACAGGAGATTTCTCAAAACCTTGTTAAAAATAATTTACCGTTACCAGTCAGATTTTCAAGTGTTGCACAGTATTTAGAAGTAATTGAACTACAAGCTTTTCAAACTCACTCAGATCTAGTGTTCATCTTAAAAATCCCTCTAGTAGAGCAACAGCTTTATACAGCTTACCATTTATACCCTATTCCGATTTTAGATGATAGAACTGGTTTTCATCACATCCTTTCTTTTACTCAAAAATATGTAGCGCGAAATGATGATTCTCTTATGTACATACCAATCAAGGACTTGAGTGCGTGCAAACAGCTGACTCCACTCCGAAAACTGTGCTCCGATTTATACGCGTATCCCATAGACTCAAATGCACCCTGCGAAGCGCAGCTCCTGAAAAACATTCGTAGTGTCCCTGAAACTTGTAAAAGTGCCATCGTTTTCAGTGTAGGGTACAATGTCCAAAAACTTGAAACAAATGCGTGGATTGTAATCATATCGGAACCCATACATGTGACCATTAAATGTCCAAGAATTGACGCTAAAACTTTAGTGCTAACGAACAATTCTATCATTCGGTTACAAATGGAATGTAGTGCTTATGTTGGTATTACAAAAATCCAGGCCGAACCACAAAAATTCATGAACATTTCGGACAATTCTCATCCAGTTTTAATTCCATTCAATTGCTGCAATTCTCATCCTGAGAAACTTGCAATTCCGGACCTTAAGCCCCTGAAGCTGGACGACTTAAACATGGAAGAACTGTCCATAGCCAACCACAAGCTGGACCAGTATTCAAGGGATCTCGACGATCTCATCAACCAACCCTTTGTTAATAAAAACATTTCCTGGTTCACGTATGCTACAATAATTATCATTGTAACAATTGTTGTTGTATACAGCTCATTGAAAATCATAAGGCACGTTAAGAGACCTCCGAAAAACGACAACTCCAATCCAGAGAGTCCCCAAATCGAAGAGGAACCTGAACATCCAGACTTATAGAATTGAGAACCTTTTTGATACATTTCCATTCTTATTTGACTTTTATGTTTTGTATATTTTTCATATTTTATGTAACCTATTTAAACTTAATCATTATGTTCACTTTAACTTTATTTCATTTCCATATTTGTATTGTTTTTGCTTATTTAGCTAGCATCCAGTAAATTCCAAAAGTTGATGTTACAGCATCAACTTTTCTTGGTAAAGGGGAGCTGTTAGGCGTAAATATCATGCACGTGTATGATACGAAGTATCATATTTCGCTGACCAGTTTCCTGCTTCATAATGTAAACGTGGGAACGCATCGACTTGACCGTTCTTTTGATTAGTCAGCTTTCTTAATGTTATAAATAAGAGCGACGCGGTCCCACGGTCGTCATTTATCGTTAGTATACTTGTACCATTTAGTTAGTTAATTTTAATTTTCAATTTAATGTTTTATTCAAAGTTTTAATTTTTATATTTCAATAAATAATTTTTTTTAAAAACTCAAAAGTGATTTACAAGATATATAATATATATATATATATATATATATATATATATCAATATTGATAAATATCTTGGAAATATTTGAATAGTCTTTTATTAATATATTTCACAATATTTCTATAAAATGTTTTTCAGAAGTATTTTTACCCTACGACATTTTGACATTATAAAAATATTTTGATAATATTTTAGAAATCATTGCTAAAATATTTTAGCAATGATTTCTATTGCTAAAATATTCTTCATGTAAATAAATTGTTTTAAAAATATTTAAGAATATTTCTGTGTTGATAGGGCCGCATTATAGCTCATATTTGTTGCTTTGTTGATAACGCTCGCAATCCAGACCGTAAGGGCTCTGGACCATTCTTGGCTGCTGAGTTATATCAGGCTCAGCTTTGCATTGTTCGATATGTTCAAGATCAATATTTTTCTAAAGAGATTTCCCTTCTCCGAGAATGAAAACTTTTTCCCAAATCGCTTTGTAAACTTTCGCACTGGCAAATTTTCAATAGTGAAGATGGAACCACCGGTCGCACCAACATCATCCAGCACCGAATAGACACTGGGAAAGCTCAACCCCTCAGAATACCACCTAGGCGACTTCCATTGGGGCAACAACAGGCAGTCGAGGAAAACATCGAGTCCATGTTACAAAATGGAGTTATTGAGCAATCCATCAGCCCATGGTCCGCTCCCGCCTTGGTACTTAAAAAAAAGGATGGTATCCTCCGATTTTGCGTGGATTACATAAAGCTGAACGATATCACGAAGGAAGACAGCTATCCACTACCTCGAATCGATGACACTCTGACCACACTAGGAAGCTCCCGTTGGTTCTCCACACTAGACCTAAAAAGTGGATATTGGCAGGTTGGTCTATACGCAAACGACAGAGAGACGACTGCGTTCTCCACCAGTAAAGGGCTGTTTCAGTTCACGGTCATGCCCAGGCCACGATGGGGCGAGGTACTCAGCCGTGCTGAAATCGTTATGGGCTCAGTGGGACTCTCTAAGAGTAGTGTAACATCCCGAGGATGTTTACAGGAATTCATAATGCAAATTTTTTCTCTTTAGTCTTTTATCGGATAGGTATATGTTATTTAATATCTCAGCTTTTGCTTCGTATAGAAAAATTTCGGTCGTATTGCAGAATATGAAGCATGTCGCTAAAATTGTGAAATTTCACACAATGTATACCAATTGCATATGTTGCGAAACTTAACCCATTTTCCATGGTATAATATTTTTTATAAACAATGAATAGTTTATACATATCGTTCCGTTTTGTGTTTTGTCGATTCAGGGTTAGCAGAAAGTTGAACTTTTGTACGTGCTTAAAATCAGGTAGACACAAATTGTGTTGCAACATTTTAAACAAAAACCAAAGATGGCCGATTTTACGCAGTTAGAGAAAAATTGCTGATTTTGCCGCCCTTAATTAAAAGTTTTGTTGTTCACTTATTCGCAAAAATGGTACCCATATGGGAGGGGCCAAAGTTCACGTGGAAAAGGTCCAGAGAATTTCCAAACTAGTTCGGGGCCGGCACTCAAGAAAAGTAGACGTACGTGGCGCGACGGATTTAGAGGACAAAAAGGGTGGAAACCAGACTTCTAAGAGAGGTACGTTTCTCCTGTCCAAATAGGGCGCCAGGAAGTAAATTAAAGAGTTATAAAATTTATCGCCGAGGGAAGGGAAACGCGAGAGTCGCGATTAGTGTTTAGCTAGCTAGAAATTTTTCTTTTAATTCACAGGTAAATCTTTTGGGATTAACGGATAATTCGCATCCGGTGAGTACCTTTACATTTTCCTAACCGAGGAGTGTTAGTGCCAAAATCTGTGGGTTTGTCCGTAGAGTTGTAGGTTCAGATCCTGAACCCAGAGTAGAGGTTTCTTAGATCAGCAAACGGCCGGGAAGAGACCTCGTGACAGGGACGAAGTAGCGTCGGAGTACGCACAGCTAGATTGTAAACTGGTAAAGATTTCATCTGACTCCCTGAGTCGGCAAAAGGAACGAGCGGCAAAAATTTTGTTTTCTTGTCTTATGATATCTTGTTTAAATTTGGATTTATCTTAATTTGTTTTTTATATATGTTATGTATATTCCTGGGGATATACTCATATATGCGTTGGATAAACTGGCTCACCAACGTTTGCCGATATAAGGGAAGACCTATTATGGGAAGACCTATTATAGTAGGCACCGATAGGGCTTAAATAGGGTGGAATTGTACCTGTCATTACCTGGATTAGTGGCTATAAGTAATATTGTGTTCCATAAAGTTATCGTATTTTCTTGGGTTCATTAAAAACCATAATTTGGGTAGTTACATTTGTCCTTAAGTATTGTTTAACCACCAGCAATTGAAGGTATTTTTGAAGTGAAAACTTCTTTAGCGGCGCTGAGCACTTTTTTTTTGTATGGGTAAAAATTTCCAAACTCGCGTCAGGGTCACGTGATGCTGATCGAAAAAGCGTAAGATCGAGGGGAAGGGAGAGGAACTAGTATCTCCCACTCTTTCTACCGTGCCTGAGTGTGTTGCTCCGTTTAGGCGGCACAGGGCGCTTGCGCGAATGTCCGTGTGTGTTTATGTACAGCGGGCCACGCGTATCTAAGGATGGTGACAGCTGTCGGCTTGACTGTTGTGTAGTAACCACACTGTTGTGTATTCGAATATGTGAATTGTTTAAATTATGGAAATTGAACAAAGTGCATCTATTAATGAAAAAAGTCATGATGAAGTAGTGAAAGAAAATGAGTGAGTACTTTATAAATATACTAGATGAAAAATATACTAGATGAAAGACTCTTACTTGGCTTTAGCCCGTAACTGCCGTCAAGAAAACCAGCTATAAGCTGAGCACTACAAAACGTAAAAAAACGAATAATAATAATAGTAATAAATACAATTTTAATAATAAGATTAGGTTTCGATCGAGTCTGTATTTACACATAATAGATGTAATATTTGTAATATGTTTATACTTTATAGCATTAACCTACATTTTCATGACACCACAATAAGCCCATTTGCGGTGTAGGTTTACCAAAAAAATAATTTCGACTGAAAATAAATGAAATAAGATAATAATAAATAATCGGTGTAGGTTTTTAATAAATATTGTATTCTACCTCATAAATGATAGTACTTTTGTACTTATAATTAAACACAACGTTAATATTGAAGTTTTCACTTCTGCCGGCACTCCCAGAGTGCTACCGGTATTAATTTATTTGTATTTGTTTTTTTTTGTTACATATTGGGGTTATTTTATTATTTCTAATTTTTTTCATTTCATTTTGTTTTTCTTCAATATATGTGTCATTTTTTTGGTTGTTTACTTTTAACTCCTTCCTTCTTCCCATACAACCACCAGCATTTGCGAAGTCTGGGGACTTACCCTCTTAGAGGAGGCCAGGTGACGAAAACCAGAAGCTACCAAGGACTGAGAGTCAAGGCAGATAAGGGGCAGTAAAGTTCCTTTTATATTATTTATTTTCAGCTAACATTTACAGAGAAGGGTTCTCGGAGTCTTTCTCTCCAACACATTTTTTTTTCGGGTGGTGGCAGCATTTCCCTTTTCTCTCAGGGCCTTTATTCATTTTTTCTCCCTTATACAGTAAGCAAGGGGCATATAGTTGTTACAGTAGACAATGGAATGCTCAAGCGAGTTTGGGAAAGCGCTTATGGACGAGAAACCAAGTCCCAACTGGTAGTTCCGAAGAAAAAGGTACCAGCCATCCTGACCGAAGTACATGACGGAATTACCGGAGGCCACCTGGGCATGAATAAAACCCTAGACAAAGTTCGCCAGCGGTACTACTGGGTGAATTACTTCGAAGACGTCAGAGCTTGGTGCCGCAAATGTGCCACTTGTGCAGCCAGTAAGGGCCCGAACACCCGGACCAAGGGCAGAATGCAGCAGTACAATGTGGGCGTCCCATTTGAGAGAATTGCCATCGATGTCGCCGGTCCGTTTCCCGAGTCTGAGAGGGGGAACAAATACATTCTGGTCGCAATGGATTACTTCAGCAAATGGCCTGAGGCATATGCGATACCCAACCAAGAGGCAACCACGGTAGCGACTGTGCTAGTAGAACAACTATTCAGCAGGTTTGGCTTCCCGATGAAACTACATTCAGACCAGGGGCATCAGCAATAACCAGCGTGATTGGGATGAGCGTATTCCCCTATTCCTGTTGACGTATCGCTGAACAGCGAGAGGGCATCTCCATCAGGCAGATCCGAGTGCAGGCCAATGAAGACTGGACAACGGAACAATGCATCCAGGACCAAATGGCTGATCCAGAAATCGAACCAATCTTGTCACTCAAAACGAGAGGGGCACCCAGGCCACGATGGGACGAGGTAGCTAGATACTCAGGTGTGCTGAAATCGTTATGGGCTCAGTGGGACTCTCTAAGAGTAGACAATGGAATGCTCAAGCGAGTTTGGGAAAGCGCTGATGGACGAGAAACCAAGTCCCAACTGGTAGTTCCGAAGAAAAAGGTACCAGCCATCCTGACCGAAATACATGATGGAATAACCGGAGGCCACCTGGGCATGAATAAAACCCTAGACAATGTTCGCCAGCGGTACTACTGGGTGAATTACTTCGAAAACGTCAGAGCTTGGTGCCGCAAATGTGCCACCTATGCAGCCAGTAAGGGCCCGAAGACCCGGACCAAGGGCAGAATGCAGCAGTACAATATGGGCGTCCCATTTGAGAGAATTGCCATCGCCGGTCCGTTTCCCGAGTCTGAGAGGGGGAACAAATACATTCTGGTCGCAATGTGTTACTTCAGCAAATGGCCTGAGGCATATGCGATACCCAACCAAGAGGCAACCACAGTAGCGACGGTGCTAGTAGAACAACTATTTAGCAGGTTTGGCGTCCCGATGGAACTACATTCAGACCAGGGGCGTAACTTCGAATCGAATGTATTCCAGAAGGTTTGCCCACCATTGCACCCACAGTCAGACGGAATGGTGGAAAGATCCAACAGGACCTTGGAACAACACCTATCTCAGGTCGTCAGCAATAACCAGCGTGACTGGGATGAACATATTCCCTTATTCCTGTTGGCATATCGCTCTACCGTACATAATAGTACAGACCTGACCCCAGCCAGGGTCCTATTCGGAATGGAGCTGAGTTAGCCTGCGATTTGGCATTTGGCTCCCCCGAAGAACCATCCCAAGACATCGACGATTATGCCGACCAGCTCCGACATAACATGCTGGTAATACACGAATTAGCCCGAACGCTGATGTTGGCCACCAGTGACCGGATGAAGACGCGATACGACCTCAAGGCCAATTCAGTCGGGTTCCAGGAGAGGGACAAAGTCTGGCTGTACAACCCCCAACGGAGCAAGGGTAAATCCCCAAAGCTTACACCCGCCTGGGATGGTCCATACGAGGTGGTCAAGAGGCTTAATGACGTCGTCTACCGGATTCGTCGAAACCCCAAGGCTAAGTTGAAGGTGGTCCATTTAGATCGACTCGCTCCCTACCAGGGAGAGGATGTTTCTGATCGGGACGATCAGAATTAAAGGGGGGCAGTGTTACGAAATTTACCAAAGCCGACCCTGTTTCATTTCAGTACGACACCGATAGGTGGGATATAAAAAAAAGCTAGAACTTATCTCGATCATAACTCGACAACTGTAAAATTGACGCTGGATTATACTAGAGAATTCGACGCTGATTTTAAAAGGAGGACCCATCCTCGCAGCAGTTAGTTATACCGCGACGACTAGCATATATGGTAATGTTATTGTGAATCAACTGTTCTGTTTAAATTTGATGTAAATAAAAGTTCTAGAAAAGTGAAAGTGAATATTAGTTTTATAATTTTAAATCGAACCCACGGACTATATTGCAATATATATACTAAATACATAAATAATTATTCTAAATTTCAATCAGTTGAGGGGAGCGAAACTGATGAAGGGTTTGAAGTCGAAACAATATATTGTCTCGCATTCAATGAATTGTAAACCCCCAAAAAGATATTTTTCCCAAATTTGAAGAAGTTGCACAAATTCACGTAATGGATATCGCTTTTTATCATCTATTAATACAGAACTAACCATTTTGCATGTATTGTGCTTGAAGAACTATACAGATAAAATATAATTCAGAATAGGGATAACGTTTTGGTCTATTACAAATTTTAATCTTTTATAAGAAAATTAAATGGTTCTTAATGATTGATCTCTGTTTTTAAATGTCTCTATAAATCTCATCGTTACAGTACAGATTCATTGAAAATATTTTCAACCTCTAGGTATGATATATCTACAATATTTGTTGATTAAAATAACTCCAAATTTAGGCTATAAGCATATGACTCATGAGAGATGCACGAAGTGTCGGCAAGCCAGGTCCCCTCGACACGTCCATGGAGAAATGGCTTACTCATGCTGCAAAGGAATGAAGTGTTAAGGGTATCAAAATTATAGCATAAATACAGAAGTATATATGTTTTATAAATCTATATATAAATAGGCAAAGACAAAACGGTTAGGTACCATTTTCTTCTCTGTTTCCTAACCGGTTTTCTTTATTTTTGATTTGTTTCGTAGCTATTGACGACCTTCAGTGCAGAATATATATAAAAAATGTATTTATATATTTTAAAATAAGTAATTTAGAGATAAATTATTAATAAAATTCAAGTGAGTGGCATCCACTATGAACAAGCAGCTTAATCTAATGTTAATTTGACAGCAGTCAACAGTAAAAATCCAATTGCGGACAATCGTAGCGAGGTATAAAAAATATTACTAAAATAATCGACTTTTACTTTAAATGAATAGAAAAGCCTTCTTTTCTATTCATTTATGACGATAATTTGTTACAATAATGATGACGACAGCAATTACTGAAGTGACCAAATAGAATGTGTTTATACGAAGTTTGGGCATTTACAGAAGAATCCAGATCAAAAGTTTTATGTAAGTACACAATTTAGAGATTCTAAAGTAAATTGATACATTTGGTTTCCAAACCTCAAGAATTAACTATGTACATTCTTTCAGTCATGAATGTCTGACAAATCTAAAAACAATTTGTATATGCATCCATTATCAAAACGTACTAAACCCTAAGGAGATGTGATATGCAAATATATATTTAATTATTTATATTTATGCCATGTGTAAATAAAACTTGAATAAGTATGACAGTATTAGCCATAAAATAAGACGAATCAATTTACAGTTTCATTTGATATGAGGTAATCTTAAAAATTAATTTTAACATCTCATCTAAAAATGAGCAGTCAGTCAGAAATTGTTTAATGTTCTTTTAACGAAGTGTGATATGTGAATATATTTTTTCTTATTTATCTAATAATATAATACCTATAATGTTTATTAATTTTCGTGCTTCTTATTTATATGTAATTCTCGCAATCGGCACTACGATTTTGTCGAAATTCCATTTCGTGGTTTTGGGCCTTTTGGCATGTACAAATCGGGATCAATCGTATTACCGAGAAAGAACGAGATTGTGACAATAATGTTTCATTCAATACAGGGTAATTTTGTGACCTACTTGAGAATAAAACTGCTTTAGAAAAATTCATCTAATACAAATTGATGTGTAGGATCTTATAAGAATTTTATCACTACTTGATATTTTTCTAGCATTACATTTTTACAGTTGAACTTTTAAAGATTTTAAAGCAAAAAGTGCTGGATAGGCGATTATTGGATGGGTAAAAAGTTATGTGTTTTTATGTTAATTTGAGGGACCCAATGAAGTTGCCTTGAGCAGTTACATATGCGTATATGCCAAATTGACTGAGATATTAGGCGCTGTAGGTTATAATTATACAGGGTGATTCCAGAAATGTTAGAAACCAAATGTTTTATTGGGTGGCCCATAAACAGTTGCATACACACACACTGTATTATATATATATTGGGTAGTCCATAGGCAGTTACATAAACAGGGTGCTGGAAATATAATATAAAGTGGAATTATTATAATGAGTAATTTAATAAGTGTTAGAGAGTTGAAATTAAACTGAATCACTTCATCTTGAAAAAAATTAGACTAAATATCCGAGTATATGTATATATGTATGTACCTACTAACATTTTTGATGAACTTTTGAATTTACGATTAAAGCTCGGTCCATGTACTATTAATCAAACATACAAATGGAAATTGAATAATTATTAGTAGTAAAATGAAACAGATTATTTTGCAATTTCTATTCAAATAGAATTGTCATTTATGTTTATTTGTTATATTATTCTACCGGTTAACCTTATATCATTAAGCTAAGCATTAAGAATGTGCTCACAAATAAATTAATTACATATGAAAAAAAAGTTGAATTTTGTTAGGAATTGACACAATTGGTCGAATTTCGATCACTTGGCGATCGCTAGTAGGTACAGAAGTATATGTACATACTTTAAGGCACACAACTGTCATTTCTAATCTGCTGCCCCGCTCCGCTTCCTCTATTCTGCTCCCATGTAAATTCAACGTTACAAATTGTGTTCAAAAATTACGACTAGCGCACTCTACGGCACACCTTTTGAGTAAATTTCACCTGTGTGCGACGGAATAACGCCTATTTTGTGTATTATGTAAATGTCTATTTGCGATAACGATAATGCACCTATAAAAAAATAGGAAGAGGCAATCGCTTCGCCGATTAATGACACCAAATACCCTTTTCATATTCGAAAAAACTTGGTTTGTTTACCTATAACGTGAATACTATATTTTCAATGTAATTTACTAATTTAGTATTAGTAGGAAAATTTTAATAGTTATAAACTTAAAGTGAACTATCAGTATAACGATTTTAATTAACATGTATAACATTTTCTCAATAAAGAATGGAGCAAAAAGCATTAATGTCATGGAATATGTGGGAGCCATATATGTACAGTAAATCATTTTTGAAGAATTTATTTGACTTTATCAGTTTTCCAGTGCCTTGTATCCAATCTTGTCGAAAGCTTATTAGCTCAACGAACAGAATAAACAGTTCAAATTTTATCTAAAATGTGCTAAATGTGATTTATGAGTTAGAGATGTGTACTAAGTTATTGTCGATTACAAGTAATTGATTATGTAAATAAAGATACATGTATGTGTGTTTATGTGTATGTGTTTTTAAGACAATAACTTGCTAAAAGATATAACATTAAATACGTTTACTGTTTGCTTTTTCAAATTCAGCTGTACATAATGTACCAGACATAAGGAAGCAAATTGAGTTTAAATAAATCTTTGTATACTGAATTTTATATTTTATTTGTACGAACTGTACAGCCTTCAGTAATATTACATACAATTTTTGTACAGATTTCGTGAAAATCTTATAAATTAACTTTTATATACCATATATCTGTCAGTCGAAAGATGAACATAATTTAGATCACAAATTGTAGTAAAAAAGACAATGACTGATAAAACCATAGTAATAATAAATTTATTAAGTTTGTATTGTGTATTACTAATATTATTATTATTTTATTAATTATCAGTATATTAATTACTTTAAATCTAATATGAGTATCATTTTTGTCCTAACCTGTCAAATAGATCATCCTTATTTTCGCCTTGAGGACGAAAATATCACTTTAAGCACCATTATAATTTAATGCAGTTATTTGCATTAATTGAAAGATGTAAAAACAAAACTCCACTAATTAATATTTCAGTTAACTTCATTGATAATATAAAGGGTATTAATACTAGTCCCCCATGCATATTTGTGAAAAGTGCATGAAACTTTCATATTCCCGCCTTTTCAACATGCCAAACGCGCCTGCGCATTACAAAGGGTAAAAAGATCTGTTGCACATCTTGAATGTTGCATTCAGTTCAATGGTTGCATTTTGCTAATATGTCTATGAATGGTCTCTATGGAATTTGTAATTTTAGAGCATGTACTTTGTGGAGGTCTTAGATCATCTAGATTTAGCCTGTCAAGCATAAAATCGTGGCAATGCTAGAAATAGATAGCAATGGAGACAGTAAGAGGCTATTTTACTTTGTGTGTGGAAGCAGCCAATGAACAACATGCTGACCGTATTTCATTGGAAGCAACCAAAGAGGTTAATACTGTAGAAAACGTGAAGTAGCGAAATTCATGTAATATCAATAGAAAGAGAGAGTGAATAAGCGTGTCGTTCCTGATTGGTCAGTCGCCCATACCTAATTCACTCTACGTATAAACCTCTTTGGAAGCAACTCCCAACTCAGAGAAATAGCCTCTTGCCCTCTCTATTGCCCTCTCACTCCTTAGTCTTACCATGACATTTGTGCACTGCAGACTATCTCTAGAAAGTAAATGCTCTAAGCTGAAGGTAGCCTGCAGTGCACAAATGTCGTGGTAAGATCTTAGATCATTTACCATCTAGATATCTTAGATCATTTACCATCTAGATATAGCCTGTCAAGCATAAATTCATGGCAGCGCTGGAAAGAGAGGGCAATAGAGACAGTAAGAGGCTATTTCACTTAGTGGGTGGATGGTCGGTGGACGCAGCCAATGAACATCATGCTTTATTGGAAGCGGCTTCCAACCAAGTGAAATAGCCTCTTGCTCTCTCTATTGCCCTCGCACTCCTTAGTCTTACCACGACATTTGTGCACTGCAGGCTATCTCTAGAAAGTAAATGCTCTAAGTCTAGATATAGCCTGTCAAGCATAAAATCGTGGCAACGCTAGAAAGAGAGGGCAATAGAGACAGTAAGAGGCTATTTCACTTAGTGGGTGGAAACAGTCAATGAACAACATGCTGAACGTATTTCATTTATGGAGGTTTGAGTATAAGGAGGACACACTCTGTGTAAGAAAAAGTGTCCACAAAATGGTTTCAATTTGGGGGAGCCACTAGTACCAACCGGGTAATTTGTACGTAGAAATCAGTTTTCTACGAACAAACCTACGTGAATAAAATTAAGTTAATGTGAAGCCTTCACATCCAAAAAATGCAGATTTAACCATCACAGTTCAACAACCAGATTTATATTTAACATTAATAAAGTGTTAAGTAAATGAAATACCTTGTACATAGACAAAAATGACTTACAAGCAAAATTTTATTTGCATATTTTTTAGGATTTAAGATAAATATCCTTCATAAATTAAACTCTGAGGAACCTATTATTACATAATTACTAAGCTGATTATGGTATTGCCAACGAACTCGAGAACTTCAACAAACTTCTGAAGATATTTATATTTGCTCCATAATAATAACAGAAGAGATAATTTAATTATAACAGTTTGTTCAGTGATGGAAAGAATTGTTAATTACATTTTATCCAGAGAGAGGTGAACAAGGAAGTAGAAACACCAACTTTGTAAAGGGACACTTTTCAAAATAAATATGTAATATGAACACAAGAATGTAAAAATAAATAATTTTTATTTACATCTAATTCACCAACATCTATTGGTTAATAAGTATAAAAATATTACAAATATACATTTTTTTTCCATTGTTTAACTATTTCAAAAAGTGTTATAACAAAATAACAATTATAAAATCACTCCGTTTTATAAAAAGTCAAAACGAGGGTACACGATTATTAATTTATATCACAATTAACACACTATAAACTCCTATCACTTGCAGAGACCATTTACAAAGAGAAGTTCACATAACAGATTTTCTACGTTTTATTTACGATTTTTACTAATAATTACATCATTCTCACTTTTTCAGTCGCTTCTCTTCTAAATGTAGGATTTGTGTATTTCAATCCGTTGACAATTAACTTCATAACATACCCTGTGATCACACTTGCGCCATTCTGGTCATTTCTTGAACTTCTTATTTGAAACCGTCCGCTGTACACTTTTTCAGTTTTATTCCCATATAAGTTTGTTCTCATTTTACTCTACACTCCATAATTTCATTGGAAGCAGCTCCCAACCGAGTGAAATAGCCTCTTGCCCTCTCTATTGCCCTCTCTCCTTAGGCTTACCACGACATTTGTTCACTCCAGCCTATCTCTAGAAAGTAAATGCTCTAAGGGTAAGCCTAATGAGATAGAGAGGGCAAGAGGGTATAAATTTCACTCGGTTGGGAGCTGCTTCCAATGAAATACGTTCAGCATGTTGTTCATTGGCTGCTTCCACCCACTAAGTGAAATAGCCTCTTACTGTCTCTATTGCTCTCTCTTTCTAGCATTCCCACGATTTTACGCTTGACAGGCTATATCTAGATGGTAAATGATCTAAGTTTGTAATGTGGCACAGAATAATTGATTATTCTGTGACTGTGGTACAACTGTATGATCTGTGGGTACAACTTACAACATAACCACAAACATAAAAACAACCATATGATAACCATTTAAAGTTGTTTACATTCACAAATATTTAGTTGGTATATGTAATGGAACTTTTAGAATTTAAAGACACAAAAACTGTCCCTGACATTATTCATACATATGAGTCGGCTTTAACAGAAAATTCAACACCTATCATAATAGATAACGGTTTTGCAAGTTTTGTTAATAAAATTGTTTTCATCTAATAAACTATGTTTTAGGTTCTTATATGGCAAGAGTAGGTTGGGCAACAAATAGTGAACCATTGCTGGAGTTCAAAAATCTTATAGCTAAGCCTCGTAAGGAAAGATCTAAGAAAGATACAGTAGAAACATGTCAAACACCCCAACTTCAAGTGGGGAATGATATAGTTAACATTGAAGCTGTAAGGTTTCAGTTAAAAACTCAGTTTGATCGAGATGTAGTGACACATTTTGAAGCTCAGGAACACTTATTCGACTATACTTTTTCTCACCTTGGAATAGATACAGAAAATTCTGTAACACATCCAATGCTTATAACAGAAGCATTTCTAAATCCTAATACCTCGAGGCAATGTAAGTTAAAGTTCACAAATAATTTCTTCTACAATTTGTATGTCTGTTCTATACTCACTGACAAATAAATTGCAACACCCAGAAGAAAGTGTTTAAATTTAGTATTGTTTTGGTAAAACATAGATGTTATCAGTAAGGGGTAAATAATAAAATTTGATATAGTACTGTGAATGTTGTTCATGTAAACTTTTTTTATCAATTCTTATAGTCATTTTTGCATTTTTTAAATTTACCAAAAACAAACTGATGGGATCCAAAATTGATGTTTAGTAATGTAGCAGAACATAGAGTATGTGGTCTTGTGTCATAATTGAAAATTGTTGCACAGGAATGGCAAATATATCACATATTTATTTTGAAAAGAGGGAGGGGAGGATGATTGTTTACCTTTTGCTGTGCCAGCTAAGTGAACAAGACCACCGCCAAAATTTACAATCAATGAGGCAACAAAAAAAAATAGATTTCAACAAGTAACACAGTCAAATTGTTGGTTTCTGGGAGGCAGGTTTTGCATTTCGAGAAATCGCAGAGGGTCTAACTGCATGATTGTGTGGCAAACATACACAAAAAGAAATTGAACTATCGAAGCCATGTTATGAGATTTGACACCTTCTCAAACACATGGCCTATGTGAAAATTGAAGTTTTTATGCTCCCCCAATTAATTTACATGTTATCTAAATTTGCCATGGTCGCCAAATATTGTCAACACTAAAACGCCCAGATCTCCTGATATTTTAGTGGTACGGTGTATATACACATGCTTTAAAATTTGATGGCTTAAAACATCAAAATAGTTAGCACAATTTCCTCCAAGTTGTGTAAATATAGGTTATATATGACATTAAGTGTATCGTGGAAAAAAGTGCCGCGGAAGCATTTCATTTATTTCATTGATATTGTTTAACTTTTTTTATCAATTCTTATAGTAACCAAAAAACAAACTTTCAAGTAAAAATATTTAATCTGTGTTTTAAATAAAAATATATTTTTTAAAAAAAGCATTTGTGTTTGTGAAGATATAAAATTGGCGCAGTTAGTAGGATTGTTCCAAAACGACTAGAACACGAGAATTCTAATTAGTCGTGGTGGTTTCCAAACCTCCGTGGGACAATCAACCTCTTTCTGTAGACACAACTGGAAGCGAGCTAGCACCAGGAACACGCAACGGCTAACCAGTGCAGTCAACTTACAGAACAGTCCATGCCAGGAATTATATTGTAAGGATTACGTTATTATTATTTTATTTTATTGATACACTTAATCACCATTTCTATCATCAAAGATACATCCATTAATATTCCTTAAATATTTTAAACATATTACATCACTACCTTTAATATATTGTTCATTTATTTTGAGTAAAAGTGCAAGGTAAGAAATATTTTTGACCAATTTAGGTACATATTGATAATTACATATTAAATTTATACCATTATTTTGAATGACAACTTATAATAACCTGATATAATTATTTTAATATTGATCTATTTTCACATTTATTTATACGTTTAACCATTGTCAGTTTGACAATATAATCTGATTTTGACTTTTAATATTGTGCAAATACTTTATTCTTAAACACTATGACCACTACAAGGCTTACACTCCACATAAAAAATAAAGTCCGGGGCAGGGCAGCGGAATTAGTAAATTCACGAAATCCTAGTCAGTTGACAGAAATTATTACTCTTCTCGAAAACCACTTCGGAGATCCTCGAGACCTATCGGCATTCATTCAGGATCTCCAACGAATGAAACAATTGCCATCCGAATCACCCTTAACTTTCTCGACTAGAATTCAGACCCACCAGGCAAAAATGTTGGCCGCAGTCACAAAACAAAATATAACTTCCAAGGAAAAACAAGCCCAAATAGATCTGATTGAACCCATGGCATTAAACAGCCTTCTTACAGGCCTAGAGCCAAAAATGGGACAATTAATTCGAGCACGTGACCCAAAAGATATCTTAACCGCGATCTTTAGAATTAAAAGAGAAATTCAATAAAACCATCTCGAAACCCAAAACTTTCCTAACTTCAAAAATACAACTCCGACCTTCAGAAGACCCAATCAATTGCCTCCTCCAAAACAATGTACATTCTGTAAGAGAATAGGCCATTCAGTTAATGAATGCATCACTAGATCGAGGCAATTCCTACAAAACCAAAGCTTTGGACAATATCAAAACTTTCAAAGACCTCGCCCTAATCCATTCGCCCAAAATTCTAATGAACAAAATTATCAACAACCCCGCCAAACAAACTTTCCTCCCAATAGGATTTTCCAGCAACAACACCCATCAACAATTAATCAACTCCCAAATACGGACCAATTTAAACCGAACCCTAATTTTTACCGCCAACAACGTAGTCATCACCTGAATAATCATGAGTTCGAAAATCCGAGAAATGAACAGACTTATTCGAACCCAACACCCAACGAGTACCAAAATACAAATTTCGACTATAACGATTATTGTTCCTACGACAATTCCCAGAATTACTTTAACGATTACTTTAAAACAGACTTCGAGAGCGAAAGTTACTCTGAAAACTACATGTCAGGCCTTCAAACGCACATTCAAACCTTGAATTTAGACAGCTTCGACCCCAATCTCAATATCCCCGAACAGAGATTTCTGTAAGACCCCTCATGTCCGTAAACTCTAAGAACTTATATTACATCACCGATGCATCCAATACCTACAAACTTCTTGTGGACACCGGTGCAGCACTCTATCTTTAAGCCAGAAACTTGCAAACGCTTCAGGGAAAGGTTCCAAGAAAATGTCATCCAGGGTATAACTAACGAGAAAATTCATATCAACGAATCGACTCTCGTCCCGTTTAATATCAATGATCCTCATAAGGTTTACATTTGCAATATCGATATCGAGTTCGACGGATTGTTAGGTTCCGATTTCCTCCAACATTATAATTGCATCGTCGATTTCCATAAAAGGCAATTAGTAACCAACTTCAAAACACTTCCGTTATATAAAGTAACAGATGATTTAATCAGTAAAGACACCTCTAAAAACGTTTCATGTAACCCCGTCAACACAATTTCCATCAGATTGAGATTGACCCAAAAGACCTTTCCAAATCCGCGTTTACCCTTGAGAATGGGCACTACGAATTCGTAAGGATGCCCTTTGGTCTAAAGAATGCCCCTTCAACATTTCAGAGGGTTATGGACAACATTCTTTTAGGAATTCAAAACGAACGTTGTCTCGTCTATATGGACGACATAATCGTATACTCTCCCACTATCAACGAATATTTGTCTCGTCTTACTGATGTTTTTAAACGCCTACGAAAGGCAAATCTCAAAATCCAACCCGACAAGTGCGAATTTTTTCGCAAAGAAGTTGCCTATCTCGGACATCTGATTACCAAAGATGGAGTTAAACCGAATGCATTAAAGGTAGAATGTATTGAAATTTCCTCAGCCCCAAAATCAAAAATATATCAAATCCTTTCTGGGATTAGCCGGGTATTAGCGTCGATTCATACCCAATTTTGTTAAAATTTCAAAACCACTAACAAAATTGCTTCAAAAAGATGTTTCATTCTATTTCAGTTCTGAATGCGTTAATTCTTTCAATGAATTAAAGCAAGCCGTGAGGGCACCAATTTTAATTTATCCCGACTTCAATGAGCCCTTTATTTTGACAACCGACGCTAGCGCATTTACAATCGGCGCCGTGCTTTCACAGGGACCAATAGGCAAAGATCTGCCAATTGGATACGCATCTAGGACCCTCTGCAAAGCTGAGACTCGATACTCCACTATAGAGCGTGAACTTCTGGCTATTGTTTGGGCCGTTAAACACTTCAGGCCAATAATTTTTGGACGAAAGTTTAAACTTCTGACCGACCACCTCCCGTTAACGTGGCTCTTTTCTATTAAAGATCCATGTAGTCGACTTGCCAGATGGCGCCTCAAACTCGAGGAGTACGATTATGAAATTATGTACAAACCGGGAAAAGTAAATAAGAACGCAGACGCTCTTTCACGCATTCGAATCAACCATTTTGATGAATGTATGACTTTCCAATCAAACACCAAACTCCAACACTTCAAGATAACTCCCTTAAACGAAAACGAAGACAGTGATACAGAACAACTTGAAACCGACGACGAGAACAACTCAATTTTTACAGAATTTCGGACATTCATAGAACGGTATAAAACCGTCTCACATATCGATTATAGTAAAATTCAGTACTTCAACTGTCAACTCCTTGATAGAGAAAACAAAAATTTCTTAGTTTTCTTTCAGTCCGGTAATTTAAAAAAAATTCATAACCAAATTCTTGAGGATATCTTCGAAGAGAACGCCGACTTCGAGCAATTCAAAATCAATATTTTCAATAGTAAAAGCGTTCGAAAAAGACGATACATTATTCCCTTACCAACTGATTTCGACACTGTGAACGAGGTATTATTTGCCTCAATTTACAAGATCAAAGATCTTCTAAGTAACTGAACTATACTGCGTTGAAAATAACTTAGACCTACCTATACTGGAAATGATTTCGTTTATATTCGCAGAAACAGACATAAAGTGGAAAGTCTGTCAGAACATAACAAAAACAGTAGGAAGAGATCAAGTGCCAATAATACTAGATCAATTCCATAACGGTAAAAACAACATACACAGAGGGATCAACGAAACTATTAGACGAATTAAAGAAAAGTATAACTGGCAAGGTATTACAAAAGACGTAGAAAACTTCATTAGAAACTGTCAAATCTGTCAGACAACTAAAGCTTCCCGAAAAAATCTTGACAATCCCTTAGTAGTAACCGAAACTCCAAGAACCCCTTTTGAAAGGATAAATGTCGACATTCTCGAAGTTCCTAGGCAAAAATTATGCCCTTACTATCCGAGACGAATTAACTAAATATGCCCAGGCCAGGCAAGTCCGCTAAAACTGTCGTTAGTACACTCTTGGTGTTTTTCCAACACCTCGGAACCCCTCTGAGAATACACAGCGACTACGGTCGTGAATTCGACTATGCACTCCTCATAGACCTTTGCAAATTGTTTGATATTAAACTTTCTTACTGTAGTGTAGGACACCCCCAATCTAACGGCTCATTAGAGCGTTTTCATTCAACTTTGTTAGATATGATCCGTATTCATAAGGCCGAGCACCCTGACGAACACCCCTTCAATATTCTGCCATACGCAATTATTACCTACAACAACTCCGCTAACAAAACTTATGGGTTCACACCCTATGAACTCGTTTTCGGGCACACGTCTAGCCGACCACCTGAAACCCTCTATAACGAAAAGGACTTGATTTCTGAATACATCAGAGACTTATATAACCGTATTTCACAATACTACAAAATAGTACGCGAAAGAACCGATACTCAAAAACAGAAAGCCAAAATTCGATGCGTTAAACATGTTTCGGACAAAACCCCAAATTATCAAGTAGGTGACAAGGTTTACGTACGCGAATCTCAGTTCAAAGATAAACTACAAAACAAATTTAACGGACCATTTCAAATAGTAGAACTACATACAAACTCAGCTACTTTACTTAATTCTCGTACTAACCAAAAAACCAAAGTAAACATTGACCTTATGAAACCTTTCACAGAAGACTGATTTCTTTACAGGGTCATCCTGCTGTTTGGATCGCCAGCATCCCAATTTGAAATAAAACCAATCAATAACACCATAGGGATTTATTATCATGAAGAATCACGTATAGCCGTGTCAAATCACAAATGGACTCTTCTAGTTCATAGAAATCTCTCCGCTCTAGAACAAGCTTTTACTACGAACGACAGAATTCTCGATGCACTAACTTTATCACTAAAAACTAACGTCCACCCAACCAATGTATTCCGTACTGACGTTCAATTACACATCAACTTACTTAACCAAATCTCAAACTCTGTCAAAAACAAATTCACTGAAGTCCACATGGACACCCGAAGGTACAAACGTGGACTAATCGATGGCGCCGGATCAATTTTCAAAGCCATAACTGGTAACTTACACGCCGCCGACGGCGAATACTTCACCAACAGTATAAATAGTTTAAACAAAGGACAACTGCAGATCGAAAACCTTTTGATAAACCAAATCAGTGTAACCACCTCAGTTATAAAGAACTTTAACGAGACTGTTCAACACATTCAAATCGACGAGAAAATATTCGAAAAATGGAAAATATGATTCGTAAAGTAAACGACAAAATGGCGTACGTGGAAACAAAACTTTCATTTCTAGAAATGACGGAAAAACTATTGGAAAATTATCTCTTCCTAGAAGACAACTTAAATGATGTTCTTAATTCCATAACTTTTGCCCGTCTAAAAATTATCCATACTTCAATTTTAACTCCCGAACATTTCATTGCCGCCTTACAGAAAATATCACAGAATCTCGTGAAAAATAATTTACCTTTGCCCGTCAAATATTCAAGTATTGCACGATACTTAGAAATTACAGAATTAGAAGCTTTTCAAACAGATTCCGACCTTGTATTTGGACTCAGAATTCCTCTTATTGAACAGCAATCATTCACTGCTCTCCGCTTATACCCAATCCCAATCTATGATGATAGAACTGGGTTATACCATGTACTTTCATTCACTCATAAATATATAGCAAAAACGACGATTCTTACTGTATATTCCGATAATAGACCTTAGTGCGTGCAAACCGTTGAACAATCAAAATATGTGTTCCGAACTCTATGCCTATCCGATAGACTCAAATGCTTTGTGCGAGGCCCAACTTTTAAGAAATTTTAAAAAAGTGCCGGACAAATGTCACAGTGCCGTGATTTCTGCTCAAGGGTACCACGTTCAAAAACTCGAAACCAACGTGTGGTTAATTATGGTTACTGAGCCTCTCAGTATTACCATCACCTGTATCAACATCAATACAAAAGCCTTAACCCTCAATGTTAACTCTTTTTTAAAACTTCAGAAAGATTGCAGTGCCTTCATTGGGATAACCAAAATCGAAGCAGACGCCACAAAAAGCATCAACACCCTTGACAACTATCAACCAGTTCTTATCCCTTTCAACTGCTGCGATACCATACCAGAAAAAATTGTCGTTCCCGAACTCAAACCTTTGAAACTCCATGAATTAAATTTCGAGGAGTTAAACGTCGCAAACCACAAACTCAACGACTATTCAAAGGACCTAGACGAATTAATAAATCAGCCATTCGCCAAAAAGAACATTTCTTGGTTCACATACGTGACAATATTTTCCATTATAATAATTGTGGCTGTATTTTTCCTCCAAACGCTTTGGCGTAAACACAATATAACCAGCGAAAGTCCATCACCCACAACCAGAATTTCAAAATTGTTGCCAAGATTGAGACCTAACCTCCGACAAAACGAAACTGAAGACATCGAGCTAAGTACCCCAAAATAATTTCAAAAATTGTTTTGTAAAACTTATTCATCGCTAAAAAGTATTAGATTTTATTATTAAGGACCTTAATGCTAATTATATTTTTATTTTATACATTTATCCAATTTACGCTATTTTATTCATTTTTGCTTTTTACATATGTCATATTTATACAACCCTTAAACTTTATTATATTTACAATTTCTGTTTTCAGAAAAGTTCCTGTAAAACAGCAACTTTTTCTTTGTGAGGGGAGTTGTTATATACGTCGTAAACAATACAATATTAATATGATAACACCGCGTAATCGGTCAAATGAGTCGTTCACATGGTGTCATATTACACGATATAGCAATTCCCAGGAAATACGCAAATGCCCATCGCACGTGTAACACTGCTGACTGCTGACAAAGCAACACATAGCTTATAAATGCACATGCGATGGCTGTTAGCGTCATTAAGTGTATCGCTTTCATTTATTTGATTTATATTGTTTAACGTAACTTTCAAGTAAAAATATTTAATTTGTGTTTTAAAAAAATTATTTTTTTAAAAAAAGCATTTGTGTTTGTGAAGATATAATATATATATATATATATAGGGTATTCCATCTCAAATGAGCCACCTTGAATATCCCTGTAAGCATAAACATCCAAGCCAAGCAGCCGACCGCTATATGATGTCATCCGAGGTGATAAATAGGATAGAAACTGTAATTGTCAACAAGTCTTATTTTGTCCGTTGATATTGAATGTACGAATTTTATATCTTTGTTTTTAAATCAAATAAATATTTTTCAAAAACAGTTTTCGATTTGATGGGACGTTTACTCGCGCATTCAACATAAACAGGCCAATTCAATGACCTTGAGATTTGAGATAGGGAAAATAGATGTTGTCGTATATCATTTGAAAGCCCTTTTGACGGACTATACCCTCATAATAATTTTTTAATGTCAATTCCTGTTCATGTAACAGAAAACCTAACGGACCTAGTAGTAAAACCGGATTATTAAATTAAAAGTTTTTACTGCATGGAAAAGTATTAAAAAGAAGTTCTTTTATAGTAAATTCTTAAACCATCCTGTTTCACAGCCGCACTCTGTAATAACACACAATACAAGAAAAACATTAAATGTAAACATTCATTTATTTTACATTATTTTTTTGCTGAGCAAGTTTGTTTATCTGTTCTGACCTTTATTCGATCATTTGAAGCATTGTACATTTACGAGGGCCGCATTTTATATTTCGGGATTAGAGAACAAAAACAAATATTAATCATCGAAAATCCCTTTATTGTTTTTCAAAATATTCCCCATGAAGATCTATACACTTTTGCATGCGTTTGAACCAATTGTCGAAGCACTTTTTCCACTCTGTGGTATCTCCAAAACATGCATTCTGAACGCAGTAACCGCTTCTTCAGGTGTCGAAAAACGTTGACCTCTCAGTTTGTTTTTTACGTAGGAGAATAAAAAGAAGTCATTTGGTGACAAGTCAGGACTATACGACGGATGACTCATCAAATCGATGTTTTGAGTGGTCAAAAATGCAGTTGTTTGAGCCGATGTGTGAGAGCTCGCATTGTCGTGGTGAAGAGTGATCCGTTTTCGGCGATTGGTTTTCTTGGAAGACAACTGGCAAACAAATGGTTGTGTACCACTCAGAATTGACTGTTCTGCGTTGTTCTAGTGGTACGGTTGCGACATGTCTAGTTTTTCCGAAAAAAACAGGCGATCATTTGATCATGGAAGTGCTTCGTGCGCAAACAACTTTTGTTGGATTCGGCTCATCTTGAAACACCCATACAGTCGACTGCTGTTTACTTTCGGGCTCATACGCGTAAATCCACGATTTATCACCTGTCACTATTTCATAAACGTGTTTTGAAGCACCGTGATCGTATTTTTTGAGCTTTTCTTTCGACCAATCGACACGAGCCTTTTATTGAACGATTGACAAATTGTGTGGGATCCAACACGAACAATTTTTTTTTGACATTCAAATGTTTATGCAATATTGAATGTATGCTGGTCCCACTAATGTGTAAGGTTGACTTAATCTCACGATAGGTCACATGACGATCTTCCAATATCAGTTCGCGCACAGCATCAATGGTTTCCGGAACAACAACTGTTTTTGGACGACCTTCACGAAATTCGTCTTGGAGTGAACTACGACCTCGATTGAATTCACCATACCATCGATAAACAATGGTCCTTGATGGAGTTTCATCGCCAAAAATTAAATTAAGTTCATCCATGCACTCTTGCTGACTTAATCCACGTCGAAAGTTGTAAAAAATATTCGCACGAAAATGTTCACGATTTAATTCCATTTTTGGGCCCAGATGAATCCTTTAAGTTACTGTAAACAACACATAGCGCTCGTATGTCGAAACGTTCTGAGTACGTATAACCTCAAAAATGTCAAACTTTACGATAGAGCTGTCAGTTGTCAGATTGCAACACTAGGGTTGTCCAATCCCGAAATATAAAAGGCAGGCCTCATATATATATATATATATATATATATATATATATATATATATATATGTGTGTGTGTGTGTGTGTTTTTTTTATTTTTTTTTTATCCGAAGAGGGGGGAAATACATTGCGTACTTAGCTAGCACGTGCTGGCCGTCGTGCGGGACTCCCGATGTAATGACTTCAAAGCAAGAGTAAATCGTTGCATTGAAACCAGTATACCGTATACCCGCTAAACCCTAACCTCTTTCTCCTACAACCATGGTCCCCCGCGGCACTCTTACTCAATACTACTTCGCAAGGGTGGTTCATTGCAGATGTTTACTGCCCTTCCATTGAAAGCTTCTAAAGCCTACTCCTCGAACGTATCGCGGAGTTCTTTGAGGATAGTCTTCGCGTAATCTGATACCAAGTTCCAGGCTTGGGGGCCCTTCAGCATGGCTTCTACTAATTGTTCTGGGACGATATTAGTCTCCAGAATCCTCTCCACTTCAGCACGTTGATTCTGAAACCGGGGGCAGGAGAAGAACACGTGTTCCGCGTCCTCTATCACGTCCGTACAGTGTGGGCAGTTTGGGGAGTTTGCCCTCCTGAACCTGTGCAGGTATGCTCGAAAGCATCCATGTCCAGTCAGTAGTTGAGTGATGTAAAACCCAACCTCCCCATGCTGGCGGTTGACCCAACGACTGATGTTAGGTATCAATCGATATGTCCACCGGCCTTTAGTAGAGCTGTCCCACCTCTCCTGCCATTGCCCTAGACTCATGGCTCTTTCATCGCTGTTTCCTGTCGGTTTTTCTTTTTCTAACTTTCTGCGATAAAGCCGTCCCCTTTCTGCAGCCAGGATGTCGATTGGCAGGGTAGAGGCAATCACACTCACCGCCTCGTAAGACACAGTGCGGTAGGATGATGCCACTCGAATCGCTGAGAGCCGCTGGACTGATTTCATTTTCCGGCGGTACGATGGTAGCTCAAGCGATTTCTCCCATACCGGTGCCCCGTACAACAAAACAGAAGTAGTTACTGTTGCCAGTAGCTGTCTTCTTATCTGTCTAGGGCCTCCGACATTCGGCATTATTCTAGATAATGCCCCCTGTACCCCAGCTGCTTTCTTGCTGGCCGCGATTATGTGCTCTTTGAAGTTGAGCCGTGTGTCCAGGAGCACCCCCAAATAGCTGATGAAGGGCTGCGACTGTATGTAGGTGTCGCCTATTTTGAGTGTGATGGTTTCCCTTGCCTTTCGACTGCTAACAAGAAGTGTTTCGGTCTTTTGTTCTGCTAAACTCAAGTCCGCTGCGAGCATCCAATGCTGAATTGTGGCTATAGCGAATGAGAAGGTTGTTTGTATCTCCTCTATGTGCTTGCGCACTATGATCAATGCCACATCATCGGCGAATGCCACTAGCCTGACGCCCTCAGGCAGACCGAGCAGGAGCAGGTCGTTGTACATTACGTTCCATAAGAGGGGGCCAAGAACAGAGCCCTGAGGTACACCTCCTGTGATCTTATAGTCTACTTGCCCATTTTCAGTTTGGTACAACAAGATGCGGTCCTTGAAATACGCTGAAACCATTCTTCGCAAGTACTGCGGAACTTCCATCCTGGCAAGAGCCTCCAAAATGCGGTCCCAGCGGGCCGAGTTAAAGGCGTTCTTGATATCCAGGGTGGCTATTAGACAGTACTTTTTTCCACCTCTTCTCCATCTCTTTCCCGAGATAGCCTCTCTGGCGATGTGGGTAACGAGTTTCACGGCATCGATGGTTGATCTCCCCTTTCTGAACCCGAATTGGTTGGTGGAAAGTTTCGGCTCAACGTAGGGCTCCAGCCTATCTGCTATTATCCTTTCAAGGAGTTTTCTCGCAGAGTCCAACATACAGAGGGGACGATATGATGACGGTTCGTCGGGGGGTTTCTTTCCCCCTTTAGGGAGGAGCACAAGCCTCTGCTTTTTCCACTTAGTCGGGAAAACCCCCTGCTTTAGGCAGGTCTCATACATGTGTAGAAACATGTCAGGCCTATTGGCTATGGCGCATTTTAGCGCGATGTTAGGTATGCCATCTGGACCGGGAGCCTTGCTGTTTTGGAGCCGGTTGCACGCGCCTATCAGCTCATTCATAGTCACTGATGGTATATCTTCGTCCCTCACCTGCCACGAAGGATAAGCGGGTAGCTCAGGCTTCGCAGGAAACAAGTGAGTGACAATGCGGTGCAATGATTCGGGGCAGTTCGTTGATGTCATGGGAGGGGCCTTAATTTTATGCATCACGATTTTATACGGATTTCCCCATGGATCTTGATTAACTTCGTCACACAACTCCTTCCAGTAGGATCTCTTGCTTGAGAGAATGGCTCTTCGTAGTTGTTGTCTTTTGATCTCATAGTCGAGCCTTAATTCTTCTGTTGTGACCCTGTCGCGTCTTCGTGCTCGTTGATGCAGCCTTCGTGCTTTGAGACACTCTCGTCGGTGTTGTGAGATTGTGTCGTTCCACCAGTAAACTGGTGGGCGGCTGTTTGTTCTGCCGTCTCCTTGGCATGGAAGCATCGCAGGACTTGACAACGCTTGTCATTACCTCTTTGGCAGTGGCTTCTGCGCTTGTTGCTATTGACAATGGTTCCTGCTCCATAACCAAGGCGAATGAATCAGCATCGAAAGCATTTTTGTTCCAACCGACTGGCTGTGGCCTCGCACGACTGACACACAATCTTCGTTTGGGAGTGGTGTTGATTTCCCATATAATAGCTTGGTGGTCGCTATTAGTAAACTCCTCATCGACCCGCCACTCACAGCCCCCTTTAATTAGGTTGCTGCTAACGAATGTCACATCGATAATGGAGCTGGCTGTGCCTTTGCGATATGTGCTTACGGCTCCTGTGTTGAGGAGTACCAGGTTGAGCGAAAACATGGTCTCAAGGAGAGCTCGTCCTCTCGCGCTCGTTTCCCGGCATCCCCAGTCAATTGCCCAGGCGTTGAAATCTCCTGCGATGGCGACCGATTCACGCTTCCGTACATCCTCCGCCAAGGTGTCCAAGAATAACTCCTCGAGCTGTGCACTAGGAGGTGCATAGCAGCTATAGAAGTGAACCCCTCCCACTTTGGCTCTCACAAGCCATGGTTCGGGGGTATTTGGGAGTTGTTGGAACGGAAGTTTACCGCAAGCCCATATCGCTGCTCTGTCCGTTGTGTCATTTACCCAGGACAGGGTGTCGAAGTTTTTGTACTGCTCGCAGATTATGGCTACGTCGCAATCCAATTCCCGCACCCGCTGTACCAGTAGGTCTTGGGCTGCTTCGCAATGGTTGAGGTTGAGTTGCAGTACTTTCATTTACGGGCTTGTGCTGCTCTCATCGCCTGTTGGTAGATCGGACATTTCCAACTACCCGCAACGTGCCGGCAGTCTGACCTACTATCTTTCTCTTTGCAGAGCAAGCACTTGGCAGGTTGTTGACAAGCCGAGGCATTGTGACCAGCGCCTCCGCATCTGTGACAACAACTGCTTCGGTCAGTCTTGCCTCTGCACGCCTGGGCGTTGTGCCCAAAGTGCCAGCATTTGAAGCACCGTCGAAGGCTGATCCTCTCGCGAACACGTACTGTGCCCCACGCAAGTTTCAGCTTTCCAAGTGCGATGGATTTCTTGGCCTGGACCTCTGGGAGACAAACAACTGCCGTTTGTGTTGATCTATATGCCCGTCGAAGTGATTTCACTGCCTCCTCAGTGATCTCTGCCAGGCCGTCGATATTATCTTTGAGCAGCTTTACCACGTCTTCCTTGGTACTGATCTCATCTAGGTCTTTAATTTCAATCTCGATTTGCGGTATTCGAGATTGTACAGAGGCCCCGCTTGGGAGCTTATTCTTGATGGCGTTACAATAGCGCTCCATCTCCTGAGCGTCTGCCTTCGCGAATAACAACAGGAGATCTCCCTTAGCTGTTCGTCGGATCTTATTGACTTTTTTGCCTATATCCTGCAAGGTGGGATCATTTTTGATACCTCGCAAGATATCTGCATGGGAGCTCTTCTCGCCTTTCTTTATAAGCAGCGTACATGTGGCGCTCGTTTTTGCTTATTGTTCCTCGGGGCCTTTTTCCTCTTTACCACTTGCCATTCAGTCAACTGGTTTGAAGGTTGGTTTTTGGTCTGCGGTTTAAACTTGGATTTTAATCCATTGTTTCTCTCCGCTTCTGAATTGACCACCTTACTTGTTGTTGCCTGGGTGGTTTGCCCGATGTTCTGGCAACCTTCTTTACCGGGCTTTAGCTGGCTAGCTAGCACCGGTTTAAGAGTTTTAAGTGGTGGTGCCTTACTTGATGAGGCTACTGAAGGCGAGGCCTTCGGTGGTGAGGTCCTTGCTACAGAGGCTACTTTTATTGAAGCCGCCTGCTTTGGGGCCGCCGGTGTTGATGCAGCCGGTTTTGAGTTAGCTGCTTTTGAGGCAGCCGCTTTTGGGACCTCCTTTTGCTTTTCACCTTGTGTTTGAGTGTTTGACAACTTTAATGGCGATGTCTGTGTTGTAGCAGGTTTCGCTACAGGAGGTGGCCGCGTCGTTGACGTCTGATATTTGTCATATTCTGACTTAATGGCGTGTGCCAGTTTCTTGATCTCATGATGTACATTGTGCCTAGGCCCAATGAACCTCAAGAGCTCATCGATCTTTGCTCCTAATTTGTTTGGAGCGCCACTCTCATTTGTTGCCCTTTCTTGGACGTCAACTCCACTATTCGCCTTTTGGAGGACTTGGCTGGATAGTGTCTTGCTGCCAGCTCTAGTTTTAATGGTGGATGTTGTACCATTAATAGTGTTCTTCTTCTTGTCACTATGTGACGGAACCAGTGATAATCCGCTCCCCCCAGAATCCGTGGAGCGTGCACCGGCCACCGAGGCTTTCACTTGATCGGAACCGGTGGCGGGATTATCCTCTGCAGAGGTACCCACCTGGGGTATTAAGTTCACCTTATCACCCATATCCATACATGGTTTATTTTCGGGGTTCCTTCCCCTATCTGATTTTGGTCCGCCCTGAGGAAATCCTCAGTACTCCCCATTGCTGGAGAGCGTTCCCCTATCCGCCACCTGGGAGGCGCCCGGTAGTGGACCAACAACCACCCCGGGTGTGTGTGTGTGTGTGTTAGGTGATTTCCGGGAATTCATCCGGGTAGTTGATAACTGATCCCTGCCGGGATTGGTGGTAAAATGACGACGTTTCGACAGAGTCACATCTGCCCTCTTCAGGTCGGTTCGCATAATTCTCGTAGCCTTCTGCTTTCGCTTTTAGTTACTCGAATAACAAGATTTTCAGAAGCGCGCTCGCTATTATATAGTGGCGGCTCGGCGCCTGTCGGTTGGCATCGTGAACGGCTGCGTGTGATTGGCCCTTGGCGCTCAGTGGCCACGCCTCTCGCTTGCTGATTGGTTATATCCGGTTGAGTTGTTATAGGACGGGTTCGGGTGTTTAATAGAATTTTCCAACAATTCGATAAGTTCTGAATTTCATTGCGTGCGTTTAGACTGTGAGGCCTCTTCGCTATTTGAATTGCCTCTCTTACGAGTCTTGATTTCGGTTGTTCTATATTTGCCAGTACTCTGGTGTTCTCAAAGTCTATTAGGTGTGACGTCGTGGTGGCGTGTTCCGCGATGGTTGTTGTTTTTTCCTGCTTTCTTATAGAGTTCTGGTGTTCATCACGTTTAGCTTGAATTCTTCTGTTAGTTTGCCCCACATAGGTTTTATGACAGTCTGCACATGGAATCTCGTAACTCCCTGTTCTAAAGGGATCCTCGTCTTCGGATTCCTCAACACCACAATTAAGGTGTTCTAAAATTGTGTTGAGGTGTTCCCTCCCATGAGGCCAAATCACAAATGTATCATCCACATATCGCAACCATAAACTGGGTTTAAGAGTTGCTGTTCTTAGTGCCAACTCCTCATAGTTCCCCATAAACAGGTTCGCTATAACTGGTGAGAGTGGCGAGAGGTCCTTCCACTTGTTTGTATCGTTGGTTCTCGTAAACAAAATAGGTGTTCATCAGCCAGTGCCTTGTTAAGTCTACAAGGTGTTGAGGTGGTTTGTATTTTTCAATTATGATATCGAAGGCTTCGTCGATAGGGATGTTGGTGAAAAGGGACACTACGTCAAAACTTACAAGAAGACACTCTGGTTGTAAGACCGTTTTTCTAAGTATTTCGATGAAATGTGTCGAATTTTTCACATATGAGTCTGCCCCCTCTGCAAACGGTTGAAGTTGTTGGGCTAGGTATTTGACTAGCTGTTGTGTTGGGGATCCAATTGAGCTTACTATGGGCCTTAAAGGTGCACCTTCTTTATGTACTTTTGGCAACCCATAGAATTTCAGACATCTCGATGACTTTTCACGCGGAATGAGTTGCAGTTGGAGATTTTTGTCGATCCTACTTGCTTCGATTTTGCCCTTGGTTGTTTTCTCCAGTTAAGTTTTTGGGTCAGTAGTAATTTGTTTATATGCTGGATCTTGTAGCAATGTTTGAATTTTGTTAGAATAATCCGCTGTATCTAAAATTACATTCGCATTTCCTTTATCAACAGGTAGAATGACAATGTTCTTGTTGAGGCGAAATTGTTCCAAGGCCTCATTTTCTTCTATAGATAGGTTTCTTTTGGGTGGTTTAGACTTTCTTAGAACATGTGACTAATTATTTCAGCGGTGTTTGCATCTAATTTTGAAACTGCTGTTTCCACGCCACATATTATGCTCTCTGTTGGTATGTGAGAGGGAGCAATAGCGTAATTTAATGCCTTAGCCAACACGCCAATCGAGGTAGAGTTTAATTGGACCGAAGATTAGTAATAAACGGTTTTATTCGTTTCCAGTTGCCGTGAGGTTAGACTGTGACCGTGAGGTTAGACTGTGAAAGATTCGTTTTTGGGCTTCTGTTGGAGTTTCAATCCGAAGACGAGGATCCCTTTAGAACAACAGGGAGTGTACGAGATTCCATGTGCAGACTGTCATAAAACCTTTGTGGGGCAAACTAACAGAAGAATTTAAGCTAGACGTGATGAACACCAGAACGTTATAAGAAAGCAGGAAAAAACAACATCCATTGCGGAACACGCCACCACGACGTCACACCGAATAGACGTTGAGAACACCAGAGTACTGGCAAATATAAAACACCCGAAATCAAGACACGTAGGAGAGGCAATTGACATAGCGAAGAGGCCTCACTGTCCAAACGCACGCAATGAAATCCAGAATTTATCCAATTGTTGGAAAATTCTATTAAACACCGTACCGGCCCGGACCCGTTCTATAACAACCCAACCGGATGTAACCAATCAGCAAGCGGGAGGCGTGGGCACTGAGCGCCAAGGGCCAATCACACGCAGCCGTCACGGTGCTAACCTACAGGCGCCGAGCCGCGACTATATAACAGCGAGCACGCTCCTGAAAATCTTAGTATTCGAGTAACTAGAAGCGAAAGCAGAAGGCTACGAGAATTATGCGAACGGACCTGAAGAGGGCAAATGTGACTCTGCCGAAACGTCGTAATTTTAACATCGATCCCGGCAGGGATCAGTTATCAACTACGCGGATGAATACCCGGAAACCACCTAATTACCCTTGACCGGCCATGGGTAGCCGGTCATGGTCATTGGCTCTTATCCGGTCCAATCAGCGTCGTTGTACCTGGAGGTTGGTTGCCAGTGATGCGAGCGGCAGAGGCAGAAGAAAATCTCCCCAAATATTTTTAATTTGGACGCTGGGCTCGCTAATTATATTTTCGTTCGAGATTATATATGCTGTTTCTATGAATTTTCTTTTGTAACAGTGCTCTTCCTTGTGAATTTCTCTGGCCTGGTCCCAGTTGATATTATGGTGTGCGGTCCATGCGTGATTAGATAGGCCAGACTTCGTTACCTCCGCCCTTTGAGTAGCTGTGCGGTGTTCCTTGACCCTGGTGTCCAGCGGTCGCTTTGTCTCTCCAATGTAAAGATTGTCACATTCACAAGGTATGCTGTATATACAGTTATTTGGTATTGCTGGTGCGTCGGGTCTCGTTCTTGTTATCATGCTCCTCAAGGTGTTGTTGCTTTTGAAGATCATTCTGATTCCATAGATGTGTGCAATTCTTCTAAGTTTCTCCGTCAAGCCTTTAGTATACGGTAACAGTAGAGTTGCTACCGTGGTGTCCTAGGTGATTTGTCCAGCTCTTTAAACGCCTTGGTAATGACCGTTTCCGGATATCCATTCGCCAAAAGGTCTTCTCTAAGTTTCACTTGTTCTTCTTTGAGGGTTTCTGGTGTGCTGCAGATATTTTTGGCTCTATGGATTAGTGTTTTGATGATGCCAGTTGATGGGTGGTTGGAATTGTAGTGAAGGTATAATCTTGTATGCGTAGCCTTCCTGTGGACTGTTGTTTGGATTCCGGTCCTAGTTGTTTGATACTTTTACATCAAGGAATGGTAGGCCCCCACTCTCTTCCATCTTCATGGTGAATCTCCAGTCCAACTCACTCTAATTTATTTTCACTACTTTTAACAAAATTTATATTCACAAGAACTAATTACAATTAACAACAGTAGGACCGTCGAATACTGAATACTGAATGAATCAATCGCCAGCTGTCCATATTTATATATTTCTCTCGGAATTGTCTGGTAAGTTTTCTGAATGATATTTGTGGCATATTTTTCAATGTCTAAGTACTTCTTGGGAAATAACACCATAGTTAAGAAAATTGCTGTATATTCCAAACGTTTCGGGGTCTTGGTCAGACCCCGTTGTCAATGGTTAAGAAACTATGGATAAAAAAGCCACAACTCTAAGTTGTAAACTAAAATATTTGACAATATGTATTATTTGATTTCTGACGTAACTAAGAGAATTTTATTGGTGGTATACCGGGTAGCACAGTAACTTTTAAAGATCATATAATCATAAAGTAACTTTCAAATTGGAAGAATTTGAAAGAGAGATCTTCAGAATTTTATGTGGCGCTCCTAGGTGCCACTTTGTTATAAGATAGTGCATTCGCCAAAAATGCGACCAAAGAATTTTGTTGATTCAGTGATCCCATTAAAATCATAAGTGAAAACCTAGGAAAAATCTTATGAACTATCCCGATATTGGGTTGTTCACAAGGACATGACCATTAGCAATTTCTTCCATAATCATCAGCAACCAGGAACTGAATTCTACGGAGATAGTAGCGATACAATCGTTTTCATTTAACAAAATTAAAGCAGACTCTTTTAGTTTTCTTTGTTGTGTTCTTCTTTGTGTAATATAACTGAATTTTGAAACTGTGTTTTATGACCAAGGTCCCAAGCATGTTCACAAATTTTGGATTTTTCAAATTGTCTTTTTTTATGTAATTTTTGTGTTCGTTTATTCCAACATTTAGAGGTCCAATATAGATTTTATTACATTCACAAGCGATTTTATAAATGCAATTTTTTGTGTTTTGAGTTGTGTTATTTGGTTTGGTTTTTGATGTAATGATTTTAGTATATTTCTTGTTTTAAATGATGTTTTGATATTATATCTGTTTCCCACTCTTTTTAGTCTTTCTGATAGACCCTGTATGTATGGTATAGTTATTGCATTAATGTGATTATCTTTGGAGTCAGTGTTGCTTGGTGAAGTTTGATGTTGGTTGTTGTGGATTGTTTATTATTCGATTTTGTTTAACTCGTTATTAATAAATTTATTTGGGTAATGATTGGCAGAAAGTACATTTTTTATAAACGTTTTTTCTTCATTAAATTTATTGATGTTAGAACAGTTGGTTTTTGCTCTGTCATATAGAGATTTGATGATACCTCTTTTTACTGAATTTGGATGATTAGAGTTGAAGTTGAGATTCCTGTTAGTATGAGTCGGTTTTCTGTAAACTTCTGTTTCAAATGTCGATTGTGTTTTGGTTATTAAAATGTCTAAGAATGGTAATTTGTTATTCTGTCCAAGCTCTAGTGTAAACTGATTAGTTTGTTCTGTGTTTCCATAAAAATGTTGCTTAAAGCAGGAGACAGACAGGAACCCATTGCCATGCTAAAATCTTGTTGGTAGAAGTCATCATTAAGTTGAAAATATGTTGTCTTTGTACAAAATGTTAGTAGTTCCATTATTGTATTAATTATTAATCAATTGAGTACGTTGGTTTAGTAAAGAATCTTGTTCTAATCGTTCTTTTACTATGGGAAGTGTTTTGGTGACAGGAACATATATGTATAGATTCATAATGTCAAAACTTGCTAATGTGGAAGTATTTTTGTATTGTATATGTGATAATTTTTCTAAGAAATGTGCGCTGTTTTTAAGATGAGAGTTAGGCTTACCAGTAAGTGGGGAAATAATTTTTAAAAGGAGTTTTGAGAGCTCACTGCATGGAGAATTTATGGAGCTGACAATTGGTCTCAATGGAATGTTGGGTTTATGAATTTTAGGTAACCCGTAAAAAAGGGACGGTTTAGAATAGTGTGGAGTAAGATGTTTATGTTCTTGTTCTGCAAATTCATGTTTGTGATTGTGAAGTAAGCGGTATATTTTGTTTTCTATAGAAGTTGTTGGATCTTTGTTTAATTTTGTATATTGTCCTTGGTTTATTATGTTTTGAATTTTGGAATCGTAGTCAATTTTATTTAAAAAACCGTAGCATTACCTTTATCTGCTGGTAAAATCTTAATAGTGTCATTTTTAAAAACTTTAATTAAATGTAATTCATTTTTTGAAAGGTTATTTTTTATATGCATATTGTAAATCTATGCAATAATGTTCCTGTCACCAAAACACTTCCTATAGTAAAAGAACGATTAGAACAAGATTCTTTACTAAATCAACGTACTCAATATATATTTTCAACTTAATGATGACTTCTACCAACAAGATTTTGGCATGGCAATGGGTTCCTGTCTGTCTCCTGCTTTAAGCAACATTTTTATGAAAAAATTTGAAAAACAAACAATTTTCTCAAAACAGATTAAACCTTTGGTTTGGTGGCGTTATGTTGATGATATATGCGTTATTTGGGAACATAATCTTGAGGATTTACATGCATTACTTAACGACATAAACAATACAGAACAAACTATTCAGTTTACAGTAGAGCTTCAACAGAATAACAAATTCTATCAGAAAGACAGATAAAATATCAAAAGATCATTTAAAACAAGAAATACACTAAAATCAATTATATAAAAAACCAAACCAAATAACAACTCAAAACACAAAAAATTGCATTTATAAAATCGCTTGTGAATGTAATAAAATCTATATTGGAGAAACCTCTAGACCTCTAAATGTTCGAATAAACGAACACAAAAATTACATAAAAAACGACAATTTGAAAAATCCAAAATTTGTGAACATGCTTGGGACCTTGGTCATATAATACAGTTTCAAAATTCAGTTATATTACACAAAGAAGAACACAACACCAAAAGAAAACTAAAAGAGTCTACTACATCCGTAGAATTCAGTCGTTCGTTGCCGATGATTAAGGAAGAAATTGCTAATGGTCATGTCCTTGTGAACAACCCAATATCGGGATAGTTCATAAGGTTTTTCCTAGGTTTTTCCTTATGATTTTAATGGGATCACTGAATCAACAAAATTTTTTGGTCGCATTTTTGGCGAATCCACATAAAATTCTGAAGATCTCCCTTTCAAATTGGAACAACTTTATGATTATATGATATTTAGAAGTTACTGTGCTACCCTGTATACCACCAATAAAATTCTCTTAGTTACGTCAGAAATCAAATAATACCTATTGTCAAATATTTTAATTTACAACTTAGAATTGTGGCTTTTTTATCCATAGTTTCTTAACCATTGACAACCCATACCCATCTGATTGAGGGTGTAATGCTCTCGTCCGTGTTTTATTCATCTTCAGAAGTTTGCAGACATCTTGAAAAAGGGTAGATTCAAAATTTCTACCTTGGTCTGAGTGCAACTCCAAGGGAACACCAAAACGACTGACCCATTCCTTCACAAGGACATCAGCAACGGTCAAGGCTTCTTGATTCGGCAAGGCATACGCTTTGGACCATTTACTAAAATAGTCCATCACCACCACAATGTATTTATTTCTAGAGTCGGATTCAGGAAATGGACCGGCAACATCAATGGCTACTCTTTCGAATGGACTGCCCACGTTATATTGCTTCACGGGAGCTTTTGTTCGCTTCTGCGGCCCATTACTTGCTGCACAAACTGTACATTTCCGGCACCAATCCTTAACATCTGCTTGGTAGTTCACCCAATAGAAGCGTTCTCTCAACTTCCCCAGGGTTTTGGTCACTCCCAGATATCCTCCGGTTGTCCCGTCATGTAGTTCTCGCAAAACCTCTGGTCTCCTATTTTTAAGGACTACAATCTGCTTTCTGTCCTTGCCTTCCTCTGGAGTTTCCAGGACGCGCTTCAGTAGTCCATTCTCCAGGATGAGGGAGTTCCACTGAGCCCAGTATGACTTAATGGTGGACGAGAAACGGGAAATCTCTTGCCACATAGGTTTGCGGTTTTCTTCCTTCCACCGGATAACTTCATTTAACTCCGGATCCATTTTCTGGTGTTTCTGGAACTCCTCAGATTGCCAATGGTCATCGATGACGGTAGTTCTACATAGAAAAGCCCCATTTTCTTCAGCTCGCTGACAATGTTTGCAATCATCAGGCATGGTCTCCTCGATAGGGCATCAGCATTCTTATGGCTTGCTTCAGCTCGGTGTTCAGTCTCGAAGTCGAATTCTTGCAACCGCTCAATCCACCTGGCCACTTTTCCTACGGGGTTTTTAAACTGCAAGAGCCACTTCAGTGCTGCATGATCAGTCCTCAGCAGGAATTTTTTACCATCGAGGTACTTGCAGCAATGTTCTACCCTTTACCACAGCCAAGAGTTCCCTGCGAGTAACGCAGTAATTCCGTTCAGGCTTGCTCAGGGTCTTGCTGAAATAGCTGCTGACTCTCTCCTGACCGTCTTGGATCTGCGAAAGCACTGCACCAATTCCGACATCGCGTGCGTCGGTATCCAAAACGAAGTTCCCATCTGGCAAAGAATAAATTAAGACGGGGGCACTCGTCAATGATCTTTTCAGTGTCTCGAATGATCGTAGGCATTCCTCATCACACTGGTCCTGCACCTTCCCCTTTGTGAATCTAGTAAGTGGCTTGGCGATGTTGGCAAATTCGGCTACGTACCGACGATAGTACGTGCATAACCCCAGGAAACTTTTTAACTGGTGGATATCTTTAGGTATCGACAATTCCTGGACAGCCTTGATTGTTTATCAACAGCTACTCTCTTTCCGGAAACTACATGTCCAAGATATTGTACCTCTTCTTGGAACAGCTGACACTTCTTCGGGCTTAACTTTAGTCTGGAACTTCGAAGTCGCTGAAACACCTCCTCCAGGTTCTTCACGTCAAGATACACCAGTCATGTTTTCCATGAAAGCCCTTTTAACACTGTTTCCATCAACCTTTCAAATGTTGCTGGGACATTACACAATCCAAACGGCATCACTGTGAATTGGTAAAATCCTGGGCCAATGGTAAAAGCAGTCTTTCCACCTGCCAATGACCGGTTTTCAAGTCCAGGATGGAAAACATCTTCGATCCAGCCAAAGTATCCAGGGTATCGTCTATTCTTGGGAGAGGATAGCTATCTTTCTTTGTAGTGTGGTTTAATTGCAGATAGTCCACGCAAAATAGGGTCGAACCATCTTTCTTTTTAACCAAGACAACTGGAGAAGCCCAAGGGCTATTAGATGGTCCAATTACACCTTGTTCCTCCATTTCGCGGACTATTCTGTCGGCTTCTTCTCTTTTAGTTAGAGATAGTCTTCTCGCCGACTGTCGAAGAGGTTGAGCATCCCCGGTATTAATTTTATGTTTCACCAGGTCAGTCCGTCCTCTTTTTTCTTTTCCTACATAGAAAATATCCTGGTAGTTTCTTACAATTGCTTTCTGGTTTGGTTTCAAATTCTTAGATGAATCTGTGATGAGTTTTTCCAGCTCCTCAGATAGTTTACCTGGTGTTATTTCTGCATGCTGTGTGCTTCTGACTACAGAGGAAACTGTTGAACAATGACCCAAAGTTGTTCCTTTCTTCAGAACAACCGAGTAATGATTCAGGTTCATTACTCTTACTGGCACAATCTCCCTGGCACGAAACAGAGTCTTCCCCAGCTCGATTCCTCTGGCTACATTTCCGTCGTTAAGTTCGGGATCAAACATCATTACTGTTCCAGCTTTAGCTTTCCCATCTAAGCAAGCGTCTATAATGATTTCAGCTTCCGGAACATTGACATCCTCTGCTAAGATGGCTCGACGCATTGTGTCATCTTTTTCATAAAGCATCACTTCTTCGTCATTCACTAGCAGAATTCCATCTTTGAAGTTTAACTGGAATCCATTGGAGCTCATGACATCCATTCCAATGATTACTTCGTCTGCGATGTCTGCCACTAATGTCCGATGTAGGAAGGTTGTGTTTCACTGTTCGCAGTTGCCATTTTATTGGTTTTATCATTGTCTCTAAAACAATGTTTTCGTCGCACCAGTATCCAGCAGCATTGCAAATTGCTTCCTATTAATAAGGCCATCTACAAAGACACTTAACGTGGTTGCGTAGCGAAGCGACATATGCGTTGGTAGTTGGGACTTGTTGGTTACAGATCGACGATGGTCTCTTTATATTAACCTTCGTTAGTTTTCCCGGCGAGGAAGTCTGTACTCCGTTTTTCTCTTGTAACGACTCTGGACATGTCCTACCTTACGACACTTCCGACATCGCACTACTCTTTTTTCGGTCAGGACTTCTTCTATTATCTTTCTTACAGAGGCTTCATCGTTTCCGCCATCTTCGGATTCTCCGTCATCGATTCGGGCTCTGGCTTGACCTCTGCAGGTATTTTTCGCATCCTCGAATTCTAGCGCTCGAGCAAGTGCATCCACTAATTGAGTCGGTCGAGCTAGTGTTAAAACTTGTCTGGCCTCGTTGTCCCGCAGTCCATCCAAAAACGCTTGTACTGCTAACCTTTCTATCACATTTTCCGATGTAACTGGATAGGCAAGGCGAACCAGACGGGCAATATCAGCTTCAAACTCTTGTAAGGATTCATTAGATTTCTGGTGGCGATTTTTCAGTTGGGAGTGATAAACGTGCTCCAAATGGGTTTGCCCATACCTCAGTTCTAAATGTTTAACCAGTTGTTCGTAGTCTTCTTGCTCCGAGGTATTTAACGTTTGTAGCATCCCCGCTTAAGGCTAGGGTTAATGCGATTGCCTTCTCCTCTGCCGACCATCCGTTTAGCTTAGCTGCAGCCTTGAAGTAGCACCTATAATTAGCCCATGACGATTTTCCATCAAATTGGGGAGGTTTCATTTTGTGTCTTGTCCCCTCGAGGCCAATTTTCGAATCCACTAGTTCTAGACTGTTTCTGCTTTCGGTTTTTGATTGTGTTTCTCCCCTTTGTATTGTGACGACCTGTTCTTTTATTCTACTCATCTCACTCTCCATTATCTCTTTTAGCTCTTCTATGCGAGCCTCATTCTCGACTATTTTCTCTTCCAGCATTTCTGAATTTTCCTGAACCATGCTGTCAAATTTTCTTCTAATGATTGTGAATTTTCGTGTAATTTTTTTAGCAGTTTGTCTTCTAGGGCTTTAGAATTTACTACCAATTTATCTTCTAAAGACTTAGAATTTTCTAGCAATTTATCCTTTAGGGTTTTAGAATTTTCTGCTAATTTGTCTTCTAGAGATTTAGTATTTTCTTGCAACGCTTCTTTCAAGTTTTTTGAATTTTTTTGTAAGGTTTCTTTTAAATGTTCCATTTGTTTTAATAGAATACTCATGTCTCCATATAAGTATCGGTTTCGTTACCTTTATTTATTAGGGCATTTCTTATCACTAATTTCTAAATCTCTTTCCTCCAGTTCCTTTTTTAAATCAGTCACTTCCAATTGGTCCAAATTCACTGCTTTAAACATCGTTAGTCTATTTATTTTCCACTTCCAAAGTTTCACAAATACACCCTACACCTGACACCACTGTAATGTTTTTATTTTCACACTCGGGTTGAGTTCAGTTCTTGGATTTATTTAAAAACACAGTCCAACTCACTCTAATTTATTTTCACTACTTTAACACAATTTATATTCACAAGAACTATTTACAATTTATTGTAACTTAACAATAGGACCGTCGAATACTGAATACTGAATGAATCAATCGCCAGCTGTCCATATTCATATATTTCTCTCGGAATTGTCTGGTAAGTCAACGAACCATCGGGAAACTTCTTTCACGTCTTCTGGAAACTTCAAGGGAATTCCCAGTAACGGCAGCGGTGGGCCTGTTGAGAGACAAAATATTTCGGATTCCCAGAAGTATCGGAATAATGTCCCTTCCACGAATTGGTTGATGGCCGATTGCACCAGGTGTCGGATAAATTCTCGTAACAATATTTAGAAATAACTCGATACAAAAAACTTAAAAGGATTAATTTAGCCATATTATTATTTATGTTGGATAAATGTACTTACACTATAAATTATCAAGTGTTACCATACAAAATATTTAAAAGGAATACCCTATAAATATCATTTCAAATTAGCCACCCAAAATAATTTTTAAAATATTGCGATGTACTTCGTGGGTTCAATTTAAAAATTATAACAACTAATATTTACTTTCACTTTTCTAGAACTTTATTTACATTTAAAACAGCTGATTCATAATACATTTTCATATAAGCTAGTCGTCGCGGTATAACTGCCTGGCGATCGTGGCGTTCTTCTTTTATATCACCAGCGTAGAATTCTCCAGTAGAAATCAACATCGTTCCTTCCGCTGCCGAGCCTTTTCGAGAATCGTATTTTTTTATCTTGAAGCGTTTGTTGTCGTGCTGAAATGACACAGGGTCGGCTTTGGGTAAATTTCGTAACACTGCCCCCCCTTTAATTCTGATCGTCCCGATCAGAAACATCCCCTCCATGGTAGGGAGCGAGTCGATCTAAGTGAACCACCTTCAATTTAGCCTTGGGGTTTCGGCGGATCCGGTAGACGACATCATTCAGCCTCTTGACCACTTCGTATGGACCATCCCAGGCGGGTGTAAGCTTTGGGGATTTACCCTTGCTCCGTTGGGGGTTGTACAACCAGACTTTGTCCCTCTCCTGGAACCCGACTGAATTGGCCTTGAGGTCGTATCGCGTCTTCATCCGGTCACTGGTGGCCAACATCTCCGTTCGGGCTAATTCGTGTATTGCCAGCATGTTATGTCGGAGCTGGTCGGCATAATCGTCGATGTCTTGGGGAGGTTCTTCGGGGGAGCCAAATGCCAAGTCGCATGGTAATCGCAGCTCCTTTCGGAATAAGACCCTGGCTGGGGTCAGGCCTGTACTATTATGTACAGCAGAGCGATATGACAACAGGAATAGGGGAATATGCTCATCCCAATCACGCTGGTTATTGCTGACGACCTTGGATAGGTGTTGTTCCAAGGTCCTGTTGAATCTTTCCACCATTCCGTCTGACTGTGGGTGTAATGGTGTTGTTCTCGTTTTCCTGATCCCCAACATCGTGCAGACCTTCTGGAATACATTCGATTCGAAGTTACGCCCCTGGTCTGAATGTAATTCCATCGGGACGCCAAACCTGCTGAATAGTTGTTCTACTAGCACCGTCGCTACCGTGGTTGCCTCTTGGTTGGGTATCGCATATGCCTCAGGCCATTTGCTGAAGTAATCCATTGCGACCAGAATGTATTTGTTCCCCCTCTCAGACTCGGGAAACGGACCGGCGACATCGATGGCAATTCTCTCAAATGGGACGCCCACATTGTACTGCTGCATTCTGCCCTTGGTCCGGGTCTTCGGGCCCTTACTGGCGGCACATGTGGCACATTTGCGGCACCAAGCTCTGACGTCTTCGAAGTAATTCACCCAGTAGTACCGCTGGCGAACTTTGTCTAGGGTTTTATTCATGCCCAGGTGGCCTCCGGTAATTCCATCATGTACTTCGGTCAGGATGGCTGGTACCTTTTTCTTCGGAACTACCAGTTGGGACTTGGTTTCTCGTCCATCAGCGCTTTCCCAAACTCGCTTGAGCATTCCATTGTCTACTCTTAGAGAGTCCCACTGAGCCCATAACGATTTCAGCACGCCGGAGTATCTAGCTACCTCGTCCCATCGTGGCCTGGGTGCCCCTCTCATTTTGAGTGACAAGATTGGTTCGATGTCTGGATCAGCCATTTGGTCCTGGATGCACTGTTCCGTTGTCCAGTCTTCATTGGCCTGCACTCGGATCTGCCTGATGGAGATACCCTCTCGCTGTTCCGTCTTCAGACAATGCTTGCATTCCGCTCTACAGGGTCTTCTGGATAGGGCATCGGCATTATTGTGCAACCGGCCGGCACGGTGTTCCACCTTGAAGTCGTATTGCTGTAATTTCTCCATCCATCTGGCCAGTTGTCCTTCCGGTGTCTTCATGTCCAGCAGCCATTTGAGTGCGGCATGATCTGTTCGGATTAAGAAATGGCGACCATACAGGTATTTTTGGAAATGGTCTACAGCCCTTATTATTGCAAGAAGTTCTTTTCTGGTGACGCAATAATTTCTTTCTGGCTTCGAGAATCCACGGCTGTAGTACTCGATCACCCTCTCTTCACCATCTTGCACCTGGGATAGGACGGCCCCCAAACCTGTGTTGCTGGCGTCTGTGTCTAAGATGAACTTGCCGGACTGTGTAGGAAAGGCTAGGATTGGGCTGGAACATAGTGCTGCCTTCAGTCGCCTGAATGATGTTTCGCAATCCTGATTCCAATGGAAGGTCTCTTTATCAGTGGTCTGCCGATGTAGAGGGGCGGCGATGGTGGCAAATCCCTCAACAAAACGCCGGTAGTATGAACAGAGGCCCAAGAAGCTTCGGAGTTCATGTTTGTCTCTTGGAACTGGCCAATCACGGATGGCTTCTATCTTGTCTTCGTTGGTGCGGATTCCTGACTCGGACACTACGTGGCCCAAAAACTCTACTTCTTTTTGAAACAAGGAACACTTCTTCGGATTGAGTCTCAGGTTGGCGTTATTAATTCTGGAGAATACTTCGCCCAGGTTCTTCAGATGGTCGTCGAATGTCTGGCCCATGACTAGAATGTCGTCGAGGTATACTAAGCACGTCCTCCATGTTAACCCGCTCAGTACATACTCCATTAGTCTCTCAAATGTAGCGGGTGCATTACATAACCCAAAGGGCATGACCGTGAACTGAAACAGCCCTTTACTGGTGGAGAACGCTGTCTTCTCTCTGTCGTTTGCGTGCAGACCAACCTGCCAATATCCACTTTTTAGGTCTAGTGTGGAAAACCAACGGGAGCCTGCTAGTGTGGTCAAAGTGTCATCGATTCGGGGTAGTGGATAGCTGTCTTTCTTCGTGACATCATTCAGCTTTCTGTAATCCACGCAAAATCGGGTGGTTCCATCTTTCTTTTTAACTAGCACGACGGGAGCAGACCATGGACTGATGGATGGCTCAATAACTCCATTTTGTAACATGGACTCGATGTTTTCCTCGACTGCCTGTTGTTGCCCCAATGGTAGTCGTCTAGGTGGTATTCTGATGGGTTGAGCCTTTCCGGTATCTATTCGATGCTGGATGATGTTGGTGCGACCGGTAGTTCCATTTTTACTGTTAAAAATTTGCCAGTGTTTTGTGATAAATTGCTTGGCTTTCTTCTGGTTCTCTGGTGTCAAGTGTGTCAAGTGGTCGCAAACTGTTGTAGGAACTCTTTATCGGGCCCTGTCTCATTCACCGACGTCTGGTACTCTTCTTCGCAATTGATGATGGTCTCTACTGGCTCGAAACAAGCTATCTCTTGACCATTGGCAATTCTAATGTCGTTGTTGGACAAATTCAGGACTCTGATTGGTATATCTCGTCCGGTTTTAACTATAGCCCGTCCAACCAAGTAGTCATGAGCTGAGTGTACGGGCTCCACCATTCCAACGCAGCTCCCAGGATTGCTGTCTAGCTGCCCATGAACAATCTGTTCTGTTCGACCGGGAATTCTAGCTGAAGACTTTGCCACAATTTTTATGGGCGTGACTGATGTGTTGACGGGACGTGTCAATACAAATTCCTCATTCAGAAACCGAAGAACATCATATCTCGGGTCGAACATAAATCCATGCTGGCTAATTAGGTCCATTCCCAGTATAAAATCGTCCTCAATATTCGCTACCAGGACCCTATGCCGGATCATGTTATCCCCTATCTGTAGCATGACATCTGCCTCACCCTGTATTGACATGGACTCGCCTGTGACTGTTCTGAGCTGGATGTTATTGGTAACTGGCCGAATTTCTGATGCTCTCAAAACCCTGGACTTGGCAATGGACACAGCGGCGCCGGTATCGATGGTGATGGTAACTGCTCGCCCATTGATGGAGCCTCTGATGACTAGGCTGCCGCTATCTCGGCAAAATCCCCGGATGGATAACGTTTTGGGGGCTGGTGGAGGGACAGTCAGCATTCGCCCCCCTATGCTGACTGACTGACGGTCCCTGGATAAGTGACTGTTTTGTTGGTTACCCCTGGTCGGTGATCGTTCAGGTGGCCTCACTCGACAATCACGTTGGAAGTGTCCTGTCCGTCCGCAGCGGTAACATGCCCCTCTGGTGCCAGTTCTTTGTGACCGTTCTAATATTTTGTTCAGACCAGCCAGCAGCGCTTGAAATGGTGACTCTGACTCTTCCTGGTTGAAGGAAACTGCTCGGACCCTCGGCTTGGACATGTTCATGACGGCCTCTACTTCCAAAGCCCGAAGTAGAGCTTCACTACTTTTCTTGACGCCACTCAGTCTTAAATTTCTTTGTACTTCCACATCTCTGATGCCGTTTATGAAACTCTGTGTGGCCAACTGGTCTTTCGTTTCCTCTGGCAGGTCTGGGTAGGACAAGTGAACTAACCGTCTAATTTCCGCTTCGAATTCTTGGAGGCTTTCACCGGATTTTTGCGTTTTTCCACTGAGTTGGACTTGGTATACCTGGCTCAAGGATTGATTGTCGTAGCGTTTGTCTAGGACGGCGATGATCCTGTCGAAATTGCCTTGTTCATCGACTGGAATGCTTTGGAGGAGCTCCAGGGCCGGACCTCTTAGCGAAATTACCAGAGAAGTAGATTTTTCTTGATTATCCCATCCATTAGCTGTAGCCACGGCCTCAAATTGTCGTTTATACATGGGCCAAGATGAACTGCCGTCGAATGTGGGTGGTTTACTAAAGGAACCTTTGGTACTCACGGTGTGCTGGTATTTTCCTCGCTGTAAGTCCTGTTGCATTTTTCTGATTTCTGTTTCTACCTTGTTTTGGATGGCACTGATTTTATCTTGTACTTCACTTACTTCACTTTGTACCGTGTTTTTAATGGAACTGATTTCAAATTTCACCTGGCTCTGGATGGAATCGATGTCATCTACTTTGATTTCAAGAGTCTCCACATTACTTTTTAGGGTCTTTATGTCGTCGTTTATTTCTTTTATGTCTGATTCAACTATTTGCATTCTTTCATTAACTGTTTCATTAACTTGTGATACTATTTGCATTAGTTGTTCAAATTGCATTTGTCTTTTTTCTTCAGTTTGATCTTGTTTTTCTACAAATTTCGAGAATAATCCTTCAATTAAATTATGTTGTTCACTCTTCATTGTGGAAACTAGATTTTGTTGTTTTTCATCGATATTAGTGACAAGATTTCCTAATTCAACTTTAAGTTTATCATCAAAAGATTTCACTAACCTTTGTTGAATTTCTTCTTGATGTTGTTTCTCCTTGTTGTCACGTTTTTCTAGAATCTGTGCTATTTTTTCGTCTAGTCCCTCCGTAACTTGTTTGATAATTTTTCTGGTAGTTTCGTCGGTTTTTTCCATACTTCGAGTTTCCATAAATCAAATTACGCTTTTCACTGTACTTATCCTTCACTTCTAACACCAAATTGCGATGTACTTCGTGGGTTCAATTTAAAAATTATAACAACTAATATTTACTTTCACTTTTCTAGAACTTTATTTACATTTAAAACAGCTGATTCACAATACATTTTCATATAAGCTAGTCGTCGCGGTATAACTGCCTGGCGATCGTGGCGTTCTTCTTTTATATCACCAGCGTAGAATTCTCCAGTAGAAATCAACATCGTTCCTTCCGCTGCCGAGCCTTTTCGAGAATCGTATTTTTTTTATCTTGAAGCGTTTGTTGTCGTGCTGAAATGACACAGGGTCGGCTTTGGGTAAATTTCGTAACACTATCTTTAAAAGAAAAAGGCAAAAAACATGTTAATTTGTATTTACTGGGGACACATTTTATACATATCGGTCACCCGGAAGTTTCAACCCCTGGGGGGGGGGGGTGAAATATCACTTCTAAAAGTTTAAATACAAATGATTAAAATGTGATACCTGTTTTTAAAGGCTCTTTTTTGCCAATCTTTTGACAAATTTTTTTTCAGATTATTTTTTACAGACTTAGAATCCGTAAAAAATGTAAAATTTTGAATTGTTATTGAGTATAAATAGCGAGATAAACAAGTGATAAAAAATCCTTAAATGTTTTTGTGAAAGATATTTGTGACTGTAAATGTAAACAGTTTATTATTAGAGTGCTTTCGTTGTATATTGACCATCAAATTTCGTCAATGGTTTATTCTTTACAAGAAAGAATTGAAATACTATTTATTTATGGGGCAGAACAATGCTGTGCACGCAGAACTGCTCATGTTTTTCATCAGTGACATCCCGATAAAAATATTGGGCATCAGTATGCGTTTGATTTAGTTCAAACATTTTAAGAAACTGGAAGTGTGTGCATAAAATTGTCAAGAATTGTAGAGTTTTAACTGAATCTGCACAAGTTGAGATTTTAGGTCATTTTGCCATGGACAAACATCAAAACCAAGTCTCCAGGTAAACAAATATTTCCGTGGGCTGTATGCATAAAACGATGCACCAAAATAAATTCTTCCGCTACAAAATACAGTTTTTACAACAGCTTGCTGAGGATCTGCGAATTAATTATTCAAGGGCATTTGTTTTTCTGACGATGCAGGATTGTTTTTAAATTGATTTATCAATAAACATAATTTTAGATACTGGGACAATACCAATCTACAAGTTTTTCGGGAAGAGCACAACCAACATCCTCAGAAAATCAACGTATGGGCCGGAATTGTCGGAAATAAAATTATTGGTCCTTTATTCGTGGAAGAAAATTTAACTGGGAAATTGTATTTGAATTTATTAGAAAATGTGATAAATCCCCTTATAACCGAATCTTCAGGAAACCAAATAGATCAAGATGAAACTTTGTTGCTAAACGAAGAAAACCTATTTTTTCATCAGGACTGAGCACCTTCACATTATGCCTTGCCTGTACGAAATTCGCTTAATGAGACGTTTCCAGATAAATGGATTGGAAGAAGGAACGCTATATAATGGCCAGGAAGATCACCAGACCTAACGCACCTGGACATCTAAAAACTTGTAAACAAGAACAATAAAAACTCGTTTAAAGAACGATGAAAACAATTTTCATCGTTCTTTAAACATAGCCACATCGTTTTTCGGTAGTTTAGTTAAGTGTCAAGTGTTTGAAAATGTAAGAATAGTAGCAGCATAAACTTAACTTTACAATTACTCACGCCGTAGAATAGATTTGAAAAAGGCCAAAAACATGGCCGAAACGTCATCAATAAAACATATAAAATGAACATGATTTTATCATTTTGAACGACCTAATATCAAGAAAATTCATTCAACAATTTTATATATATATTTATAATCTGGCTGGTCAGTGTTTTATGTAATGGTTTCTTGGAATGAAACTTTTGCAATCATATGGCAGTTTATTTGTGTTGGTACTATATTATTGTTGCCTATAATTTTCATTTGTTTTCAGTAATGTCAGAACTTCTGTTTGAATGCTATGGAATACCAGGCATCATATATGGTGTGGACTCGTTGTTTTCATATCATTATTCAAAAGTGAAACCTCTTCAGGATGCTTTAATAATAAATCTAGGATATCAAACTTGTCATGTTATACCTATTCTAGAAAATAGAGTTATTTTTGAAAATGCAAGACGGTTAAATATTGGAGGATGGAATGTAATAACTTTTTTACATAAAATTCTCCAACTAAAATATCCTGCACATGCTACATCTATAACATTGAGTAGAGCAGAAGAATTACTTCATCGAATTTGTGAAGTCGCTGTAGATTACAGGGAAGAACTTAGTAAATGGACTGATCATGATTACTATGAAAAAAATACGAAAAAAATTCAACTACCATATACATCTACTGGAGTTACTTCAGCTTTGAGTTGTAAGTTTAGCTATTAAAATTACAGTAGTAGTAATGTTTAGACATTTGGTGTGCCATATTTGCTAAATTATTTTTTTCTTTTGAATATAGATTGACTGACGAAAAATTGAAATCGTATTTCATTCATTTCTGAAATATATATTTTTTAATACCCTCCCAAATTGTAATTGGAAATTACCTTGTGGCTCCCTCATAAATCACATATTTTTGCTTCTGTGAGCTGGAAATCACTACCTTTAGAAATTCGAGTTGGGAGCGTTAAACTCTTCTTCACCTTGTTCGTAAGACATCCATTCACAATTTATATCTTTGGTAATCACTTAAATTTAGTGGTGACTGTAATAGGGACATTTCTTAGGTTTTCTATATTCTGTTAAGATCCAAATAAAGTTTTTGTCTTTTTCAGCTCGTTGACTTTTTGCTGTCTCAGGTGGACTTTCATTTTCTTTCCGTATCTTTATGTAACATTGCAATTTATTTTTTCTAATGGTTCAGTATAAACACTGGACTTTCTCTTTTTTGTTCCTTTTGAAATGGTTTTTACATGATGTATTGCTTCTGATGACAACAGTATAATTAGGTACAGAGGAATTACTGTTGGAAATGGAAAATGCTGGAAAGTAGAACGATGTACTGATGTGAAACAACATTTGAACTGTTGACTAGAGGATCATCTCGGTGAGTTAAATCTCGTTACCTTCACAGGTTTGAATAACTTCATCATGTTGACTTCTTTCCACCGGCACGAAATCTACTTTCTGGCTTTCTATGTTCTGTTAACTATCATCATGTTTCATCAAGGCCAAATACAAGTCTGTTGGATGGTTTCATATCGGGTTTTGAAAAATGACTCCTGATGTTTTTTGGTGTAAGTTCAGCTATGTTTTATATCGATAAAATCTTTCCAAGGTGTCAAACATTATGACTTTTAATCAACCAAAAATTCTGATATCCAACGGTTGTAAATTGTGTGGCGACAGAAACAGAGGGCATTATCCCATTGCTAAGATACAGTAGTTGGCTAGTCATGTGTAGCACTCCGTTGAATGACACTTTCGTGTCGACACCTTTATGTGTGTCACTTGTACTGAAACTGCGTTCATGAATGTAATGACACTGACATATTCTTAGACACACTCGTCATCGTTATATGAAGCGGTGTCAAGTTTTGCCAGTTGGGCTGGTGTGTTATGATTCTATTCATCCACACATTCATCGGTTTTCAAAATCAAAATTTACTTATGACCGGTACTATAACATGCTTACAATTAAATCAGTTGTTCAATATTATATGTTGTTCATGAAACTAATTTAAACGATTACCGACAATCGACTCTTGATTTTCATTTGGTAGTACAATACCCACGTAATATATCAGTAATAATTATATAAATCTCGTTTAGCAATCGACCAAAAATAAATCTAAATGGCGATTACAAATTTTAAAATTATTTCATTGGCACATGAACTCACAATCGTTAAGTATTTCCAAACGAAAAGTGCTTGCCTGCAGCATGGAGTGGCACAAACACCAGACCCAACGTATTATATTGTATTTTAAACAATTTAGCTATTGTGTCATGAGACAATTGTAGAATTGACACACTGTATTGATACGGAAAGCAATGTCGGTGTTACTGTATCAACACAGGAAAACTCACAGTGTTACCCATGATTATAGTCGACTGCTTCGAGGAAATGAGTCTTTGAAATTGACTCTAGACATGAACATGACGTTTGTTGCAGTTACTATTTCATAAAAAGTAACTAGCTCTCCTCGTTTTACTGATACAATATGTTCTACTTGTTTCTGTTTTTTATCAGACAAAACTTTAGAAAGTAATACTGATAATTTTGTTTCGCCAATAATTATTGAGAACTATTATATGCCAGGTGTACATTTATAGCAAAACTGCCAATAACTTAGTAACTGCAGTTTTACCGAATGCAAATATGTTTTCAGAGTTTTTGAAGCTGAGTTCCTAGTTCCGTTATGTAAATCATGCCGCATAATACTTTCCACGACTTTTTTTTACATGATACCGGATACGTGCTTCTGCAAGGACAATACATACTGAATTTTGCTGGGCATCAGGAGGATAAAATAACGATTGATTTTCCTCATAAGATTTTCAAGTTTAATACCATAGTTGTCAGCTGCTGTTTCGTAGAGAAAATATCTTGGATATAACTTTGGTTATGGCTGCCTTTATATTTTCCTTTTGTATTGCTTGTCACCATTTTATGGTGAAAACAAGCAGAAATTAAACTGACGCAAAACTGTACTCTAGGGGGTACATTTATACATATCAATATACATTGTAATTTATTGTCTTGATGACCGTCAATGAAAATATTCCAAAAAGTAAATGTGATAATTTATTTAAAAAAAATAAAACCTCTAATACTAAATGTCCGAACTTATCATTAGTATACAGAATAATTCAAATTCGGCACTTACCATTGGGATCTCGGAAAGTCGAGGAGATATGAAGTTTAAATAGGGACAAAATTGTGCAATTTAGTGCCTTATTTAAATTTTCCCAATATTTCAGAAGATATTCGAACAAAAAGAGGAATGTTCGTTCTTAATTTTTTTTGTATCGTTATTTGACGAGGAAACGCAATACCAATAAATAGCTTTTAAAAAATAAAATTACCTACTTCAGTGCATATCAATAATGATACTAAAAAGTAAAAAATAATTGTAATGGATATTTTAAACGAAAAGTATTATATACAAGTATGTTCTATAAAACTGTGCCATGCTTGAGAAATACATATATTTTACACAGGAATATAAACAGCTTTATATATTAAACAATTTCTGCTTAATTAATAAAGGTATATATCCGCTATGTTGAACATATAGTTTTCAAGCTTAGCACTAACGTCAAACACAGTTTTATTGAACATATAATACTTTTCGGTTAAAACATCCATGTGGATTATTTTTTAGCTTTTAATGTCATTTAATTATTGTTATTAAGCATTGAATCCGGTAATTTTTTTAAAGCTATTTTATTTTACTTTTCAAATAAAGCAGATCATTTTGATCATTTTATGAAAAAATTAAGAATATCTATTTTTTAAATATTAATATGTTAATATCTGTGTTATAGAAATTCACTTGTAAATTCAAGATTTCCTATACATGTGGGTGCAATATCTATATATAAATAGGCAAAAACATAACGATTAGGTACCATTTTCTCCTCTGTCTCTCAACCGATTTTCTTCATTTTTGTTTTGTTTAGTCGCTATTGACGACCTTCAGTGCAGAATGGTAATATTAACTTATAATACTGGTCCATTCATTAAATAAAATATAATAAAAATAATGTCAACGCCAAACAACTGAATGTGCCGCCGTCGCCAGACTTAAAACATTAAGTAATGAGTAATTATATATAGAATGCCCAATGCTGTTATATACTTAGAGCATGTACTACTGGAAGTGGCATGAAAGGGTTGTTATTGTTTAGTGGTAAACTAATCGTTGTATATTATAATTATACAGATATTATTCCAGATATGTTCAAAATCATTTTTGTCGTGGGTGGCACATAAGCAGTTGCATATAAAGGGTGTTTAAAATATAGAGTAGAGTGCAAATATAACTAATAAAATAATTATATAGGGAAGCCCATTAGCGGTTGAATTTACAGGGTTCTTAGAATAGAAGGTGCAGTAGAATTACAGTTATACAGGGTGGTGCAAAAAATATTATACAGAGATGCATATACAGGGTGGCGGAAATGGAAATGCATCATTGCGTAACCCATAAGCAATTGTATATAGAGGGAAGATGAAATATAGGGTGAGAGGAATTATAGATATACAGGATGATGATAAAAAATATTAGAAAAGTAAATGATTTATAGAGTATCCCACGAAGAGCTCCATATATATGATGATTGAAATATAGGTCGGAGTAGAATTATAGTTACAGAAGATAGTTAAAAATTTCATAAACAAAAAGAGAAAATACGGTAGCTCATAGCTCAAAAATGTTAAAAAATAGTATGCGTGGTCCATGAGCAGTTGCATATACAGGGTGGTGGAAATATATAATGAGATGGAATTATTATAATGAGGATTTTAATAAATGTTAGAGAATTGAGTGCAATTATAGCTATACACGGAGGTTAGAAAAAATAAATATGTAGAGTAGACGATTAGCGGTTGAATTGTTGTCATATTAAATTAAGAACTACGAATTTGAACACAAATCAAGTCCTATGAATTATATCTGAAAAAAACTTGAATTTCGTTACTTATTTGTAGAAGCGAGATGTAAGACCGACGTTTAGGATTTTTGAGGAAACTAACACACAGAGGTTCAGGATCTGGATCCGTTCGGTGTAATTGCTGTTCTCCCTAAAGTCCTAGGATAGAATGTCACGATAAAATTTTCAGGTTACTTAACCTGCCAGAGATATTACACAATTGGCCGAATTTCGACCACTGGGCGACAGCTAGTACAAATAATCGGACATTTGCTATGTAAAAAAATTGTTCCCAAGACGAAATGAATCAGTTTAATCTTAATTTTTTAACATTTATTGAGACACTATTTATAATAATTCCACTTCTTAATACCCACTCCGTATAACTGAAACATTCTATATATTCCAATCATTCTGTATATGCCTATAAGCCCCCCTATAAACATGTTTTGTTTCCAATTTTTTTTAACCACCTGCTATAGCTATAATTATTAGGTAATTTATTTCAATCATCAAATACATGCAACATCTTGTGCGAAACCCAATAAATCATTTCTTTTTAAAATATTTTTTAACCACGCTATATAACTACAATTCTTTTCCACCTTATATTACAATCATACTATATATGCAACTGCTTATGGGCAACTAAATATAAAGAATTTTTGTTCTAACATTTTTGAATTCACACTGTATAACGATAATTCTACTCCAACATATATGTCAACCACCCTGTATATGTATTGTTATAAAATTTATCCACTCCAACCCTGGCGAAAGCAACGTAAAACAGTATTCATCCAAAGGAACATAAACACATCAATTTCTAGAGTCTTCAAAGTGAGCAAGAACTATCAATCTAGAAGTTCTAGAAAGTGAAGTGACTTTCAGTTTTTTAAATTTAATTAATTTGAACCCACGAAATTTATAGCAGTATATTTTTCTAGCTTTTTTCTAACCCCTTTCTAAAACTATAATATCACTCACTCCACTATTCCACTCTATATTTGAACCCCCATGTATATGCAACTGCTCGCGGGGGCTACCCAATAAAACGTTTAGCATCTATGATATTTTGAACCATCTTATATTTCAACAAATTTATATATAGTATTTTTTGAACGATCTTGTATAACGATAGTATTGGCCCCAAATATTAACGAGACACAGAACTCACCTTCTATGTGTGTCTCAAATTAACATGCGAACTTGTAAATTTTACCCATCTAAAAATCGCAACTTGCTAGTTTTTAGGGTTCCATATATAGAATATACGGATACCCTTATAATATCACTCAGGATTTCTGCCTCTGTCACATCACAGCAATTTTCTCCTTAACTACTGGACGGAAGAGGTTGAAATTTGGTATCAATGTATAGTTTGGTGAGCCGATCAGGAGTAAATGAAGAAATTTTGATTTTAGGGTTACTTCTGGGGGGAAAAAACTAAAAAATCGACCGTTCCCCCCTGATCTTTGAAACTACTGAGCCTAAAATTTTGAAAAAAATAGGAAATATAGATCATTGCGCGAACTGTACAGGAAAAATAAGGAGAAACTATTAAAATTAATTTTGGGGGGCAAATTATAGAATTAAATGGAAAATATAAAATTAGAATTGTTTCTAACCCATCATGTTATATATCAAATGAAAGGGCTCATTATGACGAAAACAAATATATTTTTTCCATATTTTTTAAATAAATTAATTAAAAGATATTAACAAAAATATAAAAAAATTACCGATTCCCCCCTCTCCTATCTCCGAAACCATAAGCTGTAAAATTTTCCAAAAAAATAAAGGTATAGCGCCTCACCTGAACTTTACTGGAAAAATAAGGAGAAACCCCTAATATTCATTTTGGGGGGCAAATTATAGAATTAAATGGAAAATTATAATTGATTCTAACGGATCAAGTAATATATCAAATCAAAGGGTTCATTATGAAGAATACTAATATATATTTTTTATTTTTTCAAAATAAATATTTTAAAATGTATTAAAAAAATATTTTTAAAAAATTACCCATTCCCCCCTTTATTCCCCAAAATATAAGACCTATTTTTTTTGTTTACAGAAAAAATACGAAGAAATCGCTAATCTTAATATTGGGGGCCAAATTATAGAATTAAACGGAAAATAAAAAAAATATATTTTTTAATGCATCATGCTACATCAAATGAAAGGGTTTATTATGAGGAATACAAATACATATTTTTCATATTTTTAAAATTAATTGTTTACAAGATATTAACATAAAGATATAAAAAATTCTAATATCTCGCTTTATTTCCGAAACCATACTACCTAAAATTTTGAAAATAATTAGGGGTACTGGGGCTCACTTGAAATTTATAAGAAAACTCCCATAGTAGTTTTAGGGACAAATTATACAATTAAGTGGAAAATAAAATTTCAATTTTCAATAGGCTCATTATGTGAATTACTTATATATCATATTTTTAAATCATTTGTTTAAAAGATATTAACAAATATATTAAACATCGACTTAATTCCCACTTTAGAAACTACATTATTTAAATTTTGAAATATATATTTGATTTGTATTCTTAAATTATTTGAATAATATATTTAATAATTTATAATTTAAAACTTGACCTATTTTGCCCTATATCTTCCAATCTACAGAGCCTCAAAATTGAGACAGTAGATTATAAAAGGCTTCCCTGAAAGTTTATTAGTAAAATAAAACTCTAATATTAATTTTTGGGGGCCAAATTAGAAAATTAAATACATATGTATTCTTATAAAAATCAAGTGAATACTAAAGCAGATAAAATAAAAAGACTATTTGTGGAAAATGAAAGTGTATATTTTTTATAAATTCAAAACGCTTCCTTAGATATTAGGGCAAATATAAGTAAATGCACCCATTCCCTGCTTGTCTGAAACTGGAATATTAGAATCTTGAAGGTGATACGGAACCCTTAGTATGCGAGTCCAACTCGCACTTGACCAAATTATTTTCTTTAGAAACTTTAACGTTTTATTCAAACCAGTTTCGATATTGCCAAAAATAATAGCAGGTACTTTACTATTAAGAAAAATTCATCTTTTTTGACAAACCTTGTATACAGTTATTGATAAAAGTGAGGTGATGATTTCGTTTTAGCTGTTTCAGACCATGCAGATTTTTTATGAAGAATAACTTATTTCTAAATATTATTAATCAAAAAGTTTTCTGTATGATTCTGACTTAAGTATACACTATATATGTGCTGACAAATTGAAAACATTCATCTGGAAAGCGGTTAATTGACGTATATTTTGATGCACCTCTTTTCAATTAATTTCATCCCAGATTTCGAATAAGGCTTTTAATACTGCCGCATTCACCATATATTATCATACATTAACAAGATTTTTCCGATTTTTCTCAAAATAGACCATTCCAAGTTATTGAATTTTTTTAAATATGTGATCAATCTGGAAGTCTATTCTACTCTAATAGATCTTTTGACCCTTTGTAATGCGCAGGCACGTTTGGCATGTTAAAAAGGCGGGAATATGAAAGTTTCGTGCACTTTTCACAAATATGCTTGGAGAACTAGTATTAATACCCTTATTATCAATGAAGTTAACTGAAATATTATTTAGTGGAGTTTTGTTTTTACATCTTTCAATTAATGCAAATAACTGCATTAAATTATAATGGTGCTTAAAGTGATATTTTCGTCCACAAGGCGAAAATAAGGATAATCTATTTGACAGGTTAGGACAAAAATGAAACTCATATTAGATTTAAAGTAATTAATATACTGATAATTAATAAAATAAATATTAGTAATACACAATACAAATTTAATAAATTTATTATTACTATAGTTTTATCAGTCATTGCCTTTTTTACTACAATTTGTGATCTAAATTATGTTGCCTATTCATCTTTCGACTGACATATATGAGAGTTAATTTATAAGATTTTCACGAAATCTGTACAAAATTTGCATGCAATATTACTAAAGGCTGTACAGTTGGTACAAATAAAATTAAAATTCAGTATACAAAGATTTATTTAAACTCAATTATTTGATTTTGTAGTTCCGTCAAAAATCAAACAATACACATTATCAAATATTTTAATTTACATCTTATAATTGTGCCTTTTTAATCTGTAGTTTCTTAACCATTGACAACGGGGTCTGATCTAGACCCCGAAACGTTTGGAATATACAGGAATTTTCTTTAAACTGTGGTGTTATTTCCCAAGAAGCACTTAGACACAGTTCACTTTAAATTTATAACTATTAAAACTTTATTACTAATACTAAATTAGTAAATTACATTGAAAATATTGTATTCACGTTATAAACAAACATAAATTAATATTTCAATTATGTGAAGGTCTATTTCGTTTGACAAGTAATTCGGTGATATTGCTTTTTATTTAAATATTTGTAGTTTAATAAAGCAGATTATAACAGAATGAAATGCGCCATTATTTTGTTGAATAATCTAATGTGGCGTCCGTAAGAAAAATAGTTATGATGTTAGCCGAAAAACGAAAGTTCGGAAGGCAAATCTGAAACGGTTATCGTATAGCTGAAAAAAGTGACAATAAATATATGTTTTGGATTATCGTTTCCTCGAAGTCCAACATAACTGCCGAATTTTTGAGAATCAACTGATTTCGTGGTTGCTAAACACAAATCCAAAGTCAGTTTTGCAAAATTCAAGATGGCAGATCCAATATGGAGGATAACTTTTTAGAAAGGCAATAGATTTATTTCAAATTCGGTGAAAGGGGCTTTCTGAGGCTGATGATTGCAAATCTGAAGTCGGTTACCCAAGTTTAACGATGTCTAGTACGGCGGATACTTTTTAACTGGAAAGTAATCTGTTTACTTTTGTATGACAGAGCTTTACATCGAAAATTCAAGTATAAGTATTTAGAGTATACTATTGGTTCATCAAAATCTGGTGAATTATGTCCCAAACGGTGCGTTATTGCTGAGAGTGTAGGAGATAGCTTCTTTGTTTGCATGAGTTTTGAGAATTTTAAAACAATGATCAATGATGTTAATTTGAAGATGTTAATGAAAGGTTTTGACACTGAGTGTAATGATTAATGATTATAAAGATTGCACGTTCAAGTATTGTGGTGTTATAATCCCAATACGTGCATAAACATTAAGCAGAGATGCCACAACTATCATACAGGATACGACCCTCTGTTTACATTTCCCGTAAACAATTTTGATTTGTGATTTGGGATGCAAAGAACATTTTTTCATGTGTTTTTATGTTAATGCTGGAAAAGAATCGCTCCACAATTGTTGCATTATATGGCACACACAAAAACTTGGGTAAGCAAATTACTGAGATCTGTCTACTTCTAATTTAGATATCTGTTTCCAAAATTGATACGTGGAAATATAACACAGAATTTTTAAATGTCTGATAATAACATTAAAATGGCATTAGTGTGCTCTAAACAGTAGATTTGAGGTAGTAAATTAAATCCGTGGATGATTTGTAAAAAAACTAGATCTACAGCTAAAACTGTAGGGTTGGCTGCACTGGCAAAGGTGCGAAAAAAGTAGATTTTATTCAATTTATCAAGGTACGCATCTTATTTACAATATTACTAAAATCTGATTATTGTGAAAAAGTAAGCAGATTCGAATTAGATACATTTAAATGCACCAAAGGTCGTATAGAAATATTCTCTTTATGCCAGACCCTTAAAGGCAATTTCCTAATTGAACCAACAATATAACCCACACGATTTCCCAGATTTTTATGTTTCTTTTTTTGGCAAACCTGTATATGTTTTAATATTCTTTTACTTTTTCATATCTTTTGTTTAAAATAATTTGGAGGAATAATTAAGATTTCCTTTATACATAATATGTATTGTATTCAGCAGCACCATTGAACAATTTCAGTGTTATGTAGATTTTTTGACACTTTGTTTAATATTAACTATATACTCGTAATGTACCGGAATATATAACAAATCTAGTTTTATAACATAAAATTATATTGTTTTGTTTATTAATTTTCAGTAGAACAGCAAAAAGAACGTAAACGTGAATTAGCAAAACGACTGACAGAAATTAATGCTAGGAAAAGAGAGGAAAGGCTAATTGAAGATCAAGAGAAATTACGGCAACTGCTTGAAATTCAGGAAATTATAGAATTTGGAGCCGAAAAAGAAGAAATCGACAATTTATTGTCGGAATATCAGCTGAAAAGTTTCCAGGATTTACAGAAAACAGTAGCTAATCTTAATGTCAAAATAGAGAAAACAAAACAGAAAATATGCGCTGCTAATTCTGTGGATGACGTAGAGGAACCAGCCGTAAAACAAACGAAATTTTCAAAAATGGTTTTCGAAAATGAAGATGCTTTTCAGTCATTTTTAGAGAATATTAAAAAAATGGTATGTTGTAGTTAAATATTTGTTCCTGTAAAACTATAATATTATGTTAATTCAGAGACAAGATATTTTGAACAAGAAAATGATGAGGAAACAGCGCAGACAAGATATTTTTAAAAGACGAACGGCAGCAGGTCAAGAAAGGATGAGGATAATATCACAACTAGCCAGAAAAGAAAAAGGAATTGATGATTTTGGTCTGAGAGATGAAGATTGGGATATTTACAAAACAATCAGTAAAGATGGTGAGTTTAAATTTGTATAATTTAATAATCCATCCTTCATGTTCCAGACTTTCTAAATAATTTTAGTAAGTTACGTAGGAAATGCAATTTTAAATTTATTTATTTATCACCAACAGAAAAAAGGTTTTCAATATATACAGGGTGCAGTGTAGATATTTTGATAGGTGATAGGACTGATCATTATAAATAAATTGTATTATATAACATATATCAAAAAGTTTATGGTTTTTGAGAAAAAAGCGTTCATACATGTCAAAGAAAGTAAGCAACAAACTGTTCAGCTAAACAGACAAATAAAAAAATCCTATACCATTCTTATTTAAAAATTCACGTTAAAGCCATACTTATTTAATAGTTTCCCACGCAGGTAATTAATCCGAATATATGACAACATTGGTTAAACTGCTTACATTTAAATCGCAGTAAAAGTTTGAACATTGCAGTAAGTTGTGTTTTGCACAAACATATCGATACTTGCTTTAAATGTAATATTTTGATGTGCTTTGACCTAGCAAAAAAAAATTATTTCAATATTAAATCGAACAATTTTCCGTTGGAGCTTTTCAGTTATGAGGTGATATTTTGTTTATGTGATGGAATTATCCACAAATCAGGAATAATGGAGATACTTTAAATGTATGTAGATCCTCTTTTATTACTACGCTTTTATTAGGTTCATATGTATGTATGGATGTAACGGAAACTTTCAACGTAATTTTCACCAACTTAAAGAAGACCAATTAAGTTGAAAATTGACAATGACAATACAATTCTTTAAGTTGAATTTTCCCGTTTGTTGTCTTTTTGTCACTGTTCTTGCCTAAATACAAATTCGTCCATTAACTACTGCCATCTAGTTGGCAATAGTAGAACTTTCGTAATGAAATGGAAAGGTTACGCAAACATGAAGTAAATTTTTTAATTATAAATCATATAGACAACGTTATGAGACTAGAAACTTAGAAAATAATTATAGTTTAAAACACTAAAGAAATACGCTTTAGTAGCAAACCGAACTAAAAAGCAGAAAATAATTATTAATTATGAACAGTTTATATTACAGCAGTAGAAAGTCGAACAATCAATCATGATTAATTACCTCAAAATAAAAAAATAATAAAATTTAAGTTATTCACAGAAAAATTCGATAAAGAGTAAAAAGCGTGGGGTGCTTGAAATATTTAATTTACAATTATTCTATTGGTGTTTAGAACACTCTGTCTTTTTTGGGTTTAAAAGAGACAGCCTTTATACTTACATATGTATATTCTCAATTGCTTGGAAAAAACTCTCTGCCTTAGCGCAATCGCAGTAAGAAGAAAACAAGACTCGTTGTTTGCCTCTCGTCCATTACGGATCTCCCAAGAAACTCTCAAGGGTAAACGTTTCCCTATGTGCTCGCTAGTGCAACCCCAAAGTGTGTGTGTAGCTATTACTCACTTATCGTAAACCCCCTCGTGAGTGGCACTGCCCAACATCATAAACTAAATAGTTGTGCCTAAAAACCCAGGGTTAAGGTCGACTACACGCGACGAATGCAGACAAATACATGGATGGGAGATTTCCCGAGGCTTTTACTAGATCTAACTCGTAGACAAGGTAAGAGTTTTCTTATGAAGGGCAATTGAGTTTTTTATCAAAATAGAACCACTCAAAACTACAGTCCGCTTAATTCAATTCTCTACAATTGGCAACTATTTATAAGAGGAGAGTTATGCAAATATAGTGAACGAGTATAAAACAAAACCATTAGAAATGTAACAAAAAGTATTTTATCAACAGACAAATATAAATTCACTAGAGAGGGAATTCAGAACTTACTTAACTCTCTTCAATGGGCGCTGAGAGATGAGAACCTACACTTTTCAAAGGAGATTTAGAGTAAACGTTTGAGCAGATATAATTGTTGATCAACTTTGTTTATTATACGACCTGTCTGAATTGATTAACCGATTGCCGATATTCCAATGAGACACTCCTCTTTCAACAAGACGATTGACTTTGGCTATTAAATGTCAAGAGTGCGTAGTTAATATATCCCAAAAGTCGTGTAATGGTCGAGATGTCGCTTGTTCATGGCCTGCATGGAGTTTTATTGCCTGGGGGCGGACCAAAGCATTTGTCTACTTTGAAAGAATAGAAAATAAAGATATGGAGCATACTATAGGTTTTTATAATTTATTTTCGTAAATGAATTTTTGGTAATATTATTGTTTCATCTCATAATGCAAAGTCGTGCGAAAGAGACTGTAGTTAAAACATCATTGAAAGTATCTCCAATGAATACCTTCCATTAAGCTTTCACACAAATCCAAGACATTGGAGTAAAATTCTTAAAACACAAGTTTGTCTGTTATGATTACAATTGTTTTTCTTATTGCTTCAATATTTTCCGAGAATGTTTTTTTTTTCGGAATGAATTTTTTGTAGCATAGTGCACATGAGAATACTGGCTCACTTTTCTTATGGGACTAAAATCATTTTTTGAAATCGAGGTTGTACGCGGTGAAATCGCCTCTGGCGGGTGATTTATTGCTTGTGTATGTATGAATAATGTGTGTAATGTTTGGTAATGTATGTGTAATTAAAAATACACGTGTAATTGTTGAGATAATTATTATTATTATTTAGTTCAGGACTGGTACTAGCGCATTTACCATAATATACGCGACACCTGTATACTTAGTCGTTGGCAAAAAATAAAACGGCTATCGGCATTTGTACCAGCGAATGTTGACCGCTAGCCGGATTCTCGGCTACAAGCGATGAGATCACTGCCGTCGCGAACACAGCATGTTTCTTAATATTCAAAAAAACTAGCCGGATTTCATTTTTTTAATGTAATAAATTTTATCTACGAATATCCTCAAAGATATCTTAAATTGCAAATGTCGTACGACAGCTGGCATTATAATAAGATTTATTAAATTGATAGTGAAAATAAAAAACCCACTTAACTCGCGGCTGACGTCAATATATATTCAAATATCTCCGGTATCGGTGGACATCCAACTAAAGGTTAAACGTTGAGAGTCTCAGTTGAACATACAGGGTAGATTACTATTGCTACAATTTTTCATAATAACTAAAGTGAAGAGATTGTATTAATTGAAACAAAAAGAAAAAATAAGAGATTCTTTCTTTTTACTAAGGGGTTAAATTATAAATTTAGATGATTAAAAGATCAGTTTTATTTTAGTATTCAAAGAGCAGAAGCAAAAACAATGTTAGCGGTATTTTTTATAGCGTGTTATTTTTCACTGGTAATGGGTGAAGTGAATTTCGAGGACTATTTAAAGCGATATGGATTTTTAACGGAACCTAATGGAACATCTATATCAGACGTAAAAGAGGGATTGATTAATTTTCAAGAACTATATAATTTGAAAGTAGACGGTACTGCAAATGGAGAAACTTTAAATTTAATGAATAAACCACGTTGCGGTTTACCTGATTTCCCTTTGAGTTTTCGTACAACATCCCAAAAATGGCAAAAAACTAAATTAAAGTGGTACTTTGTATTTGCTGATTCAGAAAGGAAATTAGTGGCAGAAAAAGCTTTTGAAGTATGGCAAAATGTGCCAAACTTACAATTCACCTATTCAGCTACCACGCCGGATATAGTAATTTCCTATGCCGACGGGCAGTTCCGGCACTCAAACAACAGAAGGTGTCAAGATGCGGGAAATTGTTATTATCTATTTGACGGACCTTCTGGTGCATTAGGACTTGCATATCTACCCAATAACGATACGTGTCGTGAAATTCATTTAGACCGAAGTGAGATGTGGTATTTAGGACTGGATAAAATAGAAGATATTCCAGCAAACCAGACAAGTATGCTGTCTGTTTTGATTCATGAGGTCGGTCATTCTTTGGGGATGGAGCATTCCCGTTTTTGGAAGTCTGTGATGTATCTATATTACGGACCCTCCGAACTCGATGAAGAAGATATCCGAGGAATTCAATTTTTGTATGGAGCGAAAAAAATTTCTCAAAGTACGACCGTAAAAAGCATTCCAAAGACGACGAAAAAAATCCCTGAAAGTGCGACGGTAAAAAGCACCTCAAAGACAACACAGAAATATATTCATGAGATTCCTTTGAGTACACAAAAAAATATTATTTCCACTACTACTACTAGTAATACCACTGTAAAAGGTACAGAAGAGAAAGCAATAGACTTATGTCAAGTAGATGTTTCGGGATTGCAGTTTTTAGTATTAAGAAGCAATCTGTATATTATATATAAAGACAGGCTATGGATCATGGATATGGAGAGTCGAAACATAACATCAAAAAACGTAGATCTACGCAAGGTCCTACATTTTCAACCATCGGATGTCGCTGAAATAACTTCAATATATCAAAGACCGTCTGGTGAAATAGTTGTGATTGGAGATAAGAAAAGATTATTCTACATATCAGATGAGAACTTTAAACTACTGAAAAGTCTCAACATTAACGATTTCAAGCTCTCAAACCAGCTAATGAAATTATTGCCACTACTACCAGTTATACAGGACAAACTATTTTTTTTTCTTTCAAATAATATGTACGCCGAAATCAATGAATGTTCTCTTGAAGGGAAAAATTATGGTTATATAAGCAGAGACTTTATCGGTATACCAGAAAATATTAGAGGTGCATTTCGGTATACCAACGGAAGAATCTATTTTTTTGAAAAGGATAGGTATTTTGAGTATAATGAATTTTCAAATATTCTTGTACAAACTAATAAGTTAACATTAGATTTGTTTAATATTAAATGTCCCCATTTGACATTGTTCGAACAACTGAGAGAATTGTTGACTAGAATTTTGGCTAGAGAAAATATAAATTAATAACAAATTACTATGTGAGTATTATTTTCAACTGATTTCCAAGATGAGCCCGTGGAAACTAATTTCACAGCATTTGCATGAGCTCAGTTTTAGTATTTATCGAGTAGGTATGAGAGAGAGAAAGATACCTTGTTGTTGAAATTTATTTGTAACCAACAATTCCAATCGAACAAAGAAATGCGAGCATGAACCAAACCTAAAACCACAGACGAGAGCAAGGAATACAAATTTAACCGTACGGTACGGTAGTACGGTGAAAAGAAGGGCAACAGAAAACAATTTGTTTGAAAATATGGTTGACTTCAAAGCATCTACTGAAATCACTGATATCTTGATAGGTTTTTTTTAATATATGTACATGTTAGAATATAATTCCTCTCCGAAAATAAGGGAAATGTTAAAATATTGACAGAATTTCCTAAAATCCAGAAATCATTTATATTGATTACTTATTTTCACTCTGTAAAATTCTTTAAGCTATAACACGCGAATTAACTTTATGTTAAAATCTCACGGTACAACTAAGCCGTAAAAGTATATCGGAGGAATTTTCACGGATCTACCCACGAGAAACAAGTTTTCATATTCACCAAGTGTTCGCAAAAGCAAATTTGCGTAGGAATTAATTACCTTGTCTGGGTGATGCAATAGGTAAAAAATCTTTCGTAAGGTAACAGCTTGGTCTGCGGGCTTGTGCACACTCGATGTGGTGAACGAAATTGTATAAAAGCAGACGTAATTTCGAAAAGTAGTCAATTGCAAATCTGCTTTACTTGTGAATGCTAGTTGTATAGTGTTGCAGTGAATTATAAGGTAAGTTATTTTTTGGTTAATATTATTTTAAATATTTTTTCTTATGCTGTTTTTTTTTGTTCTTTGGAAAGCGGTCTAATGCTATTTCGATTTTATATGTTGTATACATTGTTGAAAAAAAAATTTTGTTTCTTGCAAATTATTACTTATGTTTTTTGGTTATGCTAGTTACCTCAACTTGTTGGTGAAGCTGTCATTGCTCACACAAGTTTTCACTAGGTTTTCATATCTCTCAATGTAATATTTTAACCTAATTTTAAATATTTGTTCTTTTGTTGTTTTGTGTTCTTTAGAACGCGGTCTAATACTACACTAGTGGAAAAAATTAAAGGATCAAAAAATAATTCCAAATTTTTTGACGTTATTCAAGTGTCTGGTTTTCGCCTGAAAATGGTCGTACCGGACTTTAAAAAAAAGTATTTTAAAGCTTGAAGTTTCTGGTTTTGAGACCTGATGATGAAAATTTTTTTCAAGCAAACGTGTATCGCTCAATCCTAACGAATACCATAAGAATTTTTTTTCAAAATTTTTTCTATGTTCTTTCTTGGTCTATGAACATGTAAAATTTTTTCGAAATAAATCGCTCTATTTATCGGATAAGTTGTTTATTCAGCTTTAAATTGTTTTTTTGAAAAGTTCAATACGACCAGTTGTCGCTAAGATATCGAACTTTTAATGGAAAAGGATCTTTTTGTGTTTAACCATCAATATCTCAGCAACTGTTGATCGCACAAGAAGAGTAAGAAAGGTTCTGAAATCTTAAACAAACACTCCATAAAAATCAGCAACGGTTTTTTGAAATTTTTTTTATTTTTTACATTAATTTGAAAAATCAAGAAAATAAGCACTTTTGTTGGCTTTTGGGATCATCAGGCGCTAAATTGGAAATATCAAGAAAACCAGTAATGTTAAGTGTGCCTTTTACAGTTCAATATGCCAACAAAAACCGTACAAAGTTTCGTTTAAATCCATATAGCTGTTTTTTTGTTTTCTTCGATCGAATTTTTGAAAACCTTGAAAAGTTGATGATTTTGATTTTAAATGATCATAACTTTAGCAAAATGCAAAAAACTATATTTTTTCTGTTTCTTATACAATATCATTTATAAATCTGTTTAAGATTATGGGAAAACAAAAGAGAAATTGGAAAAAAAAATTTTGGAAAATTTAAAAAAAAAAATTTTAACAAATTTTTTAATGACCCAAAAAAAAATTAAAAAAATGGAAGAAATTTGAAATTTTTTTTAATGACTTCAAAAAATTTATAACACGATTCTGTTATTGCATTCCATTGATTTTCTTGATTTTTAAACTTCGACTGAATTAAAATTTTAATTAAATTTCAAACAAAGTTGATATACCCAATAGAATTTTGAACTCGATCTAGACGCTTTTCAGAAATTTATTATCGTTAGTTTTCGTGAACTCTTAAAACGCTAAAAAACAGGTTTTTTCAAAACCACTCCTGCGTTACAAAAAATTTCATAAATTTGCAAAAAAAACCAGTTGCTTTCCCATCATGGTTAGAAGGTATTTATCAGAGCTAGAGGTTGCTCGTTTGATTACTCTGCTCGAAGAAGGTTGCAGTCAACGTGATGTTGCCATCCGGATGGGTGTTAGTCAATCCGTCGTATCTCGAACGTATGCACGATACCGGGAGACGAACCAATACATTCGTCGTACTGGACAAGGACGCCATCGTGTCACGACTGCTCGAGATGATCGAGCAGTTGTCCGACACATTCGACGTGAGCCTTTCATCAGTGCGAACATTGTGGCGAGAAATTTTGCAAATTGGGTACAACAGCGACACCAAGTACGAAACATTTCTTCCCGTACAGTCATCAACCGTCTTCGCGAAAATGGGTTAAATGCACGACATCCTAATCGTGTACCCATGTTGACAGCGAGACATCGCCGAGAACGTTTAGCGTATGCCAACGCACATCGGGCTTGGACATTGAGACAATGGAGAAATGTTTTATTCACTGACGAATCCAGGTTCAACTTATATGGGAGCGACCGACGTCCGCTTGTTTGGCGCAGTCGTGGTGAACGTTTTCGCCAGGACTTTGTTCGTCCGACTGTCGCCTATGGTGGTGGGTCAGTCATGGTCTTGGGCGGCGTTTCGCGAGATTGGAGATTATGGTGATTATGCGCGAAAACTTAACAGCTCAGCGCTATATTGACCAAATTTTGAGACCAATTGTACTGCGTAGACGGCAACGTCAGAGGGAGTTTATTCTAATGCAAGATAACGCACGCCCACACACCGCCAACATCACCAGACGCTTTTTGGAACGCCATGACATCACTTTGCTGCGGCATCCACCAATGAGTCCAGACCTCAATCCCATCGAGCATGTTTGGGACATAATGGGTCGTCGTTTGCGCAGTGAGTATCCAAATGTGCAGAACTTGGCCACATTAGAGCGTGCACTTCTGCAAATTTGGAACACCATCCCTCAACCTCAGATTGCCCGCTGCATCAATATGACTGAACGCTTAGCAGCCGTTATTGAGAACAGGGGTGGCAATACCCGTTATTAATATACCTGACGAACGGGCAGACGAACATACATACACATACACACAAACACTCAAATACACAAACGCACACAAAAGAAGCGTAAATCCGATCGGGCAACCTTCACGGGGTACGTTTTGGGTCATTAAAAAAAGAATACTAAATTGTTAAAAAAAAATTCCAAATTTTCCAAAAATTTTTTTTTCAATTTCTCTTTTGTTTTCCTACAATCTTAAACAGATTTATGAATTATATTGTATAAGAAACAGAAAAAATATAGTTTTTTGCATTTTGTTAAAGTTATGATCATTTAAAATCAAAAACAACTTTTCAAGGTATTCAAAAATACGATCGAAGAAAACAAAAAAACGGCTCGATGGATTTATACGAAACATTGTGGGGTTTTTGTTGGCATATTGAACTGCAAAAGGCACACTTAACATTACTGGTTTTCTCGATATTTTCAATTTAGCGGCGGGTGATCCCAAAAGCCATCAAACGTGCTTTTTACCTAGATTTTTCAAATTAATGTAAAGAATAAAAAAAATAAAAACTTTCAAAAAACAGTAGCTGATTTCTGCGGGAAATTTATTCAAGATTACAACACCTTACTTAATTTTCATGTGCGATCGGGGGTTGCTGAGGTATTGATGGTTAAAGACAAAAAGACCCTTTTCCACTCAAAGTTCGATATCTCAGCGAGAAGTGGTCGTATTGAACTTTGCAAAACAGAAACAAATTATTCTATCCATGTGGTGGTTGATTGAAAAGAAAAAAATTCAAGTTCGTACACCAAAAAAGAAAACCAAAAAAAAATTGAATTTTTTTGTTATGGTATTCGTTAGGATTGAGCGGTACACGTTGCTTGAAATTTTTTTTTCTCATAAGATCTCAAAACTAGAAACTTCAAGCTTTAAAATCCTTTTTTTTAACTCCAGGGCGACCATTTTCAAGGGAAATACAGCTAATTGAAAAACGTCAAAAAATTTGGAATTATTTTTTGATCCTTTAATTTTTTCCACTACTATATTTCGATTTTATATGTTGTATACATTGTTGAAAAAAAAATTGTTTCTTCCAAATTATTACTTATGAGAATTATTTTTTAGTTATGCTAGTTACCTTAACTTGTTGGTGAAGCAATCATTGCTCACACAAGTTTTCACTAGGTTTTCATATCTCTCAATGTAATATTTTAACCTAATTATATATATTTGTTCTTTTGTTGTTTTGTTGTTTTGTGTTCTTTAGAAAGCGGTCTATTTCTATTTCGATTTTATATGTGGTATACATTGTTGAACATTTTTTTTGTTTCTTTCAAATTATTGCTTATGTTACTTGGTTATGCTAGTTGCCTCAGATTGTTGTTGAAGCTGTCATTGCTCACATAAGTTTTCATATCTCTCAATGTAATATTTTAAGCCAATTTTATAATCAGTGTACATTGCTGCAAATTACTTTTGATAATTTCTTTTGTTGCTTTATTTATGATTTACACTCTACACTATTTGATTCCAGTTGGAAGCTCAGAAAAACAAAAGCCAGGCTCCTACAATAACAGCAGCAGAAGCGGTAACGAATTATAAAGATTTGGTTTCCAGCTGAATTTACCAGGTGTCCAAAAGAGCAGTAGAAGCGGTCAATTGGTTCCAATTGAAGCTCAGAAAAAACAAAAGCCAGCTCCTACAATAACAACAGCAGAAGCGGTAAAGAAATATAAAGATTTGGTTTCCAGCTGAAGCTAGAAAATCAAAAGCCAGACACCCAAAAGTAGAAGATGTCAAAAGTATAAACAAAGGCTTAAAAGTAAGTTAACTATTATTTTCCATAGAATTGCTATATAGCGTTATTGTATTGTTTCAGATGAGTTTCCTTAACGATATTAACAGTGTTTCCTCCACAGAAGTGGTCAATAAACCTGTGGTAAAGGTGCAACACCTACCGCTGAATGAAAAAAAGAGGGTGCTGTCTGCAAAAGTAGTGAAAACACGTTTCGGGGAAAGTGTACTTGTGGAGTTAGAGGACGCTGTAGCATTCCTCCCGAGGGGGTCACGTCCGTCTTCAAAAATCACATAGAGAAATTCTCCACAGGCAAATTCCACCTAACATTCACCGGCTTACAAGAATTGGGAACCCAGCACCCAAGAACGCTGTTCACCATCGAAGAGGCGGAGAAAACACCAGCAATAACACACAACAACAACAGTAAGCTTTTAATTATTTTTTTATTTTACTTTGTACCTAGGAAAAATGAATTTGGATAAAATTGCCTGTGTTAGTGATGAAATTGTTTTAAAAATCAGGGAAGTAGAAGGCATTTTGGTAGAAAAATCTAAACCGCTATCTCAAAGGGATGTTGAATCTTGGTTGAAAAACGTTAAGAAACACATTTTTCTTTGCAATGCAGCTATACGAAAAGCGGATTTAGCAATGGGAACGTTACGTAAATTACAAACTAATACAGGTCATCTTAAAAGATTTAAATTGTTGCTACAAAATTATAATGCTACTGGCATGGGGCTTTCGAGACCTAGTAAAAATATTCATAGTAGGGTGAAATGGGAAGATATGGTTACGGCATTTAAAAGCAGAGTTAGGACTGGTCTCATAGTAAATAAATCCCATAAGGATATTTTTGACTGTCTTAAGGATTGTGAGCAGCTTTTTACAATTAGGATAAAAAATATTTTAAAAAAGATGAGCATGTTAAAAGTTAACGTAAATTTCTGTGGATAATTCTCCAAGATGTCTGGTGATAAAGAGATCCTGGATAAAAAGTATTTCGGCACTAAGAATGAAATAATTGATTTTGGTACAAATTTGCAATATTGGTTTCAAACTTACGTAACTGATCGTATTTTAAATAAGCTTTCGGGGTTTGCTAGCGAAGGGTCGGGCTGGTGTTTAAAGGAAATAATTTCGTTAGAAGTTAACATAAATAGGTATGCTGTGGGGGCTGGAATATCTGCCTCATCTTTCATTGATTTACCTGAAAAAATTAAATCATCAAAATCCTGTATTAACGTCAAAAACCTACATGTTGAAGTTTGTTTTATCTGGGCGATAGTGTCAGCTTTATTTCCGGCAGAGAGTAACTCAGATCGAATCAGTTCCTACCCTCATTATAAGGATGTATTAAATCTGAAAGGGTTATCCTTTCCTGTGAAAATAAATCAAATTCCTGTGTTCGAGAGGAACAACGAAAGAATATCTGTCAATGTTTTTGGGTTAGAAATGGATACACATTCTAAGTTTTCAGTAGTCCCCGTACGCCTCACAAAAGAAAAGAGAGAAAACCATATTAATTTATTAGTAGTTCAGGATAAATATTTTCCTAAAAAGAATGATTTTGATTGTATTTATGAAGATGAATGTGGTGGTAATAATGATGAGAATGAAAATGATAACAATCATGAAATTCGATATCATTATACGTGGTTAAAAGATATTTCACGGCTTTTAAATAACCTAGTTTCAAAACACCATGGGAAAAAGTATGTTTGTGATAGATGTTTAAATTACTTTCACTCACAGCAAAAGTTAACAGAACATGAAGTTTACTGCACCCAGTTAAATGAGTGCAAAATGGAATTCCCTAAATATTCACATGTTGAATTCAAAAATTTGATGTTCAAAGAAAAGGTTCCTTTCATTGTTTATATATAACGACAGAAATACCAGCAGCAAAAGTGTGAGGTATCAAAAGCATAGAGCTTATAGTGCGGGGTATTATTTCAAATGCACCTACAATGATAAATATTCATTTTATAGAAGTAACAGGGGTCTAGATTGTATGTCTTGGTTTGCGATAGAAATGGAAAATGTCGTCAGATTTGTTGAATCAAAACTTATTAATGTGGAGCCAATTAACACCGAAGTGAACTTAAAGGATGCTACTAGGGATTGTCATATTTGTCAGAAACCCTTTAGCTCCGAAGATAAAGTGGTTAGAGACCATGACCATCTTTCAGGGAAATTTAGAGGGTTTTCACACAATATATGCAACATTTTGTATCGTAAATCTTTTGTAGTACCCATAGTTTTTCATAATTTAACTGGCTATGACAGCCACTTTATCATTAAAGATTTGGCTAAGCGCAATAATGTTTCTTTATTACCTTTAAATAAAGAAAATTACTTTAGTTTCACCGTACATGATCAAGAAACTAAAATAAAGTTTAGATATATTGACTCCTTTAGGTTTATGGGGAGTTCATTGGACTCTTTGGTTTCCACACTCGCTAATAATAATTTTGAAATTTTACATAGAGAATTTAAGGATATTTCTGAAGAAAATTTAAAATTATAACATAGTAAAGGTGTATTTTTCAATGATTACCTAGACAGGATAGAACGATTACAAGAGGTGGAATTACCTAAGAAGATACAATTTTACAATAGACTTACAGATGAACATATCAACGATGAAGATTATGAACACGCTAAATTAATTTGGACGCAGTTCAATTTGTAAACTCTTGGAAATTATAGCGACTTATATATGAAAACCGATATATTGCTACTAGCTTGTGTTTCCGAAACGTTCCGGAATACTTGCCACAAGACATATGGTTTAGACCCAGCTCATTACTATACCATACCAGGATACACATGGGATTGTATGCTAAAATACACGAACTGTAGGCTGGAAACAGTTCAGGATGTAGACGTCCTGCTTTTTATTGAACGTGGTATACGTGGAGGTATCTCGATGTGTTGCAACCGCTATGGGGAGGCAAATAACAAATATGTAGAGGGTTACGATCCCTCTAAACCCTCAAAATACCTTTTCTATTGTGACGTGAACAATATGTACGGTTGGGGAATGAGTCAGTTCCTCCCCTATGGAGGGTTCAAATGGACTGACACAAATATCGACATAACCAGCATCCCCGATGATTCGCACTCAGGGTACATCCTAGAAGTAGTTTTGGAGTACCCTGAAAGCCTCCATGATCTTCACAAAGATTTACTCTTCTGCGCCGAGCATAAAAAAGCCCAAAAACTTCAAAATTGAAAAACTGCTGACTACACTAGATAACAAGGAACATTATATAATTCATTATAGAAATCTGAAACACGGTCTGTCGCATGGCTTAAAATTAACAAAAATACATAGAGTTTTGGAATTTCAGCAGTCTGCTTGGCTAAAACCATACATCGATTTGAACACACTAATGCAAAGCCAAGCCAAGAAAAAGTTTAAGCAGAATCTTTACGAACTTAAGATAAATGCCGTGTTTGGGAAGACCATACAAAACGTTCGGAAACATCGCAACGTGAAACTGGTCAGAACTTGGGATGGCAAATCTGGGGCAAGGAATTTAATTTCAAGCCTCAGTTTCCATAGCAGAACGATCTTTGATGAAGATCTAATGGCGATAGAGTTAAAAAAGCACAATATTTTGTTTGATAAGCCCTTGTACGTCGGAATGTGTATCCTCGATATATCTAAAATTCTCATATATGAATTTCATTACGATTATATGTTGAACAAATTTCCAGTGGAAAAGTGTAAACTATTGTACACAGACACTGACAGCTTAGTGTATGAAATCTGCTGTGAAGATCTCTACGAGAAAGTGGTGAAAGCTGACATCTATCGTTTCGATACCAGCGATTATTCATCAGATAATCGCTGGAATATACCTTTGATAAATGGCAAAGTACCTGGTCTCATGAAAGATGAGGCAAAAGGAAAAATTCTATTATTCTTTGTAGGGTTACGCTCGAAACAGTATACCTATAAGATGCAGGGTACCAAATGCATTAAAAAGGCCAAGGGAGTAAAAAATGTGGTTAAACGTCAAATAAAATTTGAGGATTATTTAGATTGTTTAAAAAATTTTACAAAAGATTCCACACAAAATTATATTTTTAACAAGACTCAACGCTGTATTCAATCAAATCTCCATGAAGTTTATAGCGTTGAGCAAACAAAAATTGCCCTCAATCCCTTCGACGATAAGCGTTATCTGCTCCCTAATAGTTTTGACACTTTGCCATGGGGGCATTACAACATCAGGTAATTTTAATCTGATTTTATTTTTTCTTGTAGGTAACATGACTACAACACTGCAAGATGCAAGCATCAGGACAATTTGTCAAAATCTTAAAAGTGCAACTTTATTTATTCGCCTGTCTCCTTTACCATGGGGATTAACGGAAAAAAAATTAAAAAAGTTTCCATTTTAAAAATAAGAGCAGTTAATGGCTGAATATGCTAACTTAGCAATTGACTGCGATGCTGTATTGTACAATTTTGAATACCAAAGTGAATTTAATTTCCCCCATAATTTAAAATTGGTCCTACTAAATTCCGGTCAACTAGAGCCTTATTGTGACCATGACCAATATTGTATGTGGTTTAAATACTTTGAAATTAGTGATTACAACCTTTTTGTGTGTAAATCATGCTTATTTTGTTTAAGTGATGCCTTTAAATTTAAAAATAAAGAATTTAGATATAAGATTAGGAAATCTCACGCAAGGTATAAATCTATACATATTCATCAGTTATATCAGGATAAGAGTTCTTGGTGTTCCCTTTGTTGGTACCCCATATTTGAATTAAAAAACACGGAGGAATGTGATGAAGATTTGCATTCACGCAAATTAATGAAATGGAAATGATTCTTAATGTGGCAGTGTTGTAGTCATGTAAAACAATGTATTGCTGTTGTTGTTGTGTAATATTATCATTTATTTTTATATAGTATTGCAGTTAGTTTTAAGATGTAGTATTAATATTTTGTATATAAAAAAACTCTTTATTTTATGTTTAAATATTATTAATAATATTAAAAATAAAATGATATATAGGAAAACTGCTTTTTATTTTAAGAAATAAATACCTTTAAATACTCAACCATCTCACATCTGCAGATACAACATTTATCAATATCTATAAAACAATTGAGCAGCAGGCTAAATGTCTACATGGAAGAAGTAAAACAGATATTTCATTGGTTAAACAAATTTTGCAAGATAAGTTAGTGGCTTTTGAATCTTCTATTGTTTTTTTAATCATTCGACAGTTGTTGGATATCATCAAATGTCGTTCAGCAACATCATCGTTTGGCAGCAAGTTTGAAATCTGTATGCCACAACAGTAACATATGATTCTATCTCCTGAACCACTATAAAAGAATCCAAGTTTTGCTAAATCATTAGGTCTCTGCTTTAGAGCTATAGGCCAATTGCCAAACGTAGAAAATCTGCTGGCAACACTTATTTTATCTTTATGAACAACAGGTTTTTTTCTATTTATTAAGTATACGCTATCTGTATCGAAGAAGGAACAATTTGGATTCCAATCTAAATGGTCAGCTACAGGATCGTCTGTCATTTGCCAGTTGAATCCTTCAGTCCCACAAAATGCACATTTTACTACATCATTTTGACCAAAATAAATAAAGCCAGCCCTTGCTAGTCTAGAAGCTGGGAATTCCGAAGGCCAGTTTTCGAAGGTACGTAATCTGTGTTCGTATACTTGATACCAATCTCTACATTCCATGATTGTAATGTAACAACTGAATGAAAATTAAAAACGGGATGAATTTTATTGGGGTTTTCTAGCTACAATGTCAGCTATAATTTTATCTTTGTAATAATAAATATATTCTCTTAAAGCAATACCCAGTGGAGATCTATTATCACAACAAAAAGATGATAATAGACGTTCAACTGGTTGTGAACAAATTAAATGTTTCCACGAACAAACTTCATTTAAAACTTTGAAATAATATTTACAAAAGTTAATTTCTATATATGCTTCTACTCTACTAGAAATTATATGTTCAATTTTTAAAAGTTCCACTACATCACTATGAGAGAAATATAACGCTATAATATTTTGCATCAACAGCACTAGTTTCTGATCATCCTCAGATCTTGTTTGGGTTATATGTAGAAATTCTCCACAGGAAATTGATGCTGCAACCTCGTGACTGGTAATATTTGGGTTTTCTAAATAATTCTGATTCATCAACTTCAGAACGCACATAACATCCGCCCATTCGAAACTGTTCAATACAATTTTTACATTATTTTTTTTGTAGCAAACGTTCGAGCTGGACTGAATGCACATTGGATTTCCAACTCAGAATTGACGAGAGGAAATTTGGTGTGTAACAGGTAAAACGATTCTGTTTTAACTGCTTCTTCGTACATGTTTAAGATTCTATCTAGGTCGGCGTTGTAGTCAATTTCTTCAAAACTTGTATCACTCATACTGCTGCTCACCAAATTGAAGTGCTCTTACTGAAGGTAATGGTAAATTCAGAAGGGTTTTATCACTTCACCGCCGTTGTCTTCCTTCCTACTCCTGTTTTGCAAGTTATAACCTGTTGCTGGAATCAATCCAGCTGTCGTGACTTTTATCAAAACAAAACCATCGAACTTTGACTTTATTACCTTTTTTCTGTAACACTTTTTCCACGAGATGAAACATCAGGGTTGGCGGTCTTTTGCAATTCTTCCTCATAAAATCCCCCCTCAATTGGTCTGCCACTCATGTCTTCCAACAGGTCATGGGATTCGTTAACTGATATTGACGTACCTTGAATAGCTCTGTAGTCCAATTCCTGGTATGTCCTTTTTCAAAGACGTGTTTCACTTTACTTATTCGCACCACATCACCTGCCTTGAGTTTCCTAGGTCCCGCGATTTTCAACCTATGGAATACTTTAATGTCTTTAGCATTACCAGCAGTTACGTCGCTAGGACGCATTTTCGTTGTATGGTGTTTTTGATTATTATAAGACTGAACGATATCAGGCAAAATGTCAATCCACTTGTAGCTACCATTTAAACTGAAATATTTGAATAACTTTTCCTTTAGTGTCCTTATCACGTGCTCGCAAATAGCTGCTTTCATTTCACTAAATGTGCTAAAGTGGTTAATCGAATATTTTTCCATCAGTTTAGTAAAATGGCTGTTGTAGAATTCTTTTCCTTGATCTGTCTGCAAGTTTTTCGGCCGGCTCCCGCCATTAGCAGTGAGACTATTCTCGAAACCCTTTGTCACCTCTTCTCCTGACTTTGATTTCAGCGGCCTCGTCCAAACGTACTTGGAAAAACAGTCAATTACCACTAAAATGTATTTGAAATTTCTATTAGTTGCAGCGTAAAGATCTAATTGTCCTAAATCTGCCATAAATCATCGAAACCCTTTATGACGGTGTGGCGTCTTGAAAATTTTTTTCTCACAGGTCGATGCAGCTCCTTTACAACTTGAACTTTTTCCTTGGAATAACTCATGATGACTACTATAGTTTAAAATCGATGTCGACTTTTTATTTAGTCTTTAGAGCAGATTGCTGCTGCAGCTGCTGTTGCTGTTAAATGGCTACAATTTTTGGATTAATCGTCTTTAGTTAATTGTTGATTTGGGAAGAGACTTCGTTTTTGTGAGATCGCAGTTCACTCTTGATGCCATCTGATAATTTTTACATCTCTAAGTTTAGCTTATTAATTTTATCACTCATTTCATCGTGTAATTTTTGCATATCCACATATACTTCGGGTACAACTTTTAGCATTTTCCCTTTGATTGCCTTCACTTCATCAATATCGCTTTTCAGTTGCGACATTTCATCACTTATATTCTGTCTTACATTTTCTTCAATTTGTTGTGACATATTCTTAATCTGCTTAAGTTGGACGTTGGTATTCTCCTGAAATTCCAGAAATATCTGTTGGTTACCCATTAAGTTGCTATCAACAGTATGTTGATTTTTCTCAAGTTTTTGCATACTGCTGTAAACCTTATCGCTGAAATCATTGAATGCCACTTGAAAGTCCTTTTTAATGCAACTTATCACGTACTCTGTCATCGACATAGAGTTTATTGGCGGCATCCATATCCGCCTGGGGATCTCCAACATTAGAAATTATCACTTTCTCTACATCGATATTTCCATCGGATGTGAAGGAAAATGGAATTTTTGCTCTCTCATAATCACTTATTTGCTGCTGCTGTTGAACAGTACTTCGACCAAATTTATCGAGAGACATTTTACTAATGACTACTTTGGTTATTTGTCGCGTATAATATTGGCTTCTTTGAGCTCATTTATTATCGCCACAATTTCGTTGTCGTGGGATTTGTTGCCGGCCTCTTTCGATGCAACAAGTAACCTTAACCGATCTACCAATTCATTGGGATCGTCCCAGTAGACGTATTCCATAGGCTTTGTATTATATTTCAACTTCATACCTCTTCTCTCTTCGAGGTGTCATTCCTTTGTACGCAAGACAATATATATTATATAGAAATATAATATATATTGTTTCTGGTCGGGAACCTTCATCAGTTGCGCTTCCCACAATTGAATGTCCTCTCGAACACTTCTTTATGCATTTGATGCATTTTGTTAAATTTGAAGACGCGAGATGTAAGACCGACATCTAGGATTTTCAAGAGAATCAGTACACAGAGGTTCCGAATCTGGAGCCGTTCCGTGTAATTGCTGTTCTCCCTTAACTCCTAGGACAGAATGTCACGATAAAATTTTCAGGTTACTTCACCTGTCAGAGATATTGAATACTCTCTTCGAGGTGTCATTTTATCGTGACATTCTGTCCTAGGAGTTAAGGGAGAACAGCAATTACACGGAACGGCTCCAGATTTGGAACCTCTGTGTACTGATTCTCTTGAAAATCCTAGATGTCGGTCTTACATCTCGCCGAAATGCATCAAATGCATAAAGAAGTGTTCTAGAGGACATTCAATTGTGGGAAGCGCAACTGATGAAGGTTCCCGACCAGAAACAATATATATTATATATATATATATATATATATATATATATATATATATATATATTATAATATATATTGTCTTGCGTACAAAGGAATCACACCTCGAAGAGAGTATTCAATATCTCTGACAGGTGAAGTAACCTAAAAATTTTATCGTGACATTCTGTCCTAGGAGTTAAGGGAGAACAGCAATTCACGGAACGGCTCCAGATTCGGAACCTCTGTGTACTGATTCTCTTGAAAATCCTAGATGTCGGTCTTACATCTCGCGTCTTCAAATTCATACCTCTTCTTTCGCTGCTGCTGCTGCTTGGTTTAATTGGTTTTATAAACATAGGTTTAATGACATCCTTGTATTTGGATATTCCTGAGGGTTTCAAATGTCCATTTACATTCCGGTGTACTAATGCCCACTCCAAAACTTTTTGGTTCACGATTTTGTCATCTGGAGTGTATGCCGGGTTCTTGTAGAATATCAGCTGGTAAAGACCAGGTGATCCTCGAAACGCAGCGTCTCCAACAGTAAGACGTCCTGTCCTCATATCAAAGTTGATTTCTTTGTTACCAAGATACCATTTGGAGGTTTTCGAATTGTATGAGGGTCCATAAATGTTGTCAATTTTATTATTCTTGTAGAAATATTCGGTTACGCACTTTTGCACCATTGCTGGATACTGGTCAATATAGGACTCAAAGCTTTTTTCAGAGTAATTAGTCGGATCATCTTCCTCTTGTTCCGTTTCCTCGGCTTCAGCATCGATATAAAAACTAGTCTCTGCGACTGGTTCTTCTTCGAGGAATAGACTGGATTTTGGTGTTAACGGCTCTAGTTTTTCTTTTTTCACAATTGTTTCTCGTTTGATAGATAACAATGTTGATCAATTACATTTTCGTTTTCGCTGAAAGGGAAATATGACACACCTTTAACGCTCTTGAGAACCTCTTGTAGTAGTTGGTATTTTGGTTGGTACAAAGATTTCGAGAACACGTAGACATTTTTAAATCGCAATCCGTTTTCGTTGAAGAAAAGCGAGAGCAGCGCATTGGTTTTCCCACAGCCGCTGGGGCCGCAGAACGCCGCCCCAACAGAATTTGGCCATAGTTTCCAATTTTTCGATGGCACACTACCATTGCCACCCCCTTCCGCCACGAAATCCAGATTTTCGATAGGCAACTGAATATCTTACTGCTTTATATGCATCTCAAAGTAAACTGATGTCAGTCAGTTTATGTTAACCGCTGAAGGTAGTGGAAGTGTAGTGAACACTCTAATCAATAAGTTACCCTTTGAAATTCACCTTTCTGGCTATCAATTTTGTGAACCGGGTATGAAACTCGAAAAACGCTTAGCTCTAGGACAACAAGGTATCAACAAAACCGACTCAGCTTGTCGGGATCACGATATTGCTTACAGTAAAAGCATGTCTCTAGCAGACCGTCATAAGGCAGATTTTGAGTTGGAAAATAGGGCTTCGGAGAGATTCAAATCTAAGGACGCTTCACTCGGTGAAAAAGCAGCTGCTTGGCTCATAACGACTATGAAAACCAAACAGAAACTCGGTCTTGGGATGAAATCTCAAAAACGGAAGAAGAGGTGTGAAAAAATCTTCTCATAAGCGAAAGTTATCGACACGCAAAACTCTTTTACCATTTCGAAAGCATGTCATGCTATCTGCGAATAAAGCTGTCGCTAACTCTTCCGCAGGACAAAGTCTACGACAGTCATCGATTATGGCTTTGAGAGCGGCTAGGATGGCAATTAAGAAAGCTGGTGGTCGTAAGATAATTCGAGTACCTCGTGTGATACCCTTCGAGTCGAAAGTTGGTGGAATTCTCCCATTACTCCCGCTATTTGCAGGACTCTCAGCCCTTGGAACCCTTACCAGTGGAGCTGCAGCTTTGGGTAAAACAATAATAGATGCAAATAATGCCAAAAAGAAACTCGAAGAGGACAGACGACACAATCAAGCTATGGAGGAGATTGGAAAGAAAGGGTCCGGGCTCTACCTGAAAAAGTCCCGCAAAGGAGGCTTGCACCAACGAGCTTGTAGAATACGCCAAACAATTGAAAATACCAAATTTTAAGGGTGTATTTATGCGTGATGCCTTACCTAAAAAACAACAACCATCAAGAACCGAGTCAGCCATTATCAACTTGGATTCTAGCCGCAACAAAGGCACACACTGGGTAGCTTACATTAAAAATGGAAATGTGGCGCAATATTTCGATAGTTTTGGTAATTTGAAACCGCCTCGTGAATTGGTTGAGTATTTAGGAAACAATGTATCGATACTCTATAACAATGACTCCTATCAAAATTATATCAAAATTATAATCAGTCCAATTGCGGTCATTTGTGTCTGCAGTTTCTCTATAATAACACATAACAATCTCGAAAATCATCAGTCATGTCTTTGATATTAACACAGAAAGGACGCAGTTTAATACTGTCCATTGATTTTCAACCACCTATTCAACTGAATCCTGACTACAACTACGGTTTAGCCTTGTTGAGTTTTCATTCCTACAACAGCATCCCGAACATTGAGAAGGGTAACAAAGTGTATTTGATCGACTCCAAAAAGAAAGCAACCACCATCGAATTACCTGAAGGCTCCTACGAGATTGGTGATATCGAAGCGCACATTAGAAAAGTGCTGGGCGTACAGCATTCAAAAGATCTAGATGAGATTTTCTCACTGAAGCCCAACAATAATACGCTCAAGTATGAAATATACAGCAGTAAATACGCAATAGACTTTCAACCGCAAAATAGTATCGGCCCAATACTGGGTTTTTCCAAGAGACTGCTCACACTTACCCAAGTGCACAGTTCGGATTTACCAGTGAATATCATTAAAGTGCGAACAATACATCTTGATAGTAACATCACATCGGGAGCCTTCTACAACGACAGACCATCACATACGATTTACGAATTCGCCATTAGTGTTGACCCAGGATTCGCCATCGACGAAACACCTCAACATCTTATCTATCTACCTATCAATAGAAGGGAAATTCACAACATAACTTTGAGAATTCTCAATCAGGAATCTGAACTCGTCAATTTCCGAGGGGAGGAAATCATTGTGAGCCTGGGACTGAAACAGCTATTACAACAATAATGGGGCGACTACTCGTATTTGAGCAACCTCATAAAAGTACGCACATACCGAGACCTAAATCAGTATCAACGAAACCTTTGAAGAGATCACTTACGTTCCCTAAAAAACTATTTCTACAATCGCTAGGCTATCATGTCAACTCAAGCATTCGATATCTTCCGAAAGCCGAGTTTCGATGACAGCATTCGCAGAATGAAAGTCAGAACTTATTACCCCTAGGTGAAGTCCTTTGGTAACAACGATATAGTGGAAATTACTGTGAACCAAGCCTATTCCTGGTTATCTATGGCGGACTCGTATATCGCCGTTAAGGGTCAAATTAATGTAACGGCAGGTACAGGTGAAGTTTCCCTATCCCCTAATGCAGGAGCATTTTTCTTCGATAATATGGTTTACGAACAGTGCGGTAAAGAAATGGAATCGGTTCGCGATCCCGGTCGGGTAAGTACCATACGAGGTTATCTGTGCTATGATCCTACCAGTTCAAGAGAATTAGCTATTGCTGGCTGGAATTTTCCCGGTAAACCAATTATGAATGCAGCAGACATCTTTCCGAATGTACATCCCACTCAAGCATTTGTTTTCCCTCTTCAACGACTACCAGCGAGTGACCTGCGGAAAGCAAACAATACGTTTAGTGCGAGCAAGAAATGATGAAGATTGTCTCATTATTACTGATAAATCTACAAAAGCAAGCGTGACGATTGACAGCATTGAACTCAAAGTCCAGCATATTTTCCGCAACGATGATATGAAACTTGAACTGCTGCAAGCCGTTAAACAGGATACCGGCATTATTATTCCCTTTCGTAAATGGGAACTTCATGAGTTGCCTGCTCTGAAGACAGGCGCCACACGAGAAATTTGGGCTGTGTAAACTTGTGCTGCTATAGAGAGTCCTCGATACGTCATCGTTGCCTTCCAGACCAATAAGCACAGCAACATAGCGGCTGATCCCACGGAATTTGATCATATTCACATATCTAATATTCGTCTAACTCTTAATGGAGAATTTTGGCCGAACGAAAGAATGCAATTGGATTTCCCCAGAAACGAATACGGAGAAGCCTACAAACGCTACACGGACTTTTATCCCAGTTTTGCCGACAAAAGACACCCGCTCCTAGACTATCTCACCTTCAAGAATCACACTGTCTTCGTAATCGATGGTTCCCGACGTGAAGACTGCATGAAATCCTCCTCTGTGGATGTACGCCTGGATATTGAATCTCAAACTGGGTTTCCCGACAAAACACGTGCCTTCTGTATAATCATCCACGATTGTTTGATGGAATATCTCCCACTCAGCGAAATTGTTCGTAACCTATCATAAAAGAGCACATCTGCACATTACAACTTCAGTTCACCATGGAAATCGCAATCGTTGACATTCAAGGCTTAATTCTAAACGGGGAATTTGTCCCCAAAGAATTGGCTATCAAGACACATGCAACGGGTGTCATACATTACCTGTTTAAGCTTCTTCAGCCCTTTGAAACGCTGTGCAAGGAAGATCGACGAACCGTCAGATATTGTGAGAATTTTCTTCATGGTCTTAGCTACAATGGTGGAATCTGGGATGTAAGCTAGTTGAATAGGATTTTGAGTTTTCTTCTCTCCAGATGTACTCATGTCTACGTCAGAGGTCACCAAAAATATGACTTACTAGTTAGAAAGTGTAAGAATGAGCTTGGGCTCAATCATGTGAAGGTAGTAAATTTGGAGCATACCATCAACGCCGTAAAGTTGAGAGATGTGACTAAGAAGGACCGTGAGACAAGTAAATATCCTATAGTCTGCGACTATCACTATGAAGATTCTAATGAAGAATACGCAGAATACAAATGTGCTATAAAAAATTGCAATGATATTTATGATTGGTTACTCAATAAGATTTTACCTTAATAAATGAAAGAAATATAACACGCATTTTTATTTCCAAAAATTATTTTATTATCAAGTGTATAGATCTTATGCATTTTAACATAACTTTAACTAACAATAATATCAAAGATATAACAGCAAAGCATAATAATATTAATAAGTTATTGAGTTCCCTCTGAAGCGAATTTGGTAGCTGTTGTCTACTAGTCGTTGCTGTTGCTTCGGCTTCCTGCTGACAATCATAATTTTCTGTTAATCCATCAAAATCCTCCACAGTGCCATTGTAAAAGAAAATTTTAAGTTTGTAGCGTAATATGGTTCCATTTTTTGGAAATTCTGCAAAATATGCAAGTCCATCGTTTAGCAATGTCCGCCTCACTAGGGAATAATCAGATCTATTTGAGCAGTTCAGAGAAAAGCACACTGCTACATTTTCCACCCCCTGTGGTATATTTGTGTATAGAATGTTTTGTGATATAAAAGTCAATATCACAAAACCAGTAGTAATAGTAGCTTTCACTAATATCATTATTGAAAATGATGTATACGTCTTTATTCTTCAGTTAAAAATTTTATAATACAACACTTAAACCTTTACACCTTGTTTTGTATTCACCCAGAAATGGCTGAGTAGAAAGAGCGCCGAGTTTTTCATTTCTGGGCAATTTTTTTTTAATATTTAATTTATCTCTGGTGGGAGAGTCAACCGCATTCGTGGTAGTGGTAGTGAAAAACATACATTTCAACGCAAACACGAATCCCCGCAGTATCTCTTGAAGTGAGTAAGATGTCTTACAGTGACCTTATGTCAAACAACCATCGCTGTAATTTTACTAACAGAAAAACTACCATGAGAATTACACCCAACTACTTCGTAGCCCACTACAAAGTCGCAAATTTTCTGGAAATAGTATTTACTGATGAAAAAGTAGTCCTGCGTTCAAATAATCATGAAGCTGTTCTTCAAAATGAGTGCAATCAACCGAATCCCTTTCCAAAAGACAAAATATCTTCTGTCACTTTTACACCACCAGGGTTCGAACGATTTCTAAATTTTATCAGTGAATACAGAGACAACAACGTACTGGTTTCCGAAGATTACGACAACAATTTACGGGTCACCATATGGGCAGAGGATGGGGAAAACCACTTATTTATTGGAAAAAATAAAAGCAATAATTATGAAATTATAATTCCTCTTAATGTAGTTGCTCGAATAGATTTAAAAAATTGTATAATATTTTTTATAATTTTAATAAAATATATTCTTTCTAATACTCTCGTTTATTTGTTCCCTCTAACAATCCACCTGAAATTGCAAAAATCAAATGGCTTGCCGGAATTCGACTAGTTGACCTTCACCAGCACATCGATGATGAGAGCCATGACTTGTGAATATTTTACAAGTACATACTCGCAAAATCAAGATACCTGCCGCCGAGCTGACATTGACCGAACTAATAAGAGGCTCTTGTAGGTTAATTCACTGTATGAAAACCAGATATTCCTCTCTCTGATAATATCATCACATGCCGTCTTCGCGATAACCAACCGTGACGTCAAACTTTTACAAGCCATTACTTGCAAAAATCGTGAATCCAGTCGGCCGACCTTGACGGGGAACCAATGCTGATGACCCGTGTTTACCGACGACCAAGTGTGCAGGTGTCGCGTATATTATGGTGAATGTGCTAGTACCAGTCTTGAACTAAATAATAATAATTATCTCAACAATTACACGTGTATTTTTAATTACACATACATTACCAAACAATACACACATTATTCATACATACAAAAGCAATAAATCACCCGCCAGAGGCGATTCCACCGCGTACCACCTCGATTTCAAAAAATGATTTTAGTCCCATAAGAAAAGTGAGCCAGTATTCTCATGTGCATACTACTCATAGTGTTAAGGCTGTTAATGATTGAATTTTTAAAGATAATTGTTGTTTCACTAAGTTTTCGATGTGATAGTCTACCTAAGTTACCCAAAATAGCATTCTAAACTGATTCGTCCGTTAATAAGCCTGCGTTTCCTTCTGTCTGTGCGGTAAGTCAGCGAAAATTTTAAGTGTCTTCTTCCTATAGTTCTACTAACACGTGTAAGGGAATGTTGTTGAAGGTTCAACACAGAAAATTAAGTTTCTTCTTCCTTTAGTTCTACTAAGACGTGTAAGAGAATGTTGTTGAAGGTTCAACACTGAAAACAGGCCACAAAATCTGAAAAGAAGAGATTTACTCAAAATAGGATTTTAATTTGTCAAATTAATTTTATTTATTACTAGCGAACCCGACAAACGTTGTTCTGTCCAAATGTGGCTTGGGGCTATTACCGGGTTCAGCAAATGTTTTTTTTTGATATTAGAATTCTATAAAGTCTTTACTAATGTGCGAAAAAAATCGTCAAAAATAAAATGAATTCCTAGAACCCGATCTTTGTGCCACCTACCCGGTTCAATTGTGAATGTAAACCGTGCAAAGACCCACCCAAACACACACAAAAAAATCATTAAGATCTGTCCAACTGTTTAGGGGGAGTTAGAACCCGATCTTAGTGCTACCTATCGGGTCCAGTTGTGAATTTAAACCATCCAGGGACCCACCCAAACATACACAAAAACTTCGGTCCAGCCGTTTAGAATTCTATAAAGGACATACAGACAAACATTCTCATTTATAAATTAGAAGATGAAGTATTGGTAGGTGGAGTCTATTTATAAATGATTTGGAGGTAATAAGTCCCCTTTTAATAAACGTAATTTCATTCTCTATTTTTTTGTTTTTGTTTTGTTGACAAACTGACTAGTTTCGAAGTTAAAAAATGTACCCCATCCTCAGAGTAAAAAATATACATAATATTTAACTACATATCAATTATCAAAAACTTATTCTAATTATGGTTTGAAAATGATCGTGTTTAAAACAAAAACAGTCGAATAATCGCCTTATTAGCACTAAATATTCTAGGATTTAATTTCTTTTTCAAAATTGTCTACCTCGTTCTATATGAGTTTTGGGGATCTATTACTTCCACACCATTAATTTCATTTATTTGGTTTCGTTGTAAATTTATAAGGGCGGCAGAGTTCTTTGGGATTGCGGTAATTTCAAAAGGGCAATTGAATTTGTTGTGGGGTTTCTTTTACCTACTCTTTATGACCTACTTTTTTATACTCAGCTTGTTTAGTTGAAACGTGTTGGCAATTTTCACTATTGATTTTCCTTTTTGTAGTTCTTTTGGAGCAAGGGCGAGTCTGTAGATATATTTCATTCTTTTGTTTAGATCCTTCACTTATTTTGAAATAAGTGTTTTTCTGAATGTAGGGTTTGAAGAGCCCTACCAGAATTGTGTCCAAATATAAGTTCGTAGAGCGTGAAACCGGTAGTTTTGATTATCGTGCCGCGTGAAATCTGTTTGACTCAGAATGTTGGACGCTGGAGAATGTCAGTTTTATGTCGTATAGTTGGCACAAATCTCTCATTAAGATGTTATTGAAATCGCTTCCATAGTAATAATGGATGCGAAGTGGTATCTCGTAATGTTGAAAGAATATCAGGAGTGTGTTTACAACGGTTGGAGCTATTTTGTCATCTATAGGACAGGTTTGCGTAAATTTTGTGAGATCGTCCCTAATAGTCAGTGCATGATTTCTAGTTGATACTCGAAAATGTCAATGCTAATATGTACAAGAAGAGTTTTGCGTTTTTCTATAACAACATATGGTGCACTTAAGTTTCTCCTACAGATATTTACCTTTTTACAAGTTTCACAGGATTTAATATAATTTAGCCGCTCCAGTTATATTTATACCTAAGAAGTCTGATGGTTTTGTTAATGCCACGATGGAGGTTGTTTTTACTACAGTACTATTGTTGTATTGTAATAGGAATTTCGGCTTCTGTAGGGATTGTCACAGTGTTTTGGCAAATTTTGAGTATGATGTCTCTTTCTGCGAGAATAAAGGATAAAATTTCGAAAACATAAAGTTCTACGTTATTTTCTAAGCAATATGTCTCAGAGTAGTCGAATTGATCTTTTTTTATATAGATAACTTTAAGATGTGATACAATTTCTGGGATATAGGGTAAAGGTACAGCTAAGTATTTTCTATGCCTGTCGGGATGTTAAGGATGGCGTTCTTCGTTGAAGAAGTCTTAAATAATTTTTATTGCAAGTCATTAATTTTATTAAGTAAAAAGAAAGTAACTATCCGCTTGTAGGACTTGTCCAAAATTTGAAAGTTGGAATTTTCATTTTTGGAATAACTGATTATTGATTCAGTTTTGTTGGGTTTAACAAATTGATTAATCTCAACTGTGATTCTTTCGTCAAGTTCGTCGTCATTGTCAGAGTTTTCGGGATGGTCGTAACTAATACCTGGCGTAGAGTGTTCAGAGTCAGTTTCGTTATTCACAAAAATTTTGATTTTTAAAAGATAATCACTACATTGCTGTGAAGTGGTTAGTTTTAGTACAAGGAAGAGCATCTGTGTTTATGTTTGCCTTGCAAGGCTTGTATTCGATATTATAGTTTTATTCCTCTAGCTTAAGGCGCTATCTCCCAACTGCCAGGATCCTTGATAAAAAGAGCTAAGTAAGCGGGCGGTGGTCGCATATTACTCTAAACCTTCTTATAAAAAAATATGGCTTGTAGTGCTTTACAACTCAAACTATGGCCAACAGTTCTCCTTCGATGGTGGAATATCGTGTTACAGCAGCACAGAGAGTACAAAAAGCGTACGCAATAGGGAAATCTTTTTCTACAAACCCTTGAGAGACAACGGCACAATTACAAAAACACTAGCATCTGTAGTGAGCAGGACGGGTCAGATACAATGGCTTGCTTCAGTTCATTGATAGACGACTTGCAATCTGCGTCGATGATGAACTAGATGTTTTTCTGAAGTAATTTAGTTAAAGTTTTTGAAATTTTTGCAAAATTTGGTATAAAGCGTCTGTAATACCCAGCAAAACCAAAGAAAGTTTTAATATATTTAGAAGTTTGGCGTTGTGTAAAGTTCTCACACTCAAAAATATATTGCAGAATGTAAACGGAGACTCGTTGGAAAGTTGGTTCAGACTTTATAAGTCATGAATCAACGAACAGAGATCACGATAATCTCCTAAATATAGGGTCAAGAGTTGTTTGATATCAAGATATAACGCGTTTTTTGAATTAATTAACTGGGCCGCTTTTCTTTTAAGTTTATTTTTGATATGGATACTAGTACATATTTTTGATTTCCTGTAGACAATTAAATGCACAATTACATGCATCTTGAAAGGTTGCCAAATAAATTTAGTTTCGAGCGATTTTATTTTCATCGATCGATATTGTTCGATTTCGGTGGTAACTGTTTCGGCGATGCTTGGGTGCCATATTTTTGATAATGAATATAAAAGAATTGGAAAATAGGTATAAATTTATTACAATAAAATGTTAAAAGACAAAGAAAATTTATAATCTATTGTTACACACACTTTTGGAAATAAAAGCACAGTTCTCAAAACAAATATATTCGCCGTTAATAAATATATAATCAATAACAATGATTCGCCACACCCGCCTGGTTCATTAAGTCGCCATTATTCTACCGTCTCTCTCGCCTCGCATCACTAGCGCCGGTGATAGTTCTGTCCACCACGGTCGCTGTAGCCCGCCTTGTTTTGCCGATCTGAACTGCTCCGTATCATTCGGCTATCCTGCAAAATTAAATGTCCCCATTAATTTACACATCACACCAAACAATTTGCGTCGACCGCCCGTCAACGGTACGCCAAGGCTCAATGAACACCCATCGAGTTAACTAAAACCGCCAATCGCCTTAATCAGAATAGCTTCCGCCTGCGCTACCTGACTCATAGTCTACCTCGTTGGTAGAGTGATAACGCCTTAAAGAATCTACAGAAACAATCGCCTGAAATCGTTTATAGCCCCTTAGGCCCTTTATCGCCTCAATTAAATACCTGTCATTCGCCAGCGCCTTACTAATTCGATATGGACCATCATATTTATTAGTGAGTTTATCACTAACGCCAACGCCCGCCCTTTTATTCGCCGCGCTTCGACAAAGCACAAGGTCACCCACCTGGTATAAGGTCGCCACCTTTCTGCCCTTATCGAAACGCCTTTTCATCTTTTCGGCAGATCTCCTAATATTCGCCATCGCCTCAGTACGCTTCAAATGAGAAGAGTCAAGTTCTGCTGCTGCAGTTGGGGGTCCAGACAACCCAACTGAAGCTAGGCTCCGAGATGCCGCCGCATTCTCCACACCGCCATTTGAGCCTGTCGCCACACAGAACCCCGTACTATCGTTGGCCGTGGGTTTATGGAGTAGCCGCTCACTTCGCCTAAGTGGAATCGCCTGACTTCGCCGAAGTCTTCTCGCCTTGCTTCGCCTAAGCCGCCTCGCCTGGCCACGCCTGAGTGCCTGGATGGCTAGCTCGTCAGCCCGCCCATCCAGGGGAGTGTCACTAACATCAGGCTCCCCCATGCCCGTGTTATCGCCATGCTGTTTCGCCTTATCAGCATTTTCCGCCACGCCGTTCGCCTTGTCTGGACCTGTGACACTCCGAGAGGCCGCCACCTCCCCAAGACTGTTATCAGTCTGCAGACCACCCGTCTGTTTATCGCTAGCTAGCTCGCCCGCCAAATCGGCTATCCTACCACGACTACAGCAGAACATCAGGTGCGCAGGAGAGAAATGCGTGCTGGCGTTGTTTGCATTATTAAGGCCCCAAACAACGTCTAGCAGCTTCTCATCCCACCGTCCCTCCGTTTCCGCCGCTGAAGATATTGCTTCTATGATGGTCCTATTCGGTCTTTCCACCTGACCGTTCGCCCTGGGGGTCGCCACGCCTTTATCCGCCAGAAACGCCTTAAATTCGCCACTGGTAAACGCCTTACCCCGATCCGCCGATCCGATATCACTTGCCTGGGATATCCAAATTCACCAAATATTTTGCCTAACGCCTTTATACGCCAGAAACGCCTTAAATTCGCCACTGGTAAACGCCTTACCACGATTCGATATCACTCGCCTTGGATATCCAAATTCCCCAAATATTTCGCCTAATCGTGCAATTGTGTCCGCCGACTTTAGCGTTTTAAGGGGCTTCGCCAACACAAACTGAGTAAACCCGTCGACAACCATCAAAACATAAGAGTTGCCCTTCGCACATCTCACAAAAGGTCCCAAGTGATCAATGTGAACAGTATCAAAAGGTATCGGTCGCCGCTCGATCGGATGTAGAAGACCTTCGCCTCGCCCATACTGACCCTTAGCGAACTCACACCTGAGACAAGATTTAACATACTTCGATACAAAACGCCTCATCCTTGGAAACCAATAAGTTTCCGCCAATAACGCCAAGCAACGTTCCGTTGCGGGATGACCAATTCATCATGATGTTTATTCAGCATGTTAAATCGCGCCATCGCCGGTACATACAAACGATCGCCCTTGGGAGTAACTCGATACAATCGCCGATGTTTCACCTTATAATTCGCCTTAATTTGTGGGTCCGCCTTACCACTCGCCAGTAACTGCATAAGTTCCTGCGCCTTAGGATCCTGCAATTGTACTGTAAGAAACCAATCATCCTCCACCTGAGTTAATACACATACGTTAACATTTCCGCCTATCGGATTTCTACTTAAAGCATCGACATGTTGCATTCGCCTGCCTGGTCGATATTCTACTTCCATATCATATTCTTGTATCGCCAGCCACCACCTGGCTATCCGCGGAATAAGATCCCTTTTAAGTAACGCCATTCGCACCACCTGACTATTCGGCGGTTACAGCCTTAAAATGAACGCCAATTAGATATACCGTGAAACGCCGAGCAGACTCACCAATCGTCAGTGTCTCTAGACACTTATTCTTGCGCCGTGGTGGCCCTACTATAATATTCAACTGGTCGCCAGTTACCATCTACCGCCATCTGCAGTATCCCTGAAATACCTAGTTTACTTGCATCATTATGCAGTTTAATAGCCGCCTTGCTATCGTAAAATGCTGCTGCTCCTCACACCACCGCCAGATTACACCTTTCTTAGTAAGATTCGTCAAAGGTTTCGCCACAATAGAGAAATTATGAATGAATTTTCTAAAATAGGACGCCAACCCTACAAACTGTCTGACGCCATGAACATTCTTAGGAGTAGGGAAATTCATAACCGCCTGAATTTTTCTTTTACCCGGCCTAACGCCCTCCGAGCTTATTTCGTACCCCAAATATTCGATTTCATGTTGTAGGAAACTGCATTTCGCCAAATTCAATTTAACGCCTGACTGTTCAATTAAATTCAGCACCAGTTCTAATAATCGGAGACCCTCATCTTCATTCGCCGAAGGTATAAATAAATCATCAATGTACGCCAGATCTAAAGTGGTATACAAGGTCTTATTCGCCAATAAACAGAGCTGATCTGAAATTAAGGGAAGTGGATATCGATCCTTCACCGTGATCGCATTCAACGCCCTATAGTCGACACACATTCTCATCTCGCCAGATTTCTTAGGTATGAGAACGATTGGACTAGCATACGCCGAATCACTCTCTCTGATTACGCCTGCCTGCAGAAGAGACTCCACCTTATCTCTCACCAATGCCCTCTCGTGATACGACAACCTGTAAGGCCTATAGTAAATGGGAATGTCACTGGTTAATTTAATCTGCATACGCCCAAGATTGGTTAATCCTAAATCGCCTTCACCTATAGAAAAACAAATTGCTTGACGCCGTAATAATTCAATCAAACGCCTTTTACAATCACGTGTCACATTCCCCAAAGTGATTCCTGAAAAGTCTAAATTACTATTATTACTAAATACCTTTAAGTTCCGGACCGTAGCTCCAGCCACAGCCTCGCTGACATCCTGGCTCGACATACATGCCTCCGCCCGAGAGATGAGTCGCCCTGCCAGCCACTCGATTACATCATCGCCATTATTGATGACCTTTACGTATTCTTGAGGTCCGCCTATCAATCCCGCCGGAATGCAGACGAGGGAATTTCCCACCGGAATCCGCTTGCGCCCCATGTAATATTTAACGCCTGGGTCTCCGCCTAAGACCTTTATTCTGACTCGATTAACGGAGTCAGGACGAAGGATTGCGTCTTCCGCCAAGACAACAGTGCACCTGGTAGTAGGTTCGTCAAGAGTGATTCGCCGTATCAACTCGTTGACGTCAGGCTCTTTAGTTAGGAGGGTCTTGCCGCCTCTAACAACCATAACCACGCCTGGGCTGTTTATGATGGGTTGCCCCAAAAGTAATTCAATCGGGCCCATGTCACAGTCAGTGATTAACGCCGTAATGTCAAATTCACTGTCCGCCAACGCCATTGAGAAATACACCCGACCCAAGCTATGGACAACGCCTCCGCCAAAGCCGGACAGCACTTCGTCTCGACCATCCGCCTTGATGGTGAGTCCCAAACGTTCGGCCACCGCCCGCGCCATAACATTTTGCTCGCTGCCCGTGTCCAGGTACGCCTTTACCTTAACGCCGTTGACATAAACTATGTGCCGGAAACAAGAATCAGTAGGTTGAGTCAATAGTCTTACCTGTCGAACTCCCCCCTGATTCGTCGCCTTCCTCTTTGGACAATCGCCTGCCCAGTGCCCTTGATCGCCGCAGTTCCGGCATCTATCCGCCCGAGGCATTGGACAATCTCTGCTCAAATGGTTCGCGACCCGTTGACAGTTGAAGCAACGCCTGCTGGTGTCCGCCCCTTTCCGCTTGAGGCCGCCTACCTCTGGTGACGCAGTACTCCGTGCCGCCGCCGCCGCCGCGGGGATAGCGATTCTCGATGCCATCGGTCTGGGTCTGCGCGCCTCGCATTGGTAACTCTCCAAACCCGCCAAAAAGGTGTGATAAAGGGTTTCCGGATCGGCACACCGCGCCGCATAAGCATTTACGCGAATTTCCTCCGGCAAACCCCTAATTATACACGCCACCGCATCTGCGCCTTTGATTTTCACTCGATCACATAACGCCAGTTTCGAGTGAAAATAGGTGGTCATTGTCTCTGAGCTCGACTTACGCCGCTGGATCATCTCCTCCAGCATCAACGCAAAGTCCCGACGCCTCGGAAACGCCCCTTTTAGTTTCGCCTTCCACTGGTCCCACGTATGGTCATAATCCTCCAACTGGTGGAACCATCGCCTGGCGGCGCCTTCCAGCCTTGATTGCGCCAGAACCGCCCGTTCGTATTCCGACCAGCCATGAATCGCCCCAAGCTGATCAATTTTTTGGAGCCACCGCTCTATGTTGGCATCCGGGTGGTCCGGATCGAACCGATCTATAACTTCCGATCCCAGTAGCATTGACCGCCTGTCGCTAATATTGGGACTCGGTTCAGGGGTTTGAATCCTCTTAGAGGGCGCCGGTGTGGTGTCAGTTAGGTCGCCTACCGCTAAAGCCGCCTGCTGTTTGACAATCCGCTCGATACTGGTCGAAAGACCCCCCGCCAATAACGCCTGCACGATTTCATTCATCGCCAATTTGTCGAGGTCGGGTGCACGCCTGCTCGCCGACTCAACTCGCCCACGCCTGGAAGGTGACGCCTCTTCCCCTACGCCACGCCTAGGTGAGCTCTCCAGCTCGACATGCTCGTCAAGAATCAACGAGTCGCCTTCAGAGTCCGCCATTTCCCGTTCCTGAAAATAAAACCCCTGGAAATAAAATAAATAGATTAGACTATCTGTCGAATAAGAGGACTCGAGTGGGGCCAATTGATCTAACTGCACGGCGGCACCCGCAACCCGACCGGTCGACTACGGTCGAGAGGCCTGATGCAACCAGCAGCCCGAAACAATAACCCCGATCTAGCCGCTGAACCACACCCGCAGCCCAGCCATCGATCACCGATCTAACCGCTGAACTCCTCATACGCGGATGAAGGCTGCAGCCCGAAACAATGATCAAAGGCCTAACCGCTTGGCGCAGCTCCACAGCCTGATCCTTCGAATCCAATATTTACTTAATTCATTAAATATACAATTAAATTATTTTTGCATTTAAAACCCTTTTTCCCCGCCTATGGTTCAATCGCCTTTGAACTATTAGAATTTATGTCAATCGCCATCAATAAGCAAAAAGTGCAAATCGCCGTGATAAAAGCTGAACAAAACAATCCATTCCGCCCTATCTCATACTGTTATTACGTAACAGAAATATCAAAACACCAGCAATTATATGTTAAACGCCAAAAATTCATAAAATACCGTTTCCAACGCCTTGGACACAAAATATTATCGCCAATAATTCAATATCAATAAAATTAATCGCCAAAATGGATTATATTCGTTCAAACAGTTTATTATTTTAACGCCTTAACACCATGTAGCATTTTAGTCAGCAAGATGATAAAGAAATTCATGCAATATGGCCACCATGACATGGCTGAATTATGAGGTTTTATGCAAAACTCACCCTTATTGTCGAATTACGTTTCCATCACAAATTATCGCCACTTAATCGCCTATTAGTAATTAAAATGAGTACTCACCGTTAGTAGAACCCACTAACTATATCGCCAATCGCCACTCGCCACAATTCACCAGCAAAACGCCTATTTAATATGCTTGATATCGACGCCTCGATATTATAATTCTCCAATCGCCAAAATACAGCCTGTGGGATACTATCCTCACTTCTGAAATTGTTACACACACTTTTGGAAATAAAAGCACAGCTCTCAAAACAAATATATTCGCCGTTAATAAATATATAATCAATAACAATGATTCGCCACACCCGCCTGGTTCATTAAGTCGCCATTATTCTACCGTCTCTCTCGCCTTGCATCACTAGCGCCGGTGATAGTTCTGTCCACCACGGTCGCTGTAGCCCGCCTTGTTTTGCCGATCTGAACTGCTCCGTATCACTATAATATATTGTTGTAAAATTTTTCTACGCCGTCCCTGGCTAAAGCAACGCAAAACATTATTCATCGCGAAGAACATAAAAACATCAATCTCCGGAATTTTCGAATGAGCAAAAATTATCAATCTCGACGCTGGGCAACAAAATCGAGAACGAACAGGAAACTCGACGTACGCTATATAAGGCGATATTAATTTAGGTATTTAGTTAGTACAGCTTATCTATTGCTATGATTTCGATGTATTGTATTGGAATCAGCTGTTGAAAATATTTAATGTTCACTTGTGAATATAAGTTTAAAAAAAATAACTTTGAACCCACGGTGTTTATTGCAATATGTAAATATGAATAAACGATAATGCCAATAGTGCAGTAATGTAATAAATAAAAAGTAAATTAAATCAGTAAGACAAATAATCAATTCAAATAAATAATCCAATCAATCAAATGAAAATATAATATTAACGAAAAATGTAATCAAATAAATCAATTAATAAACTGAAACATATCAAATAAACAAGTAATTAAATAAATCAAAATGATAAGTAAATCAATTATTACAACTTTAAATAAATGACTATAATCACTATTACTTTCTTCAACATGAACATTGAAAGTCCCCTGTTCGACTTATTATGGCAGTTGGGACGTCTAGATAAGAATCCGCGGCTACCAGGTAGAATACTCCTGATCCAGCAACGTTGACCGATCCAACTGACTTTGCACCATTTGCTTATATCACACTCTCAAAATGTCTCTTTTTTAAAAAAATTTTATTCATACTTAGAGACTATTAATATAAACTTGAAAATAACAATAAAACTTTACAACAATAAAAAAGAAAAAAAAGATTGGAAAAAAAAGATTGGAAAAAATGACTACACTGAATTGTAAGTAATAATATAGGTAACTGGAGACGACGCGTGATCTGATGTTTGAGCTGGGAACCGTTGATTTGTGTTTTAATAGAAGTTGGCATTATATACTTATATATAAGTTTATCATCAAGTAAATTTGAGAATTTCAGGTTATTAAGCCTCTCTATTTACTAGGTTATTATTGAAACCATCCTCTATAAGATCTAGTTTTTATCTTATCGCGATCGACTCTGAACTAATTTAGAAATAGAAATTGCCGTGGACTGAGTTTTTATAGTACGCATTTCTGCCGTCAGGCGTGTATAAAGAAGATTCACAGAACGTCAACCGCATGGTGGCGCCACTGCATATAAGGGTACAATGGCCGCCACATATACAAAATTCTCATGCATGGCGCCATTGTACCCTTGTACGCAGTGGCGCCACCATGCGGTTGACGTTCCGTGAATCTTCCTCATAGCGCAATGCATTGTCAGTTTAATGGCGGCTGTATTGTCAACCTGGGGTCTGTTTCATAATCATCACACTAATATTATTAGTAAAAAATACAAGTTAGAAGTTACAAAACACTTGCACCTGTAGTTTCTGTTTCATACTGAAAACTTTTTACGTCAAGTAGTAGAGAAATTAAATAGATCTTTTTACCCTTTGTAATGCGCAGGCGCGTTTGGCATGGTAAAAAGACGGGAATATGAAAGTTTCGTGCACTTTTCACAAATATGCATGGAGGACTAGTATTAATACCGTTATATTATCAATGAAGTTAACTGAAATATTAATTAGTGGAGCTTTGTTTGTACATCTTTCAATTAAAGCAAATAACTGCATTAAATTATAATGGTGCTTAAACTGATATTTTCGCCCACAAGGCGAAAATAAGGCTGATCTATTTGTTAGGTTAGGACAATAATGATGGTGCGTTCCCGCAATTTGTTTAGTGTATTGTGTTCAATTTGATTGAATTACTTCATTGATTTTTAAACTTCTGCACCTTTTCTAAAACATCGTAAAAGTGTTTTTTGCGTATAAAATATAGACAGTATTGACATTCGTGTTTCGGATCCCTAGCTGTTAGCACGCTTGGGAGTTTCGTGCAATGTACTCCGAACTTTTCGGTGGCTTTGATTCCGTCTGAAGAGACGACGCTTATTGTTGTTTTTTGCGTTACGATTTCGCGAGTTCTTAGCTCCATTCGTGACGACCGCTAAACCGCTTTCATTTTGTTTCTTTTGTGTTTACAAAAGCGCATCATTTGTTGTTAAACCCGCATTTTTTGTATGCTCAATCAATGAACATTACGTCGCTATTTTTTGTGTAACGTGTTGTCCAGAAGAAGCTCTAAAAAACTGTTCACGGGGCTAGCCTCTGAAGAAAGAAGAACCAAGAAAACACCCTTTGCAGAGCTTCGACGTAAAAGGTCAGTGACTAACTTTTATTTGGTGAATTAATTTACGTGTTTATTGATTGTTCCGCTAAAGGTCCTTCGTCAATTATATACTTGCATTGAACCAGCATTGAACTAAAACCGCAACATCTAATTCATACATTTTTTGAATATTCTCTCTATGGAATGTGCATCGAAGACATTCCATAATTTTGGTCCAAGTACGAGCCGGATGCAATTTGAGTTAATTTCGTGCAAAGATTATCGAATAAATTACATAATTTGGTCCAACTCCGGGCCGGATACATTAATTTCGTGCAAAGTTTAATGATCAAAACATTGATTTTTCGTTGCAATTATTGTTGAAAACCGCATTGAATTTTCGTTTCTTTATTTGTTAAAAGAGAAAACAAGTTAGGGATTCAGTCATTCTGTTAGAAATAAATTCGCATATTTCTTTTACCGCAAAAAAAACTTACAAGAGATCGTTTTGTTTGTTTTGGTTATTTGCTAAATTGTTTTGAATTTATTTGACATTTGGTCAGATATTTTACTACTTCAACAGTAAAAAATTGTACATTTTTGGAATAGTATTTTGTTTTCGTTCTATCGTGTTAGATTTGTTCAGTGGCGTTACAGTGATTTTAATTTATTGTTAAGATGTCAAAAACCGCTGAAAATTTACGTAAATTTAAAAATCATCGACAATCGGAGTTTAAAAGATTAGAAGAAATTTATTTTGCTGCCGAGAAAGCCTTAAGAGGTGACGACGTTGAATTGTTTTTTAGCATGATTGATATGGTTGATTCAATCCATTCCGAATTTTTTAAACACCACAATTCCATTGTTGGATTAATTTCAGATGCAAACGATGATTTTGACTTTGAGGATGACATTCGCAATAAATTTGAAAAATTGTTTTATTCAATTAGGTCTATTTTTGCTAAACTGAAATCTGTTCAGAATTCTACGCCACAAAATATAGCTCGGGAACAGGAAAGTGTTGCTTTGCCGCGAATTGATTTGCCTTCATTTAGTGGAGACATATTGGAATTTGGTACTTTTATTGATTTGTTTGATTCATTAATTCACAATAATGAAAAACTCAGTGAGGCTATTAGGAATTTTAAACTAACACAAAACAATTACGTGAGTGCTTATGAAACACTTTTGAAAAAATTCAAGCGAACTCGTTTAATCGCGGAGTCTTATTGGTCAGCTTTAGAACAGTTCCCCCAACTAACTTCAGATAGCCCTTCAGAGGTTCGGAAGTTATTGGATGACTTCAGTGATAATTTGGAAGCACTGAGGAATTTGGGTTTACCAGTAAATCAGTGGGATTTTTGTATCGTTCAGATGATGTTGAAACGAGTTCCAATGAATTTAGCCGCTAAATTTGAACTTTACCATGGTACGGTGACTGCTCAAGATGACTTTCTGATCCGTTCGGAAGTTGTTGATTTTTTGTCGAAGCATTGCGATGCCTTTGAACATGTTGAATTATCCCGCAAGGCAAAGCGAAGTGTTGACAAAAAGTTACCATTGAATTCAAAGCAACATTCTTCCCGGTTCACTACATCTTTGTTTGTCACTAAGAATAGAAATTGTTTAGTTTGTAAATCCGATCATGCGATTTACAAATGTTCTGAATTCTTGAACAAATCAGTATCCGCGCGGTTTAAGTTTGTTAGAGATTTTAGACTTTGTTTTAATTGCTTGAGCGATTCTCATCAGTCGAATCGCTGTAAATCTTTATCCACTTGCCACAACTGCAAACAACGCCATCACACATTGCTTCATTTTATAAATCGTGGTGATTCAGGCATTCGGTCTGAATCTAGTGCTCCCCTCGCAAACCTGGCTTCTACATCTGGTGGATCCAGTACCATTAATACTGTTGAAAGTCCCGAAACTTCTCTATCGCAGACTTCTTGTCATAGTTCACTTTTGTCATACAATTCAAATGTGTTGTTATCTACCGCTTTAGTTGAGGTATTAGATAAGCACGGTTCTTATCAAACTTTGCGATGTCTGCTAAATTCTGGTAGCATGACATCATTCATTGTGAGCAAGGCTGTAAAACGCCTTGGCTTCCGAGCTACGCCCGCCTCGATTCAGGTCAACGGGCTAGGTTCTATGCAGAGTCCCTCTGCTGAGGGCTCTCTTATCCTTTCTCTTCGCTCTATAGTAAAGCGTGAGTGCAATTTTGTTGTTGAGACTATTGTTTTACCCCGCATTTGCAATGATATGCCTGTTGCGCCCATTAACATGGCTAATATGACATATCTAACCAATTTGAAACTTGCTGATCCTGGTTTCAATAGTCCAGGCGCTATTGACCTTTTGTTAGGTGCCGATTTATTTTCTCAAATTTTGTTGGATGGACGTCTTCTGGGAAAAGAAGGTGTTCCTGATGCTATTAACACTGTGTTTGGTTACATCCTTATGGGTAGAGTGTCTTCGAGTTCTGTTAACTCTCACTCTCAGTCGGCCATAAACCCAACTTCGCTTTTTTGTAAAATTGAAGATGTAGTATCATTAGATGATTCACTCCAAAAGTTCTGGACAATTGAAGATGTTCCTACCGCACTGGTTCAGTCCCCTGATGATCTTATCTGCGAAAAAATATTTTCCGAGGGATGCAGGAGATTGGATTCAGGTAGATTCGTTGTGCCTCTTCCTTTTCGAAATACACTTCCTGCTTTTGATGGAATGTATAATCTCGCCGTACAACGTTTCCTCTTTAGAAAGACGTCTTCTACAGCAACCAGATCTCTACAAACAATATTGTGATTTTCTCAAAGAGTATTTGGAGCTGGATCATATGGAGTTGGTTCCTGATCCATCTACTGCTTCTGATTGTTACTACATACCGCATCATTGTGTTTTCAAATCTGATAGTAGCACAACCAAACTTCGTGTAGTGTTTAATGCATCCGCTAAGATACCTCATCGGTTATCTTTGAATGATTGTTTATTTATCGGTCCCAAATTGCAGCAAGACATTATCGCTATTTTGTTGAATTTTCGATTTCATCCTGTAGTGTTCACTGCAGACATCAAAATGATGTATAGACAGATTTTGATTGCCCCAGAACATCAAAATTATCAGCGAATCATTTGGCGTTTTTCTCCGCAAGATCCAGTTGCAGTCTATAGGCTCAAGACTGTCACATATGGAGTTTCATCCGCACTCTTTTTGGCTATCCGCACTTTAAATCAGTTGGCTGATGAAGAAGACCGCTCTTTGCCATCAGCAGCCGCTATTGTTCGATCGTCCACATACGTAGTTGATATCATTGCTGGAAGTTCATCATTTGAAAAAGCTCAAACATTGCAGTTAGAAATTATTGAACTCTTAAGACGAGGAGGATTTGAGCTTCGCAAGTGGTCCAGTAATGATTCACGATTCTTTTGAATCTGATAATCCCTTAAAAGTTTTAGGTTTGCATTGGAATCCATCCTCTGACTCCTTTATCTTTACTAGTCTCCCACATGTTGATAGCTCTTGTACTAAACGCATACTTCTGTCCACTTTGGCCAGAATCTTTGATCCATTAGGAATTATCTCACCTGTAACGTTTTTGGTTAAACACTTGATTCAAAGATTATGGAGTTCGAAATTGTCTTGGGATGAAACCCCGCCTGCTCACATTGTTTCGTTATGGTCAAAATTCATAGGTGATCTTCCCTCCTTACAGAATTTAGTTTTGCCTCGCCTGCTTGCTATAGAAAACTTTTCTAGTTGTGAACTTCACGCATTTGGTGATGCTTTATGAGCAATTCAATAGTCGTTTGTTGTTCAAGGTGATTCGTTGCTGGTCAGATTCCACGGTAGTCCTTTCATGGCTTAGTTCTTCCCCGCACCGTTGGAAGACATTTGTCAGTAATCGAGTTGCTTACATTCAGGAAAAATTTCCTTCTTCGCATTGGTTTTACATCCAATCTTGTGATAACCCCGCTGACTTGGGTTCCCGCGGCACTTTGCCATCAGAGTTGTTAGGCAATACACTTTGGTGGAAAGGCCCACAATTGTTGATTACCGCTTGTTTGCCACATGCTTGCTCAGACTCAAGCATGTCACCGCTAGTTATGACTGAAGCCCGTATAGTGGCGCTTCAAGTCATCGCTTCACCAAACTTATTTGGTACTTTGTTAGAAGAACATTCTTCTATTAATCGCATTACCCGCATTATAGCTCATATTTGTCGCTTTGTTGATAACGCCCGCAATCCAGACCGTAGGGGCTCTGGATCATTTTTGGCTGCTGAGTTATATCAGGCTCAGCTTCGCATTGTTCGCTATGTTCAAGATCAATATTTTTCTAAAGAGATTTCCCTTCTTCGAGAACGAAAACTTTTGCCCAAATCGCTTCGTAAACTTTCGCCGTTTCTTGATGAACAGGGAACTCTTAGAGTTGGTAGTAGATTGGCTAATGCTCCATTGCCGTTTGACACTAAATTTTCCGCACTGCTACCAAGTAAAAGTCGTTTGACTAATCTAATTGTCGAAGATTGTCATGTCACCAATCTTCACGCAGGAATCCAAACCGTTCAATTTCTTTTGCAGCAACGATTTTGGATTCTATCCGCAAAGAAAGTAATTCGTAGTGTTAAAGCTCACTTAAGACGTGTCGTTGGAGATCAAATCCTAACCTACGAAGAACTTTCTACTGTATTTGCACAGGTCGAAGCAGTTTTAAACTCGCGACCTATAACCCCTTGTAGCAACGATCCATCGGATCTTACCGCCTTGAGTCCTGGAATGTTTCTTACCATGAAACCTTTAACAGCACCTCCTGAATCTGATTTCTTATCTGTCCCATCTAATCATCTCAACAGATGGCAGTTACTGAGTCGTTAGCATCAGGCATTCTGGAAACGTTGGTCGCAAGAATATTTACATACTCTTCATCAACGGAGCAAATGGACTGATCCCTCAGAGGTTGTTAAGCCAGGTACTCTTGTTATTTTGAAGCAAGACACTTCCCCTCCTTTGAATTGGCCATTAGGGCGCATTATTGACGTACATCCTGGAGGTGATGGTGTTGTACGCGTTGCTACAGTTAGAACTGCAAGTGGTACTTTGAAGCGACCTCTTGTAAAGCTATGTCCAATGCCAGTGGACCCTTAGTTTTGAAATAAGTAATTCAAGGCTGGCGGAATGGTGCGTTCCCGCAATTTGTTTAGTGTATTATGTTCAATTTGATTGAATTACTTCATTGATTTTTAAACTTCTGCACCTTTTCTAAAACATTCCGTCGCGCTAATGCTAATCGTAAAAGTGTTTTTTGCGTATAAAATATAGACAGTATTGACATTCGTGTTTCGGATCCCTAGCTGTTAGCACGCTTGGGAGTTTCGTGCAATGTACTCCGAACTTTTCGGTGGATTTGATTCCGTCTGAAGAGACGACGCTTATTGTTGTTTTTTGCGTTACGATTTCGCGAGTTCTTAGCTCCATTCGTGACGACCGCTAAACTGCTTTCATTTTGTTTCTTTTGTGTTTACAAAAGCGCATCATTTGTTGTTAAACCCGAATTTTTTGTATGCTCATTCAATGAACATTACGTCGCTATTTTTTGTGTAACGTGTTGTCCAGAAGAAGCTCTAAAAAACTGTTCACGGGGCTAGCCTCTGAAGAAAGAAGAACCAAGAAAACACCCTTTGCAGAGCTTCGACGTAAAAGGTCAGTGACTAACTTTTATTTGGTGAATTAATTTACGTGTTTATTGATTGTTCCGCTAAAGGTCCTTCGTCAATTATATACTTGCATTGAACCAGCATTGAACTAAAACCGCAACATCTAATTCATACATTTTTTGAATATTCTCTCTATGGAATGTGCATCGAAGACATTCCAAATGATATTCATATTAGATTTAAAGTAATTAATATACTGATAATTAATAAAATAAATATTAGTAATACAAAATACAAATTTAATTAATTTATTATTACTATGGTTTTATCAGTCATTGTCTTTTTTACTACAATTTGTGATCTAAATTATGTTGGCTATTCATCTTTCGACTGACAGATATATGATATATGAAAGTTAATTTATAAGATTTCGAAATCTGTACAAAAATTCTATGTAATATTATTGATAGCTGTACTGTTCGTACAAATAAAATATAAAATTCAGTATACAAAGATTTATTTAAACTCAATTTGCATCCTTATGTCACGGTACATTATGTACAACAGATTTTGAAAAAGTTAACACTAATCTTATTTAATGTTATATCTTTTAGCAAGTTATTGTCTTAAAAACACATACACATAAACACGTATATGTATCTTTATTTACATAATCAATTACTTGTAATCGACCATAAACACATTTAGCACATTTTAGATAAACTTTGAACTGTTTATTCTTTTCGTTGATCTAATAAGCTTTCGACGAGATAAAGTCAAATAAATTCTCCAAAAATGATTTACTGTACATATGGCTCCCACATATTCAATGACATTAATGCTTTTTGCTCCATTCTTTACTGATAAAATGTTATACATGTTAATTAAAATCGTTATACTAATAGTTCACTTTAAGTTTTTAACTATTTAAAACTTTACTACTAATACTAAATTAGTAAATTACATTGAAAATATTGTATTCACGTTATAAACAAACATAAACTACAGTGAATAATTTGTGAAGTGCTTGAAAAAAGTGACAGACGTTGACGCATGCGCATAATTTTTTTTCGAATATGAAAAGGCCTATTGGGAATCCCTACCTTGTTAATATTCCTGTATATTCGACTGGTTAGGAGATGGGTGGCACCAAGTAAAGGTTGGTTTAGGAATTAGTTTTGTCCGACATATATTCTTTGATAGTTATATTGAGAATCAAAATAATAAGTATTTTCGTGTTATAATATTTCTAAATTGAATTTTTATCTCATTTTTATCAACCTTGGGTTGTCATTTACATCCTTGAATTATTAGGACACTCAGGAAAAATTTGACATTTTCGCCAATAGTTGCACATGTTAGGTGGCGCTAGTCTCTATTTTTTGCATGATCTGTCCTCTGTGCTACTCTCGTGCACATTTCGAATACTAATATTTTAGATTATACAAGTTGTAACTTGTCCAATAATTTTGAAGTTGCCAATTCTACAAGTTACAACACTACAAGTTACAAGTTGATTATGAAACGGGCTTGTTCTTTTCCAAGGCCGTAGCTAGAATTTTTTTTCGGGGTCGGTTGAATAATTTTTTTTTGATTGGTGATGGACTGTAAAATTAATATATTTGTTCATGTATTTCCAGGGTATATAAAATTTATTCTTGTGAAAAAGATAATTAATTAGTTAAAATTGAATTTTGAAACTAAAAATTCCAAAATTTCGGGGGTGGGGTTGGACCCCCAGACCACCTCCCTCCGCTCGCTGGCTGCGGGCTTGTTCTGTTCATCTGCAATGAATGTGTTTGCTATCGCTGTTTTGTTCTTGAGCCGTTTTTTTGTGATGGCAAGTTTAAATGGACAATGTGCAGCTGTGAAATTTTGTTTTCTACTCGGTATGTAGAAAAAAATCAAGTGTACGAGTCAGGGCGTCAAGTCAAATTAAACACCAAAAAATGTCAAGGAACTAATTCATTCAGAGTTTGTTCCCCCGTGTCAGACCGTCAAATCAAACCTTTATTTTGGAGTTTTAAGAAGATGGCGTAACAGTGTTCGACACAAGACTGATTTTTCCACCACGGCAATGCACCTTCACACACTCCGTGCGACTTTTTTTCGACTGAAGAGGTCAAGAAAAAAACAAGCAAGCAGCTGTCAGCTCTTTCTAAAGATGGGGCAAATGCATTCGTTGGAAAGCATTTTAAAAGGCATAAGGTTGTTTTGTAACAAAAATGTCGAAATTGAAGGGAGACTCCAAAAAATTCGAGTTATCTTAGAGTTTTGGACTTATGGACGACAATTTTTTTCGTATAGATCACCATTACAAAATTGTGGTGAAGTGCAGTGGAACTAAACTACGTTCGATAAATTTACAATCGACAACAAAAGACTTGCTTCGCTAAAGTTCTAATGAAATAAGTACCCAAAATGAAACACCTGACACCATAAACAACCACATATTAACCTCAACCATAAATTCCATTATGTATCATTTCATAGAATTCGTTATCCTAAATTTTTTACATATATGTTGTAAACTTCGGTGAACTTTGAAGGAAAGAGTATCAAAAGGTTGTAAAATCAAGCATGCATGTATTCGAGATATAGAGGCCTAAATTTATTTGTTCGAGTTATAGAAGGAAATATGTACGGAAATAACTTGTAGGGAGTCACTAATTATATCGACCTATACAGGCTCATTTCCACTTCTGGAGGTTCTCGACTTATAGAGGTTTGAATAAGTTCTACTGTATATAGCTTTTAAAAAATAATTACGTTTTTTGGTTACCACCTCGAATATTGCGTTTAGGTACAATGAGCATTCTGGCGAGATATATAAGCAAAATATAGTTCAACACTAGTTTCTTAATTTTTCAATCAATTATATTTATTACAGACGAGCGGCTTTTGGAAAGTTTCTCAAATTACTTAAAAACAAAACAAACCATATCGATGCCTGATAATTTCAACTTAATAAAATAAAAATAAATACGTGAACATTGTGTCAAGACATCGCGAGTTGAGAACGATCGACTAGTTGGCCACCCCTGCTCTAAACTATTACTAATTAATTTTGACGACATAGTGTCTCCTTGTTTTATACTAATTCGTTTCGGGATTTCATAACTGCCCTAAATGCTCAATTTTCTTGAAAGTTTCTGAAACTCGATAGTTGTTATGTTTAGTTCGAAATGGCAGTCCACTTGTTTTTCAATCAGCATTCTTATGTTCATTAGGTATTCACTTCAGCTAAGCTATAATCTCTTCTAAAGCTACCTTGTTTGATTGGTTGATATTCATTCAGTTTTTTAATATGTCTCTGTAATAATAGTGTTTTCTACACTTGGGATAGAAGGCTTACCGGTCTGTAGTTTTCAAGGTTCCTTTGATTCCCCTTCTGGGATAATATCATATTTACCCACTGGACCCTGGTAGAGTGCTCAATGTGTCGTCGATTCTAGGTAATAGATAACTGTCCTTCATGTTGATGTCGTTCAGCTTCCTTTAGTTAATACAAAACCGGGTCTCATCATTGTTATTCACCCATACAACGGGTGCAGACCAAGGCCAGATGGACTAATCGATCACTCTATTCTGCAACGTGGCATCGACTTATTTTGCAGCTTATTGTCCCAATGGTGACTTCTGGGTGGTATCCGGATGGGTTGGGCGTTTTCAGATTCTTTTCGATGTTGAACGATGTTACTGCGGCTAGTAACAGTCTACAAGGAATTAATGAGCATTCTTGCTTTCACTGATTCCTTCATCGTTTTTCAAAGTGTGCCATAAATTCTCGGTTACGACTATTTTCATTGGCCATCATCTGATAAGCAGTTATCCTTATGTCGAGATGTTACAGCACTCTGATAGGCATATCCTGTTCGGGTTTAATTATGTCTCGTCCAATTCAACAAAACCTCCAGAATGCAAGACGTCAGATCTGGGTTGAAACATGAAACCATGTTAGGGGATAAGGTCCATACCCAGTATAAAATCATTCTTAATATCTGCCACTAGGATCTTAAGCCGGATTCTTCCTTCACCTGGGTAGACCTGAAGTCGGATGTCAACCTCGAATTCTTGTAAAATCTGTCCCGACTTTTAGGTTCAAAAACTAAGTGGAACCTGATAAACTTGGCTTAAAGATTCATCGCCATACTATCCAAGGGTGGCTCCAGCCAAACATTTTAGGGAGGGAGGCACTTAATGAATTCGGAGCCCCAACGGATACTATCGTGAACTGAAATTAATTAAGTAAAATCTCCCTGTTCAACAGTATACTCTGGAATAATTCTAGTGACGAGTATCTAAATGAAATTACTAACGACATGAGTTTTTCTTGAATGTCTCATCCATTTGCAATAGCCTCAAATTGTGTCTTATACACGGAGCAGGACTACAAAAGTAGGTCGTTTTATAACAATTTTTTGGATTTATTGTACCTTGTCGATTTCCTCTTAACAATTCTTTTCTGGGTTTATCAATTTCACTCAAAATTTAGTTTCATAGTTTTCATACTTATGTTGAATTTTTTTGAAATCACCCATAACTAAACTGTTGGCCAAACTGCTGTTAATGTTATATTTATTTTTAATATCAAGTTTTCCAGGTTTTTGAATCTATTGAACGCAAACAATATATTGGTTCTAGTCGAGAAGCTTCAACTGATTGAAATCTCGAATAATTAATTATAACTGAATTTAATATTTTATGGCGAAATGTATTGGGACTACTACGAGTTTCAGGAAAAACTAGCTCAAATGCTCCAAATCGGGTGTCGTTCTGTGTATAAGGGCGTTTCCCTGGGATTCCTAGGATAGATATCTCACGAAATTCGTAAGTTGACTAATACCTATCAAAGAAATTATGATACTAAGTTTTCGAGATTTTTCAGTCCATTGAACGGATGACAATATATTGTTTCTAGTTGAGAACCTTCATCAGTTGCGCCCCCATCAACTGATTCAAATCTCCAATTAATTATAATTGAATTTAATATTTTATGGCGAAAATGAATTGGGAGTTTCAGGAAAATTAGCTCAGAGACTCTAAATCGGCAGTGGTACTGTGTGTAAGACCATTTTTTGGGATTCCTAGGATAGAAATCACACGAAAAAATTCGTAGATTAACTAAAACCTATTAAAGAAATTATAATACTAAGTTTTCGAGATTTTTCAAACCAATGCAAGATAGTATATTGTTTCTAGTCGAGAACCTTCGTCAGTTGCGCTCCCTTCAACTGACTGAAATCTTGAATAACTATTTTTGTATTTATTCGAGAATTTAATATTTTAACACGAAATGAAGTGTGACATCTAGGAGTTTCAGGAAAAACTAGCTCAGAGAGACTCCAAATCGAGAGTAGTACGATATGTAAGGCCGTTTCCGATTTGGAGTCTCTATTTTTTTTTCTGAAACTCCTAGTTGTCGCAATTCATTTTGCCATAAAATACGTTTTTTAAGTAATTCTTTACATGGTATGTTTAGTAGCTGATTGTAAACCAATTCTAGGATTCTTTTTTTTAATTTAAAGAAAAAAAATACCCCTTAAATATGGAGGAATTTATAATACTGGAGAATTCAGTGTCTGATTATAAATTACATGACAAAAAGTGGTATTAATGTTTAGTAGACCAAAAAACCAAACCATAACGTGAGCTGGTATTTAATACAATCTTCGAAGTCTCTTTCGTAATATATATTGTTACTTGCAGGGACTAGTAAGGAACCTCCATCAGTTCTGCTTCTCGCCAGAGAATATCCTCCAATCCTTTTGAAAAAGTCATTATGTATTTGATACATTTTCAATAAACTCCGTGGGTTCAAATTACATTTTAACAACTAATATTCACTTTCTAGAACTTCATTTACACCTCAAAATCCAATATAACAGGTGATTTCGCAAACAATTTACATCAAAATAATAACACTATCTAAGCTATATTACTTATGAAATGTACGACCGTTTAATTTATAAATCACGTCGATTTTCTCGTAGTTCCTCGAATATGTTGATGCGAGATGTAATGTTCGACATCTAGGACTTTCGGAGAAACTAGCAAGGGCGCTCGCCCCCACCGAGAGCCTTAAAGTTAGAAAATTTTATATTAACACGAGGTAATTTTAACTCCAAGAGTCTAGAAGAACGTCACTGCTATGGGTTTAAACCACATAACGACATTTTAAATGCAATAGTCCAAGAAATGTGGCTTTAAAACTATATTTTGGTAAATTTAGTACAGGATTGCCCCCCCCCCTGAAGCATGAAATCCCCTTCGGAAGCACGTGCCTGGATCCACTCTTGGGCCAATGTACTTATATGTCATATTTGTTTTTTTACATGTATCTTTACATAATCCTTGGTGCACCCGTGTGGTATCATGTTTGTTCTAACGTATTTACCGACTGAGGTCATATTCATACAGTATATTTGTTATGTGGAAAGGATAGTTCATGCCACTGTTGGAATTCGATTGGTGCCGCTTTAGTTAAGTTACTGACAAATTCTATATTTATAAATCGAAATGATTCATACGCACATTGCCAAAAAGAAAAAATATAACTGAACTGTTGGAGCGCCTGTGTAATTTCTGAACAACCTTGAAACTGAAGTCATATTCCTACAGTCGAGACGATAGTTTATAGCTATGCTAGAATCCGATAAGTGGCTCAGTAGTGTTTGATTAATCTTTTCCTAAAATAAACTGCTAATCCTAAAGACTTGAAATTTGGTATATATCTGGTTTACCGGGGAAGTATAATTTTCAAGAAAATACTGTATCTTTGAAATCGAAAGTGATACGGTGATTAAAATTGGTATTTAGGCTCTTTAAACGAAGATGCACGTGATTCGTTTATTTGGTGAAAATTCACTTATCTGGTGGAGTAGTGGGAGGAATTCATCTCAGGAAGTTCTCCATCCAATGGACCAAATTGGTGTAGACATTTAAACGTGTTTTATTATTTTGACAAAATGTATTTATCGGATAGGGTACAATCAAAAACTGGATTTACGGAAATCCAATTTATCGAAGTGATGCAAAGGTGAAAATTGGCATGTAGATTCTTCACCTTAAATTAATAAACATTAGCGTTACCAAATTGCTAAAGTTCAGTTATACATTGCGGACAATTACTGATTGGTAAATGCAATTTCTGAAAACGAAGCATTATCATTGATTTAAATAAAAACATAGTTCTCATGATGCAGCAAAATCAATTATTGAGTAGAGGTCAATTGAAGCAGTGCCACTTCACAACTTTTCATATCGTCCGCCAGTTCAGGCTTCTGGTTCCTCAGCATGTTTTTGCAAAATATTATAACCGTTTTTTTCTTTATTTTAGGGGGCGATTCAGATAGCGACGCTGAAAACGAAAAATTAATGGAGTTTGAAGAAATCATTAGAACGCATGAGCCTACTGAATTCGATGAACAAGCTAATCCAGGAGAGACACATCAACTACACATTGGCATTGAAAGATTTAGAGCACCGGAGTTGATTTTTAAACCTTATATGGCTGGTTCCCCTGAAGCAGGGTTATCGGAAGTAATCGGATATGTGTTTTCTTTGTTTAATGTGGACGATCAATTTAAACTAGCACGTAATATATTCGTAACTGGTGGTTTAGCTAATTTAGTCGGTTTAAAAGAGAGACTGTTAACAGATCTTATTTCAATTAGACCGTTTCAGTCAGAAGTTAATGTCAATATGTGTGGTAATTATACATATTCAGCATGGCACGGTGCCAGAGAATTTGTGAATCGGAATAATTACAAAGATTATTTATTAACGAAAAATATGTATGATGAATATGGGGGCGAATATTTTAAACTTCACGTTGCTGCAAATCCTTATCATCCCACTCCAAAAGAAGTTATTATTGACGTTGATGTGTAAATTGGAAATTAATCAATAGTTCACGAAATGTTCTTTATTTAAATATTAAATGATGATAAAACTTGAATGAATTATGGACAAATACGTAGAAACCGTAATCAAAAAAATGTACAAAAATATCCTAGCCTATATTCTTGACAAAATATACCAGACATACCCGATGTATCAGATGAATTAAAATAAATGGAAAACTTCATTAAAAATTTAATACATTTACAAATGATATAGGCAGTACCTGGGTGACCGAGCTTCACTCGTAAATTCAAGGTTCTATTATAAACGTATATATATCCAAATAATTGGACATTTGCTATGTAAACTAATTTAAACTCCGTAATATATATTTTTTTCTTACATTATTTATTTAAATGGTGTTACTACAATTCTAATCCCCCCCTATATTTTAACCACTTTATATATGCAACTGCTTATAGAAAACCCATTAAAACATTTTTTTCTAACATTGTTTTAATCACGCTACAATTGCACTCAATTCCAAATATCATGCCACCATATGTCTTAACTACCCTGTATATGCATTTGCTTATGGCCACCCATTGTAATATTTTTTGAACCACCATATATAATTATAATTCCAGTACATCCTATATTGCAACCACTCTGTAAATGCAAATGCTAATGAGTTACCCTAAAGGTATAACATTCTATTAACATTTTTTTAACGACCCTGCTTAACAATATTTTTACTCTGCCTTGTATGTCAGCTATCATTTATTTCCAACTACTTATGGGCTACCCCATATAATTAATTTTTCTCGCTTTTTTCTAACCATATAATTCCATTCGACACTATATTTTAACCATCCTGCATATCAACTCTTATGGACCATCTAACATATTTTGAACTACCATATATAATATAATTTCACACCACCAATTCATATTATGTGCATCAAATTAACATGCGAAATCATGAGGTCTTATTCATCCAAAAATCGCCTAACGTCTCAAATTTTTCATCTTGAAATGTTACATGTTCGGATCATACAAATACAATTTGTATTGAAAGAATGTTTACAAGAACTGTTTCACTCTCAAATAGGTCAAGATATCACCCCTAAACTGAAAGAATCTTTACTACAGAACAAGAGTCTCATTCTTACGTAGGTTACCAAATTACCCTGTATTGAACGCCTTGAAATTATAAAGCAGCCGCCTTGATTGTCACGAACTGTCAATAATATTTTTAATAATTTAATTTCTCAGTAAAAAGATTTTTTCCAAAGATGAGACCCTCACCAATCGATTTTTATTCATCGAAACTTCCAAATGGGAGAATTTAATGAAAATCGTTAGAGCCGTTTTCCAGAACTCAATTTTATATATATAGCCGCGACTATATAACAGCGCGAGCGCTTCTGAAAATCTTAGTATTCGAGTAACTAGAAGCGAAAGCAGAAAGCTACGAGAATTATGCGAACCGACCGTCATTTTACCATCGATCCCGGCAGGGATCAGTTATCAACTACGCGGATGAATTCCCGGAAACCACCTAAAACATTTAGTGCCCGCGAAAACTTAAAAACAAATATAGTGAATCTCTACGGGGAGAATACTTTTCATTTGTGTAAAACATTTGAGAAATTACGCGCGAAAAGAAGCAAACTTTTGTGCGATCTACATTTTTTACAACGATGCCGCGATGAAGGAGTTATCCCGAAAAACCGGTAAAGTTCTGGAAGAACAACAGAAAAGCACAGAATATCTTATAGAAAGCTAGTTGTGCCCTACTTAGGGAAGCCATACGTGATGTCAGAAGAGATTTGGATGTTCTTAATACTAAACTCCTAGATATCCACCTACAGGTAAGCAATGCACTCCACCCAATAATATGGGGTAAATTCGATGAGATTAGTGAATTTAGGACCGAAACGAATGCAGAGTTGACAACAATGCAACAACAGACAAAATTTAACAAATTGAAGCTCCAACAGAAGCCCAAAAACGAATTTTTCTCGGAGAATAACGGTCACAGTCTAACCTCACGGCAATTGGAACCGAATAAAACCGTTTATAACTTAGCTTCGGTCCAATTGAACTCTTCCTCGATTGACGTATTGGCTAAGGGATTCAATTACGCTATTGCTCCCTCTCACATAGCAACAGAGAGCATAATATGTGGCGTGGAAACAGCAGTTTCAACATTAGATCCGAACACCGCTGAAATAATTAGACAAGATGTGTCACATGTTCTAAGAAAGTCCAAACCACCCAAAAGGAACCTATCTATAGAAGAAAATGAGGCCTTGAAACAACTTCGCCTCAACAAGGACATTGTCATTCTACCTGCTGATAAAGGAAATGCGACTGTAATTTTAGATACAGCGGATTATTCAAACAAAATTCAAACATTCCTACAAGATCCAGCATATAAACAAATTACTACTGACCCAACAACTTATTTGGAGAAAACAACCAAGGCCAAAATCCAAGCAAGTAGGATCGACAAAAATCTCCAACTGCAACTCATTCCGCGTGAAAAGTCATCGAGATGTCCGAAATTCTATGGGTTGCCAAAAGTACATAAAGAAGGTGCACCTTTGAGGCCAATAGTAAGCTCAATTGGATCCCCAACACAACACCTAGCCAAATACCTAGCCCAACAACTTTAACCATTTGCAGAGGAGGCAGACTCATATGTGAAAAATTCGACACATTTCATCGAAATACTTAGAAAAGCGGTCTTACAACCAGAGTGTCTTCTTGTAAGTTTTGACGTAGTGTCCCTTTTCACCAACATCCCTATCGACGAAGTCTTGGATATCATAATAGAAAAATACAAACCACCTCAACACCTTGTAGACTTAACAAGACACTGTCTGATGAACACCTATTTTGTTTACGAGAACCAACGATACAAACAAGTGGAAGGAGCTCCAATGGGATCGCCACTTTCACCAGTTATAGCGAACCTTTTTATGGAGAACTTTGAGGAGTTGGCACTAAGAATAACAACTCTTAAACTCAGTTTATGGTTGCGATATGTGGATGATACATTTGTGATTTGGCCTCATGGGAGGGAACACCTCAATACTTTTTTAGACCACCTTAATGGCATCCATCACGAAATAAAATTTACCATGGAGGTTGAAGCCAACAATCAACTGCCGTTCCTTGACGTTCTCATAAATAGGAAGGAAGATGGAACCCTTGGCCATACAGTATATAGGAAAGCAACTCATACCAACAGATACCTTCATGCTAATTCTCATCACCACCCAGCCCAACTACAAGCCGTCGTCAAGACTTTAGTAACCAGATCGCAAAGACTAGCTGACCAGGATAACATCAAACCGAAATATACAAAGAGCCCTAAAGTTAAAACCGAGACAAACAGACGAGGAGCATGAGACACCAATAACCAAGGCTTATTTGTGTCAAGGGGACCACGGACAGTATTGCAAGAATTCTACGGAGACACAATATCGATACTATTTTCAATACAGACAGAAAAATAAGCACGGTGTTGAGGACTCTGAAGACGAGGATCCCTTTAGAACAACAGGGAGTGTACGAGATTCCATGTGCAGACTGTCATAAAACCTATGTGGGCCAAACTAATAGAAGAATTCAAGCATAACGCTGTAAGAAAGCAGGAAAAAACAGCATCCATTGTGGAACACGCCACTACCATGTAGCGAAGAGGCCTCACAGTCTAAACGCACGCAATGAAATTCAGAACTTATCGAATTGTTGGAAAATTCTATTAAACACCGTACCGGCCCGGACCCGTCCAATAACAACTCAACCGGAAATAATAAATCAGCAGGCGGGAGGCGTGCCCACTGAGCGCCCAGGGCCAATCACACGCAGACGTTCACGGTGCCAACCAATAGGCGCCGAGCCGCGACTATATAACAGCGCGAGCGTTTCTGAAAATCTTAGTATTCGAGTAACTAGAAGCGAAAGCAGAAGGCTACGAGAATTATGCGAACCGACCTGAAGAGGGCAGATGTGACTCTGCCGAAACGTCGTCATTTTACCATCGATCCCGGCAGGGATCAGTTATCAACTACGCGGATGAATTCCCGGAAACCACCTAAAACATAGCCGAGCAAGCATCCTCGTACATAAAGAACTCTTCTTCCTTCCTAGATATCCTAAGTGCTTACAGAATTTCAGAAAATGACATCCTAGTTAGCTTCGATGTTGTATCTCTTTTCACCAATGTCCCCATTTCAGAAACGTTAGATATTCTAAAAACAAAATACAATATCTCTTCTGACATCATCAAACTTGTACAACACTGTTCCTCTAACACTTATTTTTCATTTCAAAACACTCTGTTCAAACAAGTCCGTGGGGTCCCCATGGGATCACCTCTTTCTCCAGTGCTTGCTAACATTTTCATGGAACAAATCGAAACCCAAGCCCTAAACTCGTCTAATTTAAAACCTTCATGTTGGCTTAGATATGTAGATGATACTTTTGTCATTTGGCCTCATGGCAGAGATTCATTAGACTTCTTCCTACAACACCTTAATGGTATACATTCTAATATACAATTTACAATGGAAATCGAGTTCGATTCTTCTCTCCCGTTTCTTGATGTCCTCATAACAAAAACCAACAATGACAGATTCTCACATACCGTCTATAGAAAACCAACCCATACCAATCGATACTTAAATGCCCAATCACACCACCACCCTGCCCAATTGACTTCTGTATTGAAATCTTTGACTCTTAGATCTATTCGTTTAACAGATATTGACAATAGGCAAAACGAACTTAATAATCTTCAACAAATCCTTCGACAAAACGGTTATCATCCGGACACATTGCGCGTATAATTCATCAATCTCAACAACCCCCAATCACACCAACCCCGTCAGAAACAGAACAACAACATCAAAAAGCCGTACTTCCATACATTCGAGGAGTCACTGACAAAATAGCATGGATTTTACAAAGACATCAAATAAAGACTATCTTCAACACCACTCAAACTATAGGCAATTTAACCGGTAACCCCAAAGACAAAGTACCTAACGAGGATCGAGGAGTTTACGAAATTTTATGTCGCGATTGCCCACAAAGCTATTTCGGTCGTACCAACAGGCGCGTTAACCGTCGAGTATATGAACACTCTCTGTCAGTTCGTAAAAAAGATCCGACTTCAGCTCTCGCGCATCACCATATCCAAACAGGGCACTCTATCAACTTCGAGAAAAGTAGGACTATCATATCTCTCAATTCTCTTAGGGCATCCACTATTCGCGAAGCCATCGAAATAGAGAAAAGACCTCTCTGTCTAAATAGACGCGATGACAGCGCTCGCCTTTCCACAGCTTGGACCTCCGTAATTGCCAGATTAAACAGAGCAGACACGCCCACCAATACCCAACCAATCACAACACAGCCTCATCACGTAACATCTTCTTCTAACCCAGCGCTAACTATAAATAAAAGAAGCAGAGCAGACTCAAATTCAGTTCAGTTACCTAGTGACTGTTGGGGAGTAGGCAGATTGATCCCTGCCGCGATCGATGGTAAAATGACGACGTTTCGGCAGAGTCACATCTGCCCTCTTCAGGTCGGTTCGCATAATTCTCGTAGCCTTCTGCTTTCGCTTCTAGTTACTCGAATACTAAGATTTTCTGAAGCGAGCGCGCTGTTATATAGTCGCGGCTCGGCGCCTATCGGTTGACACCGTGAACGGCTGCGTGTGATTGGCCCTTGGCGCTCAGTGGGCACGGCTCCATCCTGCTGATTTGTTATTTCCGGTTGAGTTGTTATTGGACGGGTCCGGGCCGGTACGGTGTTTAATAGGATTTTCCAACAATTCGATAAGTTCTGAATTTCATTGCATGCGTTTAGACTGTAAGGTCTCTTCGCTATTTCAATTGCCACTCTCACGAGTCTTGATTTCGGGTGTTCTATATTTGCCAGTACTCTGGTGTTCTGAAAGTCTATTCGGTGTGACATCGTGGTGGCGTGTTCCGCAATGGATGTTGTTTTTTCCTGCTTTCTTACAGCGTTCTGGTGTTCATCACATCTAGCTTGAATTCTTCTATTAGTTTGCCACAGATAGATTTTATGACAGTCTGCACATGGAATCTCGTACACTCCCTGTTTTTCTAAAGGGATCCTCTTCTTCGGAGTCCTCAACACCGTGCTTATTTTTCTGTCTGTATTGAAAATAGTATCGATATTGTGTCTCCGTAGAAATCTTGCAATACTGTCCGTGGTCCCCTTGACATACGGTAAATAAGCCTTGGTTATTGGTGTCTCATGCTCCTCGTCTGTTTGTCTCGGATTTGACTTTAGGGCTCTTTGTATATTTCGGTCTGTAAATCCGTTTTGTCTCAGAGCTGTTTTTAAACTGTCCATTTCCTGTTTGATGTTATCCTGGTCAGCTAGCCTTTGTGATCTGGTTACTAAAGTCTTGACGACGGCTTGTAGTTGGGCTGGGTGGTGATGAGAATTAGCATGAAGGTATCTGTTAGTGTGAGTTGCTTTCCTATATACTGTATGGCCAAGGGTTCCATCTTGCTTCTTATTTATGAGAACATCAAGGAATGGCAGTTGATTGTTGGCTTCAACCTCCATGCTAAATTTTATTTTGTGATGGATGCCATTAAGGTGATCTAAAAAAGTTTTGAGGTGTTCCCTCCCATGAGGCCAAATCACAAATGTATCATCCACATATCGCAACCACAAACTGGGTTTAAGAGTTGTTGTTCTTAGTGCCAACTCCTCAAAGTTCTCCATAAAAAGGTTCGCTATAACTGGTAAGAGTGGCGATCCCATTGGAGCTCCTTCCACTTGTTTGTATCGTTGGTTCTCTTAAACAAAATAGGTGTTCATCAGACAGTGCCTTGTTAAGTCTACAAGGTGTTGAGGTGGTTTGTATTTTTCTATTATGATATCCAAGGCTTCGTCGATAGGGATGTTGGTGAAAAGGGACACTACGTCAAAACTTACAAGAAGACACTCTGGTTGTAAGACCGGTTTTTCTAAGAATTTCGATGAAATGTGTCGAATTTTTTACATATGAGTCTGCCCCCTCTGCAAACGGTTGAAGTTGTTGGGCTAGGTATTTGGCTAGGTGTTGTGTTGGGGATCCAACTGAGCTTACTATTGGCCTCAAAGGTGCACCTTCTTTATGTACTTTTGGCAACACATAGAATTTCGGACATCTCGATGACTTTTCACGCGGAATGAGTTGAAGTTGGAGATTTTTGTCGATCCTACTTGCTTGGATTTTGGCCTTGGTTGTTTTCTCTTGATAAGTTGTTGGGTCAGTAGTAATTTGTTTATATGCTGGATCTTGTAGCAATATTTGAATTTTGTTTGAATAATCCGCTGTATCTAAAATTACAGTCGCATTTCCTTTATCAGCAGGTAGAATGACAATGTCCTTGTTGAGGCGCAGTTGTTTCAAGGCTTCATTTTCTTCTATAGATAAGTTCCTTTTGGGTGACTTAGACTTTCTTAGAACATGTGACACATCTTGTCTAATTATTTCAGCGGTGTTCGCATCTAATTTTGAAACTGCTGTTTCCACGCCACATATTATGCTCTCTGTTGGTATGTGAGAGGGAGCAATAGCGTAATTGAATCCCTTAGCCAACACGCCAATCGAGGAAGTGTTCAATTGGACCGAAGATAAGTTATAAACGGTTTTATTCGTTTCCAATTGCCGTGAGGTTAGACTGTGACCGTTATTTTCCGAGACAAATTCGTTTTTGGGCTTCTGTTGGAGCTTCAATTTGTTAAATTTTGCCTGTTGTTAACTTTGCATTCGTTTCGGCCCTAAATTCGCTAATCTCATCGAATTTATCCCATATTATCGGGTGGAGTGTATTGCTTACCTGTAGGTGGATATCTAGGAGTTTAGTATTAAGAACATCCAAATCTCTTCTGACATCACGTATGGCTTCCCTAAGTAGGGCACAACTAGCTTTCCATAAGATATTCTGTGTTTTTCTGTTGTTCTTCCAGAACTTTACCGTCATGTTTTTCGGAATAACTCCTTCATCGCGGCATCGTTGTAAAAATGTAGATCGCAGAAAAGTTTGCATCTTTTCGCGCGTAATTTCTCAAATATATATATATATATATATATATATATATATATATATATATATATATATATATCCCACTTCAATTAATTAACTTTTCAAAAAAGATTTTATTAAAATAAACAAAACAATTATAACTTTAAAATAAAAATGAAAAATAACAATGTAACTGACAAAAGTTCTGAGTAATAATGAATAAAGTGGAAGAGAAATTTTACAATATATAAGTTTAAAGATGCTGAATAGGCATAGTTGACACGGCGATTCTCACGGATGTCGGCAGTGCTGTAATATGACACCACACGTGTCGCTGAGTCAGCTGGGAGTGTTGAACTGTCGTTGCGATATAAGTGCGTGCTAAGTTCATAGTATAAACTTATATAACACCTCCCATCCATATAAAAAAGTTGATGGTATATCATCAACTTTTAGGGGAAGTTCTGAAGTTCCATACATTGGGTTGGATTGAGGAGGCTGTGCAGCTTTCCCGTGGACTTAGGCTTTGATGGGCCTGGAAGTGGAGCTGACTCGGCATCGAGGCTGTACTTAGTGGTTTTCCTGAACCTTGTCTTGATTGGTTTGATACAAAGGAACATAATCACAATTAGTGTTAATGTGATTGTGGTTATTGTGAGCCATGATGTATGCTTCTCCAATGGTGGTTGATTCATGAGCTTTTCCAATTCCATTGAATATTGGGCAAGCTTATGGTTGGCAACATTTAGATCTGTTACATCTAAATCCTTCAGTTGTAGGGGTTTTAATTTGGGAAGTTGATTTGCGGCTAGCATGCCGTCACAGCAGCTATACGGGATGTCCACTGGATGGTTTTTGTCAATAAAGGCATTGCAATCGGACTTGATTTGCAATAGCGAATTTGTCGTGATGGTCTGCGTTACGACATCTTGTCCCTTACATTTGATGGCTATAGGTAGTGGTCTGGAAATTAAGATCAACCAGAGGTTTATCTCGATTTCTTGTATGTTATATTCTTCCGCATAGAATATGGAAGTTTTGCAGGTTGCTGGAAATGTGGCTGGCTGTCTGAGAAGCTGACATTCGCAGATGGCATCTTTGTCTTTTGGGTGTGATATAGCTTTGGAACAAATCTTATGATGTTTAGTTAAAGGCTTGCAGTCACCCAGGTCTTCAAAGTATGTGTATAATAACGAATCGTCATCTCTTGCGATAAATTTTGTCTTTATTGAAAGTATATGATGGAACCCTGTTCGATCATCCAAAATTGGGATCGGATAAAGGTGGTAAAGGGTGTAAATCTCGGGATCAACTAAAGGAATTTTGAGTACAAAAATGATTTTGGTGTTGATTTGAAAAGCTTCCAATTCTATCAAATCAATGTACTGAGCAACATTTGAACTGTAAATAGGAAGTGGTAAATTATTTTCATGTAGTGACTGAGAAATCTTTTGAAGGGAATCGACCAAATCTACTGGGGTTATGATCGAACTATGTAAAATTTTTAAGCGAGCGAAAGAGACTGCAGTTAGAACATCATCTAGAGTGTTTTCAATAAATATGTAACTCTCCATTAGGCCTTCACACAGATCTAAGATATTGATTTGAAATTCATGAAAATCAAGATCATTTGAAATGTATAAAATTGACTGCCTTATTTTTTCAATGTTATTCGAGAATAGTTTCTCCTCGGATTGAAATTTTTGTAAAGTGTTGTTGAGGCTCGTAATGACTGAGGTTGTTACAGATATTTGTTTCTTGACTAAGTCTTGAATTTGGTGTTGGTCTTTAGTAATTTTAGTTATACCGTCATTTATGTATTCACCATCTGTTGCGTCTAAGTTTCCTGAAATAGCTTTCCAAACTGATCCCAGTTCGTTAATAAGTCCGCGTTTTCTTCTGTTAGTAGGGTGAGTTTGAGTGTCAGCGAAGATGTCTGTATATTTAGAGTTAACGGATTTAGAAATTTGTTTCAAGAGGCTAACATGTGTTTGTATTTTTGGTTTAAATGATTTTGTATTAGTTGTTTTTTCGTTAATTGTCTCTAAAATTCGGTTTAGTATGGCATCGTTATTTGAAATAGCACCTCTTAAAGGGCTGAGGTCTTTGAAGACAAGAAGTGTCCATTTGTCGTTTGAAATTTTAAGTGTGCCTTCTTCATGGAAGAAAACTCCTATTGTATTGTTAACGGGTGTAAGAGAGTATTGTTGGAGGTTCACGACTGAAAACAGTCCACAGAATCTGAAAAGAAGGGATTCATTCAAAATATGGTTTTAGTCTGTCAAAGTTAATTTTACTGATTTGGTTAGAACTGGCAGAGTTTTTTCTTATCGCGGTGATTTCAAAAGGTCCATTGAATTTGTTTTCGGATTTGCTTTTAATCTGAGACTCTTTCACGTAAACTTTGTCGCCTACCTTGTATTCTGGTTGGTTAGTCGAAACATGTTTGTCAAATCTAACTTTAGATTTTTGTTTTTGTTGGTCGGTTTTTGCGCGGGTCAGTCTATAATAGTAGTTCATTCTGTTGTTAAGGTCCTTAACATATTTTTAAATGAGGTTTTCCTGATCATATATTGTTTCGGGGGGTCTACTAGAAGTGTGCCCAAAGATGAGTTCGTAGGGCGTGAAACCAGTAGTCTTGTTTTTAGTGTTGTTGTAGCAGATGACTGCGTAAGGGAGCACGTTGAATGGATGTTCGTCCGGATGTTCAGCTGTATTTGCCCTTATCATTTCCGCTAAATTCGCGTGAAACTTTTCGATAGAACCATTTGATTCGGGATGGTGGACACTTGAAAAGGATAATTTTATGTCATATAGTTCGCACAGGTCTCTTATGAGAGTGTTATCAAATTCACATCAATCACAATGGATGCGTAATGTACCGTAATGTTGGAAGAATATTAGGAGGGTGTTTACTACAGTTTTAGCTGTTTTGTCACCGATTGGGTAGGCCTGAGTAAATTTGGTGAGTTTATCCCTAATAGTCAGTGCGATATTCGAAAATATCAATGTTGATACGTTCGAAGGGCGTTTTTGGTGTTTCAGTTATGACAAAAGAAGCACTTAAGTTTTTTCTACAGACCTTTACCTTTTGGCAAGTTTCGCAGGACTTAATAAATTGCTCTACACTTTTGATTAGTCCAGTCCAATTATACTTTTCTTTAATGCGTCGGATGGTATCGTTAATTCCACGATGAAGGTTATTTTTGCCGCAGTGGTACTGCTGCAGTATAACGGGAATCTCGTCTTGTGAAGGGGTTGTCACGATATTTTGACAAATTTTAAGTTTTACGTCTTTGTCTGCAAGTATAAAAGATAGTGTTTCAAGAATCGGTAGTTCTATGTTGTTTTCGATACAAAAAGTTTCGGATTCGTCGAACTGATCTTGGTTGTTATAGAGGATATTAAAAAGATGTGAGACAACTGTTCCAGGATCAAAGGGTAAAGGGACAATTAAATACTTTCTATGCCGGACAGATTTGCTGGCTAGAATGTTTAGTGTGTCGGTAGTGAAATTTGGGTCTTCTCCGAAAATGTCTTCGATGATTTTGTCATGCAAGTCATTGAGTTTATTTTGCCAGAAGAAAGTGACTATTCGTTTGTGAGATTTGTCTAGGAGTTGGGCGTTAGAAATTTCTATTTTTGAGTAATCGATTATCGACTAGGTTTTATATAGTTGAACAAATTGATTAAACTCTGTTGTCATTCTTTCGTCATGTTCATCGGGTTCTTGATCATTATCGGAGTCTGGTTGTTCTGGGTCGGTTTCGTTATTTGCAAAGATGTTGATTTTGGAAATAAAGTCAGTGCATTGTTTAAAGTGGTCAGCGTCAGCGTTCTGATTTACCTTGCCAGGTTTGTATTCTATCTTATAATTATACTCTTCTAGCTTAAGGCGCCATCTGGCTAGACGACTGCCAGGATCTTTGATGGAAAAGAGCCAAGTAAGCGGACGGTGGTCACACAGAAGTGTAAACTTTCTCCCAAAAAGATAAGGTCTGTAGTGCTTGACCGCCCAAATAATGGCTAGCAGTTCCCGTTCGATAGTGGAATATCGAGTTTCTGCAGCGCAGAGTGTACAGGAAGCATATGCTATAGGAAGATCTTTTCCTACGGGGCCTTGTGAGGGAACCGCTCCAATTGCGAAAGCACTAGCATCAGTAGTGAGTAGGAATGGTTCTTCGAAATTTGGGTATATCAAGATAGGGTCAGATACAAGAGCTTGCTTCAGTTCGTTGAAGGAAGACTTGCAATCTGCGTCGAAGATGAATTTGACGTCTTTTTGCAGGAGTTTCGTGAGAGGCTTTGAGATTTTAGCAAAGTTGGGGATAAAACGTCGGTAATATCCGGCGAGACCAAGAAAAGATTTAACATCTTTAGAAGTTTGGGGCTGAGAAAAATTCTGGATGCATTCAACTTTTGAAGGGTTTGGTTTCACTCCTTCTTGGGTGATAAGATGACCTAGGTAAGCAACTTCCTTACGGAGAAACTCACACTTGTCAGGTTGAATTTTCAAGTTTGACTGTCTAAGACGCTTAAAGACTTCTGCCAAACGGGACATATGCTCATGGATGGTTGGTGAATAAATGATAATGTCATCCATGTAAACAAGGCAACGTTCATTCTGGATGCCCAGAAGAATGTTGTCCATGACCCTCTGAAAAGTAGAAGGTGCATTTTCAGACCAAATGGCATACGAACGAATTCGTAATGGCCATTGTTGGGCAGTGGATATTTATCGTCTACAGTAAGTTCGTTTAACTTCCTATAGTCGATAACAACTCGCCACTTTTGCTTACCAGAAGCATCGAGTTTCTTGGGGACGACCCATACGGGGGAGGACCAAGGAGAAGAAGAGTGCCTGATTATGCCTTGATCAAGCATTTTGGCAATTTGAGTTTTTACTTCCTCCTTATGGACTTGAGGATATCTGTAAGATTTTGTGAAAACGGGCTTGGCATTATTGGTGTCAATTGAATGTTTTACTGCGTTGGTAAAAGACAAAACATCGCCTTCGAGATAGAAAATATCTTCGAAGGGGTTCTAAGTGAAGATCGGAAAAATTAACAGTTTTAGGCATCGCGTTCGCGTTTATTATCGAAGTCAGAAATTCTCCCTTTGAATTAACACGTACATCCGCGTTGGGAAGTCGTACTTTGTCAATTACTTGTGTCGGTAGAATTGCGTCAGTATTTCTAAGTTCACATTTGAGTTTGAAAATTTATTCGGTTCGTGCCTGGATTGTTATTTGATTGTTATGCGTATGAGGTTTTGCGTTAGTACTGGGGGTATCTGTTGGTTGTGTATTAGATTGGTCGTGATCGGGTACTTTATGTAGGGGGATAGTTTTAAAGTTAGTAATTAATTGTTTGGATTTTAAGTCGACGATACATTCATAATGCTCAAGAAAATCAAGACCTAAGATTCCATCAAACTCAATATCTAGATCGTAGATAAAGATCTTGTGTGGATTACCTAGAGCGAAAGGAATGAGGGTGGACTGTGAGATCGAGATTTTCTCATGATTAATGCCGTGAATTGTTACTCTTTCGGGAGATCTTTGTGAGAAGTTTTTGACAGTGTTTTCTTTGAAAATGGAGATACCAGCTCCGGTATCAATTAGGAGTTTAAATTTTCCAGAAGCGTAGTTGATGTAATAAAGGTTCTTGGAATTTACTGTCAGAAGAGGACTTAAAGAAATGTTTGTTCTGGGAAGTTCAGATCGGGATTGAAGTCTTCCAAATTCAAGTTCTGTATTTGAGTTTGGACTTTTGAAAGGGTAGTTGTCGTATCTGGGGGTTGATCTAGGCTCGGAAGCGCTAGAAAATCCTGGTATTCATTAGGGCTGAAAGGTATGACAGGGGTATTGTCTACCGTTTGTTCAAACCCATAGCTTTCATAGTTTTGGGTGTTGTCATAGAAATGCTGCTGATTATTATCAGTATAATAATCATACTCGTCTGCATAAAGTTCGTGATAGTTGTCATTTTGATGGTGATTAAAATGGTGGGTCTTTTCAGGACGGAAATTTGTGCATGTGCCATTTCGATTTAATAGAATTCAAGAACGAAAAAGGTTCAAATCAAAATAATAAAATGGGATAGAAAAAATGGTATCAATAAAATAAATGGGTGTAAAAATCAATAATCAATAAATTTGTAAATGGGGAAATACCAAAGTTATTTGGATGATAGAATGGTATATAATTAAATACATGTAAATAAAACTAATAAATCAAGTAATTCACTCAATTGAATGAATATTTTCCAACAATTCGATAAGTTCTGAATTTCATTGCGTGCGTTTAGACTGTGAGGCCTCTTCGCTATTTCAATTGTCTCTCTTACGAGTCTTGAATTCGGGTGTTCTATATTTGCCAGTACTCTGGTGTTCTCAAAGTCTATTCGGTGTGACATCGAGGTGGCGTGTTCCGCAATGGATGTTGTTTTTTCCTGCTTTCTTACAGCGTTCTGGTGTTCATCACGTCTAGCTTGAATTCTTCTATTAGTTTGCCCCACATAGGTTTTATGACAGTCTGCACATGGAATCTCGTACACTCCCTGTTGTTCTAAAGGGATCCTCGTCTTCGGAGTCCTCAACACCGTGCTTATTTTTCTGTCTGTATTGAAAATAGTATCGATATTGTGTCTCCGTAGAATTCTTGCAATACTGTCCGTGGTCCCCGTGACATACGGTAAATAAGCCTTGGTTATTGGTGTCTCATGCTCCTCGTCTGTTTGTCTCGGTTTTGACTTGGTTGAAGCCAACAATCAACTGCCATTCCTTGACGTTAGGAAGGAAGATGGAACCCTTGGCCATACAGTATATAGGAAAGTAACTCACACCAACAGATACTTTCATGCTAATTCTCATCACCACCCAGCCCAACTACAAGCCGTCGTCAAGACTTTAGTAACCAGATCACAAAGACTAGCTGACCAGGTTAACATCAAACAGGAAATGGACAGTTTAAAAACAGCTCTGAGACAAAACGGATTTACAGACCGAAATATACAAAGAACCCTAAAGTCAAAACCGAGACAAACAGACGAGGAGCATGAGACACCAATAACCAAGGCTTATTTTCAATACAGACAGAAAAATAAGCACTGTGTTGAGGACTCCGAAGACCAGGATCTCTTTAGAACAACAGGGAGTGTACGAGATTCCATGTGCAGACTGTCATAAAACCTATGTGGGGCAAAGTAATAGAAGAATTCAAGCTAGACGTGATGAACACCAGAACGCTGTAAGAAAGCAGGAAAAAATAACTCCATTGCGGAACACGCCACCACGATGTAACACCGAATAGACTTTGAGAACACCAGAGTACTGGCTAATATAGAACACCCGAAATCAAGACTCGTAAGAGAGGCAATTTAAATAGCGAAGAGGACTCACAGTCTAAACGCACGCAATGAAATCCAGAACTTATCGAATTGTTGGAAAATTCTATTAAACACCGTACCGGCCCGGACCCGTCCAATAACAACTCAACCGGAGATAACAAATCAGCAGGCGGAAGGCGTGCCCACTGAGCGCCCATCTTAGTATTCGAGTAACTAGAAGCGAAAGCAGAAGGCTACGAGAATTATGCGAACCGACCTGAAGAGGACAGATGTGACTCTGCCGAAACGTCGTCAGTTTACCATCCATCCCGGCAGGGATCAGTTATCAACTACGCGGATGAATTCCCGGAAACCACCTCAAACATTTAGTGCCCATATATATATATATATATATATATATATATATATATATATATATATACAAACATTGCTCGTATTATAGTATTAGATGAAACATTTAGATCAAAGTCAAAATTCCATTTGTGTCTGTATTTTAGACTAATATGTAAACATAAACGTTTGCTTTGTGTAGTGTTCCTTCTGTCCTTAATGGTAGTAATGTACTTTGTAACATTAATGGGTGGTATTTCTTATTGACAACTCTTTCAAGTTGTTATAACTTGAGAACAACTTGACTATGGAATTTGTGTGCTATCCTGTATAACTAAAGCAATATTTCTTTAGTGATCTTTGTAACTGTCAAACATTCAATTTGAATATTGTATTTTGTTTTTAAATTTAGATTATATTTCCGTTGAAAATGAGATCGGATTCAGACTTTGAAACGATTCGATTTTTAAATACTATACTACTATATACTATACTAATATGCAGTTTTTGTCCGTCGATTTTCATATTTAAAGTGTTTAAAATTGTTTGTGTGTTCAAACTTGTCTGAATATCAATGATTATGCTCTATAAATGTAATAAATTGGTATTTCAGTGTTTTATGTACAGGAAAACGCCATATTTGCTTCCAGAATTGTCTTTCCAAAGATGTGTGTTATAGGTCATAGAGTTTTGCACAAGATTTAAGTTAAACTAATATTCAAAGTTGTACGGAAAAAAATGGGGCAGTTTTATTTTTGAAATCAACTGAAAATGTTGCTTTCAATAATAATTTATAAAGCGTATTGCCAAACAGGTGAGCCTCATTTTTTATTGAAAAATGAAAGTGGCGGTTTTAATGGTTTTTGCAGTGTAAGTTTTGTACTGTTGGTCTTTGTAAAAATAATACTAAAGCGATTGTGCACCATTAAATTTTCTACTAATTGTTCATTTTTATAGGTGGAAAATTTTTCTCAGATAAGTTTTCCTGCTAATTCTGTTTTCTTATGTTAAGTTTAATTGTTTCCTGATGTTGATCAAAACTCGTAAATTACTAACACAGATACCTCTTACTTAAAGTGTTTTTTACTATTAGTATATACCTAAGAGCATTATAAAGAATAAAAAAATGGAAAATTTAATAACCTGCCAAATTCAACTTATTATTCATTCCATAAAACCATCCAAATTATTGGTATCATATGTCTGTTGAATTAAATAACACAAAGGCTTTTTTGCTATATTCTAAATTTATTAATTATAATATTTATAAAAGAATATATTACAACTTATCAAAATTTTTATGAAATAGTGTGTCTATAAAACGAACTGAATGGTGTAATAAAGTAATTAACATAATTCCTTATCTATAAATGGCATATTTATGAAAAAATATTTTGTATTTAATAAAGAGGGAATTAATTTACAAATTATGTGTACCAGACTATTTTGAATAAAAATGCTTACTTATTAATTTAAAGAAATACTCTAGAAACATATTTAAGTAGTATTTACTTCAAAGAATCACTTGTTGTCAATAATGTTGTTTATATGCTTATTATCATAAAAATTAAATACTTTAATTTTTTGCCGAATTTCATGTATGTGAAGATGAAATTATTGAAGAAAATTAAATTGATATTGAATAATTATTTTAATTTGTGGTTCATTAAAACCAGAAAATAGAACAAATCCCAAACTAATACGAGTTCAACACTATTTATCAAGAAATAATTTTAGTTGTTTACTGTGGACAACCCAATATCGGGATAGTTCATAAGGTTTTTCCCTTATGATTTTAATGGGATCACTGAATCAACAAAATTCTTTTATGGCATTTTTGGCGAATCTTATAAGGAAGTCGCACCTAGGAGCGCCACATAAAATTCTGAAGATCACCCTTTTAAATTCTTCCAATTTGAAAGGAACTTTATTATTACATGATCTTTAGAAGTTTCTGTACTACCCTGTATATTACAAATAAAATTCTCTTAGTACGTCAAATAATTGATATTGTCAAACATTTTAATTTTACATTTTCGAATTGTGCCTGTTTTATCAATAGTTTCTTAACCATTGACAATGGGGTCTGACCTAGACACTGAAACATTTGGAATATACAGCAATTTTCGTGACCTGTGGTGTTATTTCCCAAAAAGTACTTAAACACTAAAAATAATTTTGTTTAAAAATCAATAACTTGGTTTCTTCATAGCTAAAATATTTTTTGTCATTGTGTACACGTTTCATTAAGCTTAAATATATTTCTAGTTTTGTATTACAATGTTGTATTATTTGGATTCTGATTAACGTAAAGCTTTAATTTAATACTGACGCGACGCCACTATTGCAGCCGGAAATTTTATAAACAAACATATCTGTCTCTCGTATACGATCCATTTATGTTAGTAGTCATTGTTTTTCAACAAGCAAATGACATTAGAAAAGTTTTTGATTCCATAATCTCGACAAATGTAGTTTCCGTTTATATTAAGAAACGGGCTCAATTTCGAAAATATAATCTTCACTTCTGTTTGTCACGAATACAGTATCAATAAACAATTTCATTTATTATTTTCATTGTATTGTAAAAGGTAAAGTGTGTAACAGTGGTGGATCCAGGATTGCCATTTGGGAAGGGCCTTCATTGTTGAGTGTATTTTCTTGATAATGAGTCGTTCAAAATGATAAGATGATGTTCAATTTACATTTTTTATTGATGACGTTTCGGCCCTGTTTTAGGCATTTTCAAATCTGTTCTAAAACCGTTAAAACTATTTATGATATAAAAGATTATGAAATTATAATAAACTTAACTACAGCGTGAGTAATTGTGAATTTAAGTTTGTTCTGCTAACATTTTCACATTTTGAAACATTTGACACCAAACTAAACTAATGACAAACGATGTGAGTTTGTTTAAAGAACGATAAAAACTAATTCAACGTGACCTGTTTGTTGTTTTTAAAAGACCTGAGGGCTGATTTCCGGAATTTACTAAATGTTTACTTGCAAAAGAAAATTTTATTTCAGTTTTAAATGTGGGTTATACATCTGGGACTTGCACAATGATATTTTCTGTTCGTGTGTATACCATACAGTGCACTGTGCTTTCAGGTCCGTATGTTTTAGTATCCATTGGTGTAGGTCTATTTAGAGAATGGAGGTGAAAATCTTACTTAATCTGTTTATATCTTTTTTGTTGTTTATAGCAGTTTTGTTTTTATGAATATTAATGATTTTTAAATACTCTCCTTTTTTTAAATTAGGCTTTCTTGCAAGGATTTTCGTGTTTTTATATTGAAATTTGTGATTTTTTGATGTTTCATGGTTAGTTAGGGCTGTTTTATTATTTTTATCATACTGATGACCATTTAATCTGTTTTCTAGATTTTGAGATGTTTGTCCAATATATGTCGCGTTGCAGTCATTGCATGGAATTTCATATATGATGTTGCTTTTTTGTTATTAGGGGTTTTCGTTTTAAGATTACTGAAATATTTGGACAAGAAATTATACCTTGTGTGACTTGTTGTGATGTTCTATTTGCTAAAGTAATTTGACAACTGGTTTGAGAGTCCCTCTATATATGGTAATGAAATGTATCCGTTATTTATATTATTTTGACTTTTTTTGTTAGTATTACTATAATATTTATGTATTAGTTTTCTTTTAATTTTATTTATCATGTCTACCGAGTAATTAAAAGAGTTTCAGGGTCTGCATTGAATTCGGGGCCTCAATCTCCCTACTCCCCAAGAGGCACTATGTACCTGTACTGAGTGTGAATCTGCTCTGCTTCTTTTATTTATAGTTATCGGTCGATTAGAGGGGTTGTTTCTCTATTTCTATAGCTTCGCGAATTGTGGATGCCCTTAGGGAACTGAGGATATTGTTATAAAATTTATTCCACTCCATCCCTGGCGAAAACAACTTAAAGCATTATTCATCCCAATTAAACATCAATCGCTGGGATAGTAAAAAAGAAGAGCTAGAAGGTTCGGATGGGAAAAAAACTGGAATCTGGAAGCTGTGCGAACAAAGGTAGAACGACTAGAAAATTCATCGTACGCTAAATAAGAAGATATTAATTTCAGTAGTTGGTTAGTTTAGTGCGTTATTTTGTTGCTATGATTTCGATGTTATTGTATAGAATCAGCTGTTGAAAATATTTAATGTTTTACCTGGAACTAAAAGTTCTAGAAAGTGCAGTGAATATTAGTTTTTAAACTTTAATCAATTTGAACCCACGAAATTTATAACAATATGATGGTCATACTCTCCTCGAAGTTGATAGACTGTCCTGTGTGGATATGATGCTGCGCGAGAGCTGAAGTCGGATCTTTTTTACGAACTGGTGGAAAGTTTAACCCGACGTGAATGAGGTCGGATATCTCATACACGCCGATTTGTAAAACACTAAATATTTTTTACTGTACGATTCCTGGAACTCGGCTGGCTCAGTAGCTGGAGGGGGTAGAGCGAGGAGTGATTTTAAGCGACAGTAACAGAGTTGCGCAGGTTGCAGGGTGAACTAAAGGTGCTCAAACTTTAAGGGGGTACGTAATACCCGACCTCATAGTCGGTGTAACTATTTTTTTTGGTTATAACAATTAAATGTCCTTGTTTTTGTGTGTGTTAACTCCAAATTATCTTTTGAGAAATAAGAGACAGCGTACTTAACTTTGGGAAGAATGTTCTAGTGATGAAAGTGGCGAATCATGGAGTGATGGAGAAAGTGATCACTGTTCTCAGCGTAGCGAGGAAAGTGATTCGGAACAGGATTTTTGATGTAGAGGTTGCTCACGACCACATTCTACAGTCTACTAATGAGGTATGTGGATCCTATTTTACTGGGTGGAACTAAATGGAAAAAGCCTGTCCTCAAACAAATACTCTCACAAGATCGGTAAATATTATCCGATATCAAATAGGTATAACAGGTGCAGCTAAAAGTGCCCAAACGGAGTATGGTGTAGGGGCTCAATTCTTGAAACCATGCTATGCGACGAAAATGGTCGTATATGGCCTTGCAGTCGCACACGAAGTTTGTTTTATTGCGGGCTAAATTGGTATTCTCGAATTGATAGACGAGACAATACCGACTTTTGACATATAAAATTAACATATGGTGAATTGCCAGAACTTCCTCAATATCTTCCATGTTACGCAGAAATTTTAAAATTTATAGCGCAAATAAATTGATTTAGTTGGCCCCACACAACAATACAAAATAAAACTAACCTACGAATTTGATTACAATAAATGTTAAAATTTCCTATACGTCTGACCGTTAGAATCTGTTGTCGTACAGGACCTTCGAGAATACCAAATATACGTCATTTATGTCACATTTCATTCGATTGACGTCATCTTTCGAGTGGTAGAGCGGTAGAATGGTTTCGAGAATCGGGTCCCTGGAACCTTTTGATAATAATAGGAGGATTTTGTGTCGCTTTGACAATGAACAATATCACATGAAAGACATTTGGAAAAGTTGAAGTCGTTTCTGGGACTTCTTTTTTTAGCAGGTCTGAATCGCTCAATAGACAGCATCTAAAGGATTTGTGATGTACAGCTGGTGTTTGCGAAAATTGCTTCGAAAAAGAGTAGTTTTTATAGCCATAAATAAGTACAAGAAGATATTACAATGTTTTATATTGACAGCGTTATTATTTAATTTTGTGTGCACAATTGATCTCAATTTACGCAATTTTCAGATATTAATTGATAGTTTCTAAATATTGTTGATCGTGCGTAAAAATTAGAACTTTTTTTATCGGAATATAAAGACCTTTATAACTGGAACTGGGTTATATATGTTATCATATTACCTCAGTTCCCTAATGTTAATTAATATATTCCACTAATAAGTATGATTGTAAAGTCATTTTGGTTATCAAAATCGACAATTCTATATTGGGGTATGTCATACCCATCTCGCAGCTGTTGTAATAAATTTTCAGCTCATTCACGCCGGGTTAATATACTCGATGATTAACACACCTGCTTTTTTGGCAATCGCTACATAGATTTTCGTAAACTCCTCGATCTTCCTTCCGTACTTTTTTTAGGACACCTTAAAGACAAAGTAATACAGATAAATAGAGTAGAAACAAAAAAAAATCTGTTATTTATATGGGATATTGAATTTTTCAGTTAGTGAAGCTTCTAATTAACTTGGAATTTTTTTTCCGCGGCAATATTTTCTTTTACTATAAATTATCAGAAAAAAATATCGCCTAAAAATTAATCACCCAAATATATATATATATATATATATATATATATATATATATATATATATATATGTTTTAGGTGGTTTCCGGGAATTCATCCGCGCAGTTGATAACTGATCCCTGCCGGGATCGATGGTAAAATCACTACGTTTCGGCAGAGTCACATCTGCCCTCTTCAGGTCGGTTCGCATAATTCTCGTAGCCTTCTGCTTTCGCTTCTAGTTACTCGAATACTAAAAGCGAAAGCAGAAGGCTTTACCAGACCAAGTATCAGCACTTTAAAAATGCGTAAAAACGTGATATTTACAAAAATGACCATTTTCAATCCGCTGTATCTCCGAATCTACTGAACGGATTTTAACTCACCACATCTCATTTTGAAAACTAACTTTTTTGAAAATGACAATTTTTTGAAACTTTTAACTTTACTTAAAATGCTCCAAAAAATCAGCGTTATTAACTAGAGAATTTTTTTTACTAAAAAAACTACTTAAAAGTACAAAACAAATGACGTTTGGTGTGTTGAAATCGGTTAAATGGGCTCCGAGATAGAGCCTGTCAAATATACGGTAAAAACGGCCTTTTTTGTGTCTTTGACGAGCCCTGTCTAGGGCCCTATGGGCTCTAGAGGGCTGTAACTCTCAGGATAACGTTTTTTCAATAGGTTCAGTAACATACTTAAGACAATCCGAGGACCCCTGCCCTACAAAATTCCTTTAAAAGTATATATATATATTTGACAGTGAAACTGTTCTTGTAAACATTCTTTAAATACAAATTGTATTTGTATGTGCCGAATATGTAACTATTTTATGCCTCCGTCATATTTTCCTAGCATTATATTTTTATAGCTAGACATTTCAAGTTTCCTTGGTGAAAATATTGGCACGGTAGGCAATTTTTGGATGAGTAAGATCTTATGATTTCGCATGTTAAGTTGATGCATATAATATGAGTTGGTGATTATATAATTATACAGGGTCATTCAAAATATGTTAGCTGGTCTATAAGAGTTGCTATGCAGGATGGTTAAAATATAGTGTCAAATGAAATCATAGTATGGTTATAAAAAAGCGAGAATAAATTATTTTATAGGGTACCCCATAAGCAGTTGGAAATTAAATGATAGCTGACATACAGGGCGGAGTAAAACTATTGTTATGCAGGTTTACTAAAAAAAGTTAATATGTTATACCTGTAGGGTAGCTTATTAGCATTTGCATTTACAGGGTGGTTGCAATATAGGATGTATTGGAATTATAATATTGTATTTGTATATTCCAAATATGTTCAACCATTATATATATATATATATATATATATATATATATATATATATATAATGGTTGAAATATTGGGCGAAGTGGAATTAGATTTACAGAGGGTAGTTGAACGATTTTGGAAACAAACGTGTTTGTAGAATGGCCAAATATGGAATCGAGTGGAATTGTAGCGTTATTAAAAAAATGTTAGAAAAAAATGTTTGAATGGGTTTTTCATAAGAAGTTGCATATGTAGGGTGGTTGAAATATAGGGGGCAGTAGAATTGTAGTAACGCCATGTAAATAAAAAATGTAAGAAAAAAATATTATGTTAGGGAGTTTAAATTAGTTTACATAGCAAATGTCCCATTATTTTGATATATGTAAGTTTCTGATAAAACCTTGAATTTTCGAGTGAAACTCGGTCACCCAGGTACTATATTTAATAAATGCTTCTTGAAATTCTCGGATTTTGCAAAAAAATGCATATGAACTACTTTGGGTTTCCGTTAGCCTGAAAGCCCAAGCCTTGGATACAAAGTTTAGTGTGTTGAATCTGTGTTTATGGGCAAATAAAAAAGCGGTATTTTAAGTACTTAAGTCCTATGTTCTGGCGCGAATCATCCAGTCCTCATAATAATGTTATTTTTATATTGTGAAAATTATGCATGAACATTCAGTTCATACCTTAACTAACTAAGTTTTTATTACTGTTTAAAATAGTTGTTGCTTAATTTTTCAACTTTTTCATTGTTGTGTTACGTTTGAAAATGACGCGTGATGTAGTTGAATAAAATCCAGTGACAACAACAAAGAAATTAACAACAAGAACAAGAACGAGGCCGGACGCTCCAGCAATACCAAATAACTGTATATACAGTATACCTTGTGAATGTGGCAATCTTTGCATTGGAGAGACAAAGCGACTGCTGGACACCAGGGTTAAGGAACACCGCGCAGCTACTCAAAGGGCGGAGCTAACGAAGTCTGGGCTAGCTAACCACGCGTGGACCGAGCACCACAACATCAACAGGGACAAGGCCAGGGTAATTCACAAGGGGGAGCATTGGCATAAAAGAAAATTTATAGAGACAGCATATATAATCTTGAACGAGAATATAATTAGCGAGCCCAGCCTCTAAATTAAAACCATTTGGAAACCCCTTCTTCGGCCACTGCCGCTACGCATCACCGACAGCCAACCGCCAGATACGAGGACGCTGATTGAACCCAATAACCATGGCCGATTAAAGGTATAAATACCAGGGATAGCAGATGCAAAGCTATTGAAACGTTGTGAGATCAACCTTTTCAAGACGATGGAAGTCCAAGACAACTTCGAGGAACGAGGGACATTGTCTACCAGTTTCAGACTAACAAAGAAATTAGTTTCTAAAATATAGTTTTTCACTTGATATATTTGATATTGTTTACAAATTACTGTTTACTGTTTGTTTTATGTTTTATGAATTTTAAATCAAGTTTTTTATATTTTTGTACGGCTTTACCTTAATTAATAGATTTTAATTCAGCAAAATGGAAAGGTAAAATCTTTCTCACACTTACCAAGGCTCATATCGTTTATAAAAATTAGTCAAATTTCATCGAGTGCAAAAAGGCCTCCGCCGGAATCGTTATCTAAATTGGGTTTCGGTCAAATGGTTTGAAAGCAGATGGCTTTTGTAGTTTATAAGTAGTAGATTAAAAGTTTCAATGGGCGTCAGCCTTAAAAATTCGTGGTTCAAAGTTATAGCTCGTTAAAGCTACAATGGTTTTATATTTCACTACTTGCATGGTATAGTACAAAATACATATGTTTTACACAGGTGCAACTGTTGAACTGGATCAACAAATGTTAAAATCACTCCTAGTGTGGTTTAAGCCAGAGTTGAGTTAGAAAGAAAATCTTGTGAGAAGAAGAATGGTCAATTTAGAAGGTTACATCGTGATGATATCCCTGATTCTCCTGTTCTTAATCTGGGTGCATAACCGTCAGTATTTATTAGGTCAAACTTCAACCGTCTTATAGACAAGATAAAATCATGAGGGAAAATGATGACGAATTTCAACTAGATAAGCATGTAAATGAACGGGACTTTATAAGAATTAGGGTTAACTTCAGGTTTCGAAGAGCTGTTAGGCACAATAAATTTATAGCTTACAATAATGGTGATGAAGACGGAATTAAGGAAGCTGACGATGCCGATGACATAATAGGATAGTATTGCACATGGCAATCTGGTGCCCGGACGTTAAACACATGCGCTCATATCGCCTGAATTTCGTGGTTTTCAGGCTATGCCTGGCATCAAAATAATGTCAAGTACCCTGACGAATCCTTGCCAATATTCAACGCAGTGAATACGAAAACAATATTGAAGTATTAGCTTAAGACATTAGATTAAGATCTTTCAACTCTGAAAATCAGCCTTTTTAGGGCTACATGACGTGCTAAGTCTGTGCAACCTCCCCGTGGTGCACATCTGCTGACGGTAATGCACACGGCAATGCTATGATTATTGTACGACTAGCTGATCCGACAGACGTCCTGTACAACAGTTTTAAATCAATTTTTTTATATAGATGGTAATATAATTTTTATGACAGGTTTAATTAGGTATGCATCCGAATGATAATTTTAGTAGCGGACATTTGCTCTGTAAACTTTTATTAAAAATTTAAAATAATTCCACGTCAAATATATTATAACTGCTTATATATATTATAACTGCTTATGGATTACACAATATAATTTTTAACTACATTTTTTTCCAACTCTACAACCCTGCATAACTACAGTTCCACTCCAACCTGTTCTACAACCATCCTGTATATACGACGGCCTATGGGTAACCTTAAATTTTTAACTGCCTTCTTTAACTATCATTCTACTCCGTCCTAAATTTCATCCGTCATATTTATCCAACTCCTTATAGGCCCTATAAATCATTCCTTTCTCTAACCTTTTTTAATTCTCACCCTGTATAACAATAATTTATGTTCAGCATATATATTACATTTTTAAATCACAGTGTATAACTATAATTCTACTCTAGCATACATTTAAACTACCCTGTATATGAATCTGCTTATGACCACCCAATATATTGCAATATAGTCCGTGAGTTCAATTTAAAATTATAAAACTAATATTCACTTTTACTTTTCTAGAACTTTATTTACATTAAAACAGCTGATTCAAATATCACAATAATATTCCCATATACGCTAGTCGTTGCGGTATAACTGAACTCTCCATCGTAGCTGCTTCCTTTATAAGCCAGCATAGAAAATTCTCGTAAAATCAATCATCACTCCTTCCGCTGCCGAATCTTTTCGAGAACCTTTTTTTTTATCTCAAAGCGTTTGTTGTCGTACTGAAATGAAACAGGGTCGGCTCCTCTCCATTGTAGGGAGCGAGTCCATCTAAATGAACCACCTTCAATTTAGCCTTGGGGTTTCGACGGATCCGGTAGACGACGTCATTCAGCCTCTTGACTACCTCGTATGGACCATCCCAGGCGGGTGTAAGCTTTGGGGATTTACCCTTGCTCCGTTGGGGGTTGTACAGCCAGACTTTGTCCCTCTCCTGGAACCCGACTGAATTGGCCTTGAGGTCGTATCGCGTCTTCATCCGGTCACTGGTGGCCAACATCTGCGTTCGGGCTAATTCGTGTATTGCCAGCATGTTATGTCGGAGCTGGTCGGCATAATCGCCGATGTCTTGGGGAGGTTCTTCAGGGGAGCGAAATGCCAAATCGCAGGGTAATCGCAGCTCCTTTCCGAATAGGACCCTGGCTGGGGTCAGGCCTGTACTATTATGTACAGCAGAGCGATATGCCAACAGGAATAGGGGAATATGCTCATCCCAATCACGCTGGTTATTGCTGACGACCTTGGATAGGTGTTGTTCCAAGGTCCTGTTGAATCTTTCCACCATTCCGTCTGACTGTGGGTGTAATGGTGTTGTTCTCGTTTTCCTGATCCCCAACATCGTGCAGACCTTCTGGAATACATTCGATTCGAAGTTACGCCCCTGGTCTGAATGTAATTCCATCGGGACGCCAAACCTGCTGAATAGTTGTTCTACTAGCACCGTCGCTACCGTGGTTGCCTCTTGGTTGGGTATCGCATATGCCTCAGGCCATTTGCTGAAGTAATCCATTGCGACCAGAATGTATTTGTTCCCCCTCTCAGACTCGGGAAACGGACCAGCGACATCGATGGCGATTCTCTCAAATAGAACGTCCACATTGTACTGCTGCATTCTGCCTTTGGTCCGGGTTTTCGGGCCCTTACTGGCCGCACAGGTGGCACATTTGCGGCACCAAGCTCTGACGTCTTCGAAGTAATTCACCCAGTAGTACCGCTGGCGAACTTTGTCTAGGGTTTTATTCATGCCCAGGTGGCCTCCGGTAATTCCATCATGTACTTCGGTCAGGATGGCTGGTACCTTTTTCTTCGGAACTACCAGTTGGGACTTGGTTTCTCGTCCATCAGCGTTTTCCCAAACTCGCTTGAGCATTCCATTGTCTACTCTTAGAGAGTCCCATTGAGCCAATAACGACTTCAGCATGCCGGAGTATCTAGCTACCTCGTCCCATCGTGGCCTGGGTGCTCCTCTCGTTTTGAGTGACAAGATTGGTTCGATGTCTGGATCAGCCATTTGGTCCTGGATGCACTGTTCCGTTGTCCAGTCTTCATTGGCCTGCACTCGGATCTGCCTGATGGAGATACCCTCTCGCTGTTCCGTCTTTAGACAATGTCCGCATTCCGCTCTACAGGGTCTTCTGGATAGGGCATCGGCATTATTGTGCAAACGGCCGGAACGGTGTTCCACCTTGAAGTCGTATTGCTGTAATTTCTCCATCCATCTGGCCAGTTGTCTTTCCGGTGTCTTCATGTCCAGCAGCCTTTTGAGTCCGGCATGATCTGTTCGGATAAGGAAATGACGACCATAGAGGTATTTGTGGAAATGGTCTACAGCCCATATTATTGCAAGAAGTTCTTTTCTGGTGACGCAATAATTTCTTTCCGGTTTCGAGAACCCACGGCTGTAATACTTGATCACTCTCTCTTCACCATCTTGCACCTGGGATAGGACGGCCCCCAAACCTGTGTTGCTGGCGTCGGTGTCTAAGATGAACTTGCCGGACTGTGTAGGAAAGGCTAGGATTGGGCTGGATCATAGTGCTGCCTTCAGTCGCCTGAATGATGTTTCGCAATCCTGATTCCAATGGAAGGTCTCTTTATCAGTGGTCTGCCGATGTAGAGGGGCGGCGATGGTGGCAAATCCCTCAACAAAACGCCGGTAGTATGAACATAGGCCCAAGAAGCTTCGGAGTTCATGCTTGTTTCTTGGGACTGGCCAATCACGGATGGCATCTATCTTGTCTTCGTTGGTGCGGATTCCTGACTCGAATACTACGTGGCCCAAAAACTCTACTTCTTTTTGGAACAAGGAGCACTTCTTCGGGTTGAGTCTCAGGTTAGCATTATTAATTCTGGAGAATACTTCGCCCAGGTTTTTCAGATGGTCGTCGAATGTCTGACCCATGACTAGAATGTCTTCGAGGTATACTAAGCACGTCCTCCATGTTAACCCGCTCAGTACATACTCCATTAGCCTCTCAAAGGGCATGACCGTGAACTGAAACAGCCCTTTACTGGTGGAGAACGCTGTCTTCTCTCTGTCGTTTGCGTGTAGACCAACCTGCCAATATCCACTTTTTAGGTCTAGTGTGGAGAACCAACGGGAGCTTGCTAGTGTGGTCAAAGTGTCAATTGATTCGGGGTAGTGGATAGCTGTCTTTCTTCGTGACGTCATTCACCTTTCTGTAATCCACACCTAATCGGGTGGTTCCATCCTTCTTTTTAACTAGCACGACGGGAGCAGACCATGGGCTGATGGATGGCTCAATAACTCCCCTCTGTAACATGGACTCGATGTTTTCCTCGACTGCCTGTTGTTGCCCCAATGGTAGTCGTCTAGGTGGTATTCTGATGGATTGAGCCTTCCGGTATCTATTCGATGCTGGATGATGTTGGTGCGGCCGGTGGTTCCATCTTGACTGTTAAAAATTTGCCAGTGCTTTGTGATAAATTGCTTGGCTTTCTTCTGGTTCTCTGGTGTCAGGTGTGTCAAATGGTCAGCAAACTGTTGTAGGAACTCTTTACTGGGCCCTGTCTCCTTCACCGACGTCTGGTACTCTTCTTCGCAATTGATGATGGTCTCTACTGGCTCGAAACCAGCTATCTCTTGACCATTGGCAATTCTGATGTCGTTGTTGGACAAATTCAGGACTCTGATTGGTATATCTCGTCCGGTTTTAACTATAGCCCGTCCAACTAAGTAGTCATGAGCTGAGTGTACAGGCTCCACCATTCCAACGCAGCTCCCAGGATTGCTGTCTAGCTGCCCATGAATAATCTGTTCCGTTCGACCGGGAATCCTAGCTGAAGACTTTGCCACAATTTTTATGGAGGTGACTGAACTGTTGACGGGCTGTGTCAATACAAATTCCTCATTTAGGAACCGAAGAATATTCGCGAACATAAATCCAGGGCTAATTAGGCCTTATATAAAATCGCTCAATATTCGCTACCAGGATCATCATGTTGTCCCCTATCTGTAGCACGACATCTGCCTCACCCTGTATTGACATGGACTCGCCTGTGACTGTTCTGAGTTGGATGTTGTTGGTAACTGATGCTCTCAAAACCCTGGACTTGGCAATGGACACAGCGGCGCCGGTGTCGATGGTGATGGTAACTGCTCGCCCATTGATGGTGCCTCTGATGACTAGGCTGCCGCTATCTCGGCAAAATCCCCGGATGGATACTGTCCTGGGGGCTGGTGGAGGGTGAGTCAGCATTCGCCCCCTTATGCTGACTGGTTGGAGTTTCCCTGGTTGGTAAGGTCGGTTTGTTGGCTACCCCTGGTTGGTGATCGTTCCGGTAGCCTTACTCGGCAGTCACGTTGGAAGTGTCCTGTCCGTCCGCAGCGGTAACATGCCCCTCTGGTGCCAGTTCTTTGTGACCGTTCTAATATTTTGTTCAGACCAGCCAGCAGCGCTTGAAATGGTGACTCTGACTCTTCCTGGTTAAAGGAAACTGCTCGGACCCTCGGCTTGGACATATTTATGACGGCCCGAAGTAGAGCTTCATTACTTTTCTTGACGCCACTTAGTCTTAGATTTCGTTGTACTTCCACATCTCTGATGCCGTTTATGAAACTCTGTGTGGCCAACTGGTCTTTGGTTTCCTCAGGCAGATCTGAGTAGGACAAGTGAACTAACCGTCTAATCTCTGCTTCGAATTCTTGGAGGCTTTCACCGGATTTTTGCGTTTTTCCACTCAGTTGGACTTGGTATATATGGCTCAAGGATTGATTGTCGTAGCGTTTGTCTAGGATGGCGATGATCTTGTCGAAATTCCCTTGTTCATCGACTGGAATGCTTTGGAGGAATTCTAGGGCCATCCATTAGCTGTAGCCACGGCTTCAAATTGCCGTTTATACATGGGCCAAGATGAGCTGCCATCAAATGTCGGTGGTTTGCTAACGGAACCTTTGGTACTCACGGTGTGCTGGTATTTTCCTCGCTGTAAGTCCTGTTGCATTTTTTTGATTTCTGTTTCTACCTTATTCTGGATGGCACTGATTTTATCTTGAACTGTGTTTTGAATAGAACTGATTTCAAACTTTACCTGGCTTTGGATGGAATCGAGGTCATCTACTTTGGTTTCAAGAGTGTCCACCGTATTTTTTATGGTCTTAATGTCATCATTTATGTCTTTTATGTCTGACTCAACTATTTGCATTCTGTCATTAACTTTTCATTAACTTGTGCTACTATTTGCATTAATTGTTCAAATTGCAGTTGTCTTTTCTCTTCAGTTTCGTGTCGTTTTAATTCAACTTGATCTTGTTTCTCTTCAAATACTTTAAAATCATTTTTGTCGTTTTTCTTCTAATAATTTAAATTCATTTTGTCGTTTTAATTCAATTTGATCTTGTTTTTCTACAAATTTCGAGAATAATCCTTCCATTAAAATTTGTTGTTTTTCTTCCATCGTAGTGACAAGATTTTCTAATTCTATTTTACGTTTTTCATCAAAAGACTTTACTAACCTTTGTTGAATTTCTTCTTGATGTTCTTTCTCCTTCTTGTCACGTTTTTCTAGAATCTGGGCTATTTTTTCGTCTACACCCTCCGTAACTTGCTTGACTATTTTTTTGGTAGTTTCGTCCATGCTACGGGTTTCCATAAATCAAATTACGATTTTAACTGCACTTAATCCTTTACTTCTGATCACCAAATTGCAATATAGTCCGAGGGTTCAATTTAAAATTATAAAACTAATATTCACTTTCACTTTTCTAGAACTTTATTTACATTAAAACAGCTGATTCAAATATCACAATAATATTCCCATATACGCTAGTCGTCGCGGTATAACTGAACTCTCCATCGTAGCTGCTTCCTTTATAAGCCAGCATAGAAAATTCTCGTAAAATCAATCATCACTCCTTCCGCTGCCGAGTCTTTTCGAGAACCGTTTTTTTATCTCAAGGCGTTTGTTGTCGTACTGAAATGAAACAGGGTCGGCTTTGGGTAAATTTCGTAACAATATCATTTTTTAATTACCCCGTATTTCAACCGCCATATATATGCAAGTCTTTGTGGGCCGCCTTATAAGTCATTCCTTTCTCTAACCTTTTATTATCACCCTTTACAACAATAATTCCCTTCCAGGCTATATTGCAACTTCGGCTACGCACTATAGTATTTTTAAAACACTGTATAACTATAATTCTATTCGGCATATTTTTTAACCACCCTGTACATGAATCTGCCTATGGCCACCCAGTATAATATTAAAAAACCCTGTATAAGTATAATTCCGTTCCACCTTGTATTCCAAGCACCATGTAAATGAAACTACTAATGGCACACCCTAAAGTTAGGTATAAATAACATTATTTTAACATTTTTTAACTACCACGTTTAACTATTCTACCCCGGCCTATAATATCACTATCATATATATTTAACTACTCTTGGCTACCCTTTATAATTATTTGTTCTAACCACCCTGCAAAACTACAATTCCACTGCTTTCTATATTTCTAACCGCCTTGTATATGCAACTGCTTAAGGGTGACCCAATCAAACATTTGGAACCACCCTGTATAATTATAATTCGACACCTTATATAATCAATTTATATATATGGATGACAGTTATGTCAAACGCCATAAGCTTACATTAGAAAACTAATATGATCGTTAAGTTTTCTTAAATTTTCTAATGTTCCGCGCAACTTTTTCAAGTTTCTCAACCGATTTTATTTATTTCTGTTTTATTTAGTAGCTACTGATGACCTTTAATGCAGAATGCTAAAATTTAGTTCTAATATTGTTCGTTCATTAAATAAAATATAATAAAAAGTGATTATTTGCGTCCATATTGTCAATGCCAAACACATAACTAACAGTGCCGGCAGATTACTTGGAGAGAAAATTAAAAGATGGATTGACTCTAATGTCAAAATCAAACTAAATTAAACGAAAAACGAACAAATTTTGACACGTCCCTAAAGTTATTCAACATCGTCATGCTATTAAAATAGAACCCAGGAAAGTAAATTAATACCATGGCTACGAGATGCTCTAATAAACGAAGATACTTATTTGTTTGAAGTTTCTAGTAATGGAGACAACAAGAGTAGGCTATTAAAATAAATGGAAAATTTTAAAAAACACCTTACAAGATAAATTGGTAGAAAATTCCAAATCTTTGGAAGATAAGCTAAATAAATTACATGGAATACCTGAAACCATATTATATAAATTGTTAGAAAATTCTAAGTATTTAGAAGATAAACTTCAAACTTTACAAACAAATTCTGGAGAAGAATCAGAAGGAGAGATGATAAAGCCTCTGTAAGAAAGATAGTAAAGGAAGTCCTTGTCGATAAAAGACGGCTGAGATGCCGGAAGTGTGGTAAGGTAGAACATATATGGAGTCGTTGCAAGCGGAGCAACGGAGTACCGACTTCCTGGTCGGAAAATCGAGCTGAAACAAGCCATAAGAATGCAGATGCCTTATTGAAGAGACCGTGCCCTGATGACTGTAAACATTGTCAGCGAACTGAAGGAAAAGGAGCTGTAGAACTACTGCCGTCGATGACCATTGTCAATCTGAGTAGATCCGAAAAGACCACAAATTAGAATCAGACTTAAAGGAGGTTATCCGGTAGAAGGAAGAAGACCGCAAACCTATGTGGCAGGAGATTTCCCGATGTTTACCGACCATGAAGTTATACTGGGCTCAATAGAACTCCCTCATCGTGGAGGACGGACTACTGAAGCTCCAGAGGAGGACAAAAACAGAAAACAGATTTTAATTCCCAGAAATAGGAGAGAGGAGGTTTTGCGAGAAGTACATGATAATACAACCGGAGGACATCTGGCAGTGACGAAAACCCTGGGGAAGTTAAGAGAACTTCTGTTGTGTAAACTGCCAGGCAGATGTCAAGGATTGGTGCCGGAAATGTACGTTTTGTGCAGCAAGTAATGGTCCTCAAAAGCGAGCAAAAGCTTCCATAAAGTAATATAACGTGGACAGTTCATTTGAAAGAATAGCCATTGATGTTGCCGGTCCTTCCTGAATCCGACTCTGTAAATAAGTATATTGTGGTGGTGATGGACTATTTCACTAAATGGGCAGAAGCTTTTGTCACGCCGAATCAATAAGTCTTGACCATTGCTGATATCTTTATCAATGAATAGATCAGCCGCTTTGGTCTTCCCTTGAAGTTGCACTGAGACCAAGGTAGAAATTTCGATTTTATATTTTTTCAAGACGTCTGCAAACTTCTGAAGATCAATAAAACACGGACGACAGCATTACACCTTCAATCCCATGGAATGGTAAAACGGATGAATAGGACCATCATTTGTCAGAGGTAGTCTCTGACCACCAAAGAGACTTGGATCAGTATCTTCACTTGTTTTTAACTGCGGCCAGTGTTATTATGGGACGATAGTTATGACTACCATGCGATTTACAGTTTGGATGTCCCCCAGGAGCAGAGACTGGAGGTTAAAACTATATCAGCCAATTACGCCAAAGGATGAACAACATCCACTAACGAGTCCGGTTCTATATTGGAAATGCGATCTTTGGAAGACTCTGGTAGAATTGAGTACTGTGATGATGGAGAAGAATCTGATGAAATTGGCTGCCCCAAAGATAGCCTGGGGGGTAAGATATTAAAACACAAAATTTATTTTTATTAAGAACGCCATTTGATTAAAAACCTGTAAGTGAACATACCTTAAAAACTAAAAACAGTAAGAGGTTGTGATGTTATTTCACACCGGCTATATTGATACTGTATATGTTCCTTTTGAATGAACTGCATTTTATTTTATTCTCAAAAAATTTTGTCCAATGCTTTCACTTGTGCTTAAACTTTCTCTTATTTATCGATAGTTCGGTATAATAAAAAATATGCAAAATGTGAACAGAAGAGAATTTAATAAATAATGTTTCAAAATAAAAAAATGAAAAAAAATCTAATGTCTATAACGTGAAAAATTAATGTATTTACAAGTGAAAATTAGTATATTTACAAAAAAATCAAAGTGAAATTTGGAAAAACTCAGTCAACTATGATCATATAATCAAAATGATTTGCTCAAAAAAGATACCGGTATAAACTGTTAACAGACTAGACCTACCTTTACAATGATGATCTGAAATTTCTATTACCATTTACATATTGAAATGATTATTTGTATTGTACTAATAATCTTGGAAACTCAAAGCTGAATATTTCACTATTTGTCCGCCATCACGGAATCTGTACTTCATCCACCAATGGCTGCACAACAATTAAATCACAATAAAATAACGCTTAAATAGCCACTTGATGCATGGCTAAGTTTCCAAAAATGAGTTATAAACTCCACTACACTGATCAATCAAACGGTATAAAAAATAAGTTTCCACCATAAAAAGGAAACAGTACCGGAAATATGAATAACTCCATCTAAAGCTTAAATCCACAGTAGAAAATATTCCATCTAAATGGTTAAACGGTTAAATAGGTCCAACTCCAACGTAAAATAACTCCATCCAAAAGATAAGGCCCCATTATAAAAAACTCCAAATAACAATTAAAGAGGTCCAACGTCAAACATAGCCCGTACGTTAAAAATCCAAGCTTGAAGAATAGCTCCCAACTTAGAAAATAACTCCAACTAAGAAATTAGCTCCAACTTAGAACCCTAAAATATAATATCGCACCTGTCACAACCAAAAATGGCCGATTTTCAACAAAGGGTTGACCTAATCTATAAATTCTTTAGCCATCAGCTTATCTTTCTAATTGAATTACGCACATGAAAATTTTACCGTACTTCTGCTTTACTCGAACGCCATTATTGCCCTTAAATTCGCACACATCTGCGAGGCAAAGCATTCACTTCAGCATTCAGACGAGAAGAAACCCGAGTTCTGCGTTCGCTTCGAATCTCCCAAAATTCCCCAGTAAAACGTTCCAGAAATACGTCGAAATTTTACAGTGCACAGGACCGATTCAAGCAAATAATTAAGGTAAAAGATATGAGGGTCAAAATACTTCTTAATAACTTGAATTGCGATTTGTTGAAAAATTATGAAAATTTAAAAATATGTTTGTTAATGATCTTTTGTTGAAATAGCATGCTAATAGTTTAATCTATAACATACTAACATTTGCAGCGGTGTTTTTAATGACCCGACCATATTTTTGGCAATTTATACATAAAGTGGTCAAAAAATTAAACAACCGCGACTTTAATTGAAAATTTAACTTTATTTATAAAATTATACAATTAAACTCTTTAGTATAACAATTTTAAACTACAGTACTATGGATAATCTCCCATAAAATTAAATGACAAACATAACCCTTTCAATGAAATATTTTTTATAGTTGTAGTGACTGCGTTTCCAAAGTCAGTCTAAAAAAATAACTCTACTAAAATAATGACAAAAAACTGTTTGTTGCATTAAGTTTGCAGGGTATTCGTGGGAGCTGGCAGATTAGGAATAAACCTTATTGTATTATATTATTCTTAGTATGGCTAGGAGCGGTCCCGGCCGAAAATTTTTTACGCATTTCTCAAAATTATTTGGAATACCTTTTTTAGATTAATTTTTGTAATTCTCTCAAGAGCTTTATCAAATTGCCTTGTACGATTTGGGCGGGAGTGAGGAAGGATTATGACCTCTATGAGCCCTTTCGAACAGTCTCTGTATAACGGCACTTGCTTCCGTGACTCTCCAAACTGATGAGACTGCACTGTTTAACTTTTTAGTTTTTTGATATCTCTGTAATTATTATATTTCTTTCTGGGTTTCTAGACATAGCTGAAGTTGAGGTTCCTAAATGTGGTGTGTAGGCTGGTATGATCACCATAATTTGTTGTGCAGCTTATTGACGATGTCGTCCTTTCTTATTTTTTACGGGGTCGAGCTTTTACTTTAGCCTATAACAATGTTGGTTCCTTACAAAATTCAAAATATATTTAGGTGCAAGTTTAGCCATGAACTTGTTACCTGCACTAGAGAAAATACGATTTCTCCTCCATACTTTGCCAGCTACTTCAAATGAAAAATCTTTTTTACACAAATTGTAAGTTTTTGCATTTCTCTAGTATGCCTTATGCAATTTTACCCTAACCTGACTACATACATCCTTAACATTTTCTTCAATATATTTATCCCTACTGAAAGGAGTTAACTAAAAATCTTTAGTACTTGAAACTTAACCATAATGTTTGCCGGAAGCGGGTACGTAACGAGCAAAATTAATGAATGTCGGTGTATGAACCTCATGTGCGGAAGTATTTATAGCGAATTGAATTTTAGCCAGTCCTCTGACTTAATCTTTGTGTTCTATAACGTAACTCCGAATCGCTTGTCGTATCGTCTTATTGTTCCTTTCTACAATACTGCATTGGGCTGCATACCTCGGACTATACTATATTTTCCGAAACACCATAAACCAAAAATACTTGATTTTCCATAAACTTAACCACATTATTCGCAGTAGCATCTCTCATTGGACACAATAAAGTATATTTACCTACTACTAACAGATAAGAAAATCCTCTAGACGATCTGGGAAATGGACCCATAACTTTTTTATTTGTTTTATTATTTTGACCACTTTCTATAAGTGAACTCTAGATCACCCTATATGGCAACCACCCTGTATATGTTTGTGTGTATTGGTCACCCAATATAATGTTATAAACTCCGTGGGTTCCAGTAATTAAAATTTAAAAACTAATATTCACTACCACTTTCTAGAATTTTTATTTACATCAAATATTCACAACAGCTGATTCGAATCTCTAAATAATAACACGAAATACCCTCTTCGCAATAACTAACTGACCGCTGCGATGATGGGTCGCTCCTTTTAAAATCAGCATCGAATTCTCTCATACAATCCAGTCTAAATTTTATAGTTGTCGAGTTATTTCAAGATAAGTTTTTTTCCCATCCGAACCTTCTAGCTCTTTTTTTCTATCCCAGCGATTGATGTCTCACGGAATGAAACCAGGGACGGACTGGATAGATTTTGACAACACTGCCCTCCCTTTAATTCTGATCGCCCCGATCAGAAACATCCTCTCCATGGTAGGGAGCGAGTCGATCTAAATAGACCACCTTCAACTTAGCCCTGGGGTTTCGACGGATCCGGTAGTCGACGTCATTAAGTCTCTGGACCACCTCGTATGGACCATCCCAGGCGGGTGTAAGCTTTGGAGATTTACCCTTGCTCCGTTGGGGGTTGTACAGCCAGACTTTGTCTCTCTCTTGGAACCTGACTGAATTATCCTTGAGGTCGTATCGCGTCTTCATCCGGTCACTGGTGGCCAACGTCTGCGTTCGGGCTAATTCGTGTATTGCCAGCATGTTATGTCGGAGCTGGTCGGCATAATCGTTGATGTCTTGGGAAGGTTGTTCGGGGGAGCCAAAAGCCAAATCGCAGGGTAATCGCAGCTCTTTTTCGAATAGGACCCTGGCTGGAGTCAGGCCTGCTGAATAGTTGCCTCTTGGTTGGGTATCGCATATGCCTCAGGCCATTTGCTGAAGTAATCCATTGCGACGAGAATATATTTGTTCCCGTCTCAGACTCGGGAAACGAACCTGCGACATCGATGGCAATTTTCTCAAATGGGACGCCCACATTGTACTGCTGCATTCTGCCCTTGGTCCGGGTCTTCGGGCCCTTACTGACTGCACAGGTGTCACATTTCCGGCACCAAGCTCTGGGATGGACTGGATATATTTTTATAACAATAAATTATTTTTCTGAACCACCCTGTACAACTATAATTCAACTCAACACGATGTGGCAGCCACCCTGTATAAGTATTAATCCTCTCCACCCCATTGAATATTTCTATTTTTCTATTGTTAAAATCACACTGTATACCTATAATTTTACTTCGCTCCAAATGTCAAGTATAAGCAACTACTTACGTTCCACTCTTAATAATATTTTTTAACCACCCTGTATAACTATAAGTCTACTTCACCTTATATTTCAATCATCCTTATGCAAATGCTTCTAACATTTTTTTTAACCTTTCGCCCTATAACTCCAATATCCTTACTGCATATACTTATTTAACATTTTTTTATCATTTTTTGAACCAGCTTGTATTCTATTCTACCTTATCTTTCAATCATCAATACGACATATCACTAAAAATTGTAAAATACATACATATAAAAACTAAAACTAATAAGTAAAAAGTAATCTTTTTTCTGTAAATACTTATTCCGAACTCGGTGCCAGTAGAACGTAAAAATATATTTACTAAATTATTTTCTCTTTAACTCGACACCAACTTCAAAATTTTTGCTTTTTAGTTAAGTTACTTTTATATTATTTTTGTGGTCGATTTTTTTTTATGTATTTATTTTATTTTGTGTATATATTAGTACTAGTTTTTAACCAAATATTGCAGAATTCCCGGATTGCTAAAAAATAGTATCAGTACCTAATAAAGAGAAATAAAACGAAATCAAGAGGAAAAATTTTTAACTACGAATATCGTGAAAATTTGTTTTATAAAGTAATAAGAGTAATTCATTATATATCTCAAATTTATAAATCATGTACACATTAACTTATAAATAAATATTATGCTTATAATAAACTAACATGCTAAATTTTATGCTTCAATTTCCTCTTCTTCTGCAGTGGAGATTTGTTCAGGTGTTCGTAAATCTACAACAACCTTTTTTTTAATTCCTTTCATTTTTTCTCCACAACGTTGTAAAGCTACCGATATAGCGCACGTTATGGTTCTTGCTTGGTTACTAGAGGCACAAAGAAAACTAAAGCAATTAAAGAGAGTGTTATTTGTTTGGCTGTCTTCTCTTACTACGATCATACTGACAACTCTGGAATATTTAATATCCTGTACGCAATACGAAATTGTTTCGATTTTAATAGTTTCCATTTCTGCTATCTTATTTTTTTTAGTAACATCCTCTGTGTATCTTATAGCATCTTCTGTTACTTCAAGTTTGATTAGAGGAAGTATTTCATTTGATTTCATATTCTTTACTTGTGATACGAGAAATTCTACTGGTGCCCTTGTGTACTTTATACCTTGAACGCCTTTTGTGGGATGAGTTCCTAAAATAAAGAAATAGATAAATTATATATATATATATATATATATATATATATATATATATATATATATAGGGTATATTTTTGATTTTTGAATATTCTTCATTGTTATGTTAGGTTAGGCTACTGGCTAGGAATACTATTGTTAGGTTTCTGTGAACAATAATTTATGTTTTTTTGTTCGGGCTTTACGCCGTTCTGTTCTGTAGTATCTGGATTAACAGAAGCCCTTGTGGGATTAGTCTTGTGTCCGCTTCAAGTGTACATAGCGTAAATAAAGTGAATTCTGATTTGGGGAGTAATTTTACCAAAATCAAAATATTGCTAGAAACTTTGCGAAAATCCACCACGCTGTCACAGCGAATAGAATTTGAGAATACCTTAGTACTGGTAAATATGGAGACTCGTAAGGGAGGCAATTGAAATCGCGAAGAGGCCTCACAGTCTAAACGCACGCAATGAAATCCTGCTGGCCTCGCCCTACAATAACTCAAGCGGAAATAACCAATTAGCAAGCGGGAGGCGTGGCCACTGAGCGCCAAGGGCCATCACACCAACTGATAAGCTGTTGTTAAAAATAAGTGTTAGAAGAACAGTGTTGTACAAGTTTGATGATGTCAGAAGAGATATTGTGTTTTGTTTTTAGTACGAGGATGCTTGCTCGGCTAGAGGTTGAAGGGTTTTGGCTAAGTACCGGGCTAATTCTTGGGTCGGGGATTGTACCGAACTGACAATGGGCCTAAGAGGAATGCCCGGCTTATGCATTTTGGGTAGTCCGTAAATTTTCGGAATTTTAGAAGACTTTTCACGGGGAATGATGATCTTTTTGACGTCAGGAGGAAGTTGTGTCCTGTTGATGATTTCCTTCGTCTTTTTCTTTAAGTAAGTAGTAGGATTATTGTTCATTATTTCGTAGTCTGCAGTGTGCAGTAGGGAATTCATCTTGTGAACATAGTCCTTAGTATTGAGAAGAACAGTCGCGTTACCTTTGTCGGCAGGAAGAATAGTTAAGTCATCATTGTTACGTAGTTGTTTGAGTGCATGTCTTTCGTTAGAAGTTAGGTTTGATTTTGGTGGCTTTGATGTGCGGAGTACTCTAGCAATGTCTTGACGAGTATCTTCAGCCTCAATATCTGTTAGTTCAACCAAAGCTACCTCAAGTTGAGAAATGATTCTTCCAGTTGGGATAGTTTTCGGCGTCACTGCGAAATTTAAACCTTTGGATAGGACGTGTAAACTGGTAGAGTCTAAGGGGAAGTCAGAAAAGTTATGGACGGTCATCTGAGGGGGTTAGGTGACAGCGGGTTGTTGTTTTGTACTAAGTCCTGTTAGCCTAAGTTTTTGAATGACTGTTTTCTTTTGGGCCAGGTGTTCGGCTTTATCGCTCGAAATGCGATCAAAATTGTCCCACAGAATTGGATGAGGATTGAAAGTAGTAATGATGAATAACAGTGATACAAATTTCGGTTGGTTTGGTCAAGTTGATATCTGAATGAATGGATGGAATTTCGTAACAGGGCCAAACTTGCTTTGTTAAGAATACTGGAAACTGAACGTGAAGAGGTGTTATGTTTTACTTTGAGAGTACTTGGAATGACGTTATAAGTTCCACAAGATTTGAGGAAAACAAGATCACAAAGAAGCAGAGATTTTCGAATAAGAAGTTTGCTGTATGTTTTTGTGAGTTGGAAGAAATCCTCGCTGTAGAGGCGTATATATATATATATATATATATATATATATATATATATATATATATATTACTAACACAATTAACTTTAAAAAAAACTTTTTATTTGAATTACAAAATTAAAAACTTGAAAATAACAATATTGAATAAAATATAACTTAATGAATTTAAAACACTTAATGACGCTCGCTGTCGTCGCATATGAATTTATAATCTTGTTTTTGCAAGCTAAGCATCAGCAGATTACACGTGCGAGGAAGCGAAGCGTTGTCCGTGGGATTTGCTATATAGTGAAATATGAGATGTAATACGATATTTATGATAAAGGGTTATTATATTGTTGCTATGATGTAAATATTCTAAGTGTGGTTTATGACGGATATAACAACTCCCCTTACCAACAAAAAGTTGCTGTGTTACAGGAACTTTTTTTGTATAAAATAAGTACAAAAGCAAATCAGGAATAAAAATATTATGCTAATACAAATTTCCAAATGAATATAAAACATAAGGTAATTAAAATATTAAAAACAATAATCTAAAGATAATAATAAATTTCCATACACGTTATTACATAAAATATATTGATTAAAAATATGAAATATGAAATAATAAAAATGGTAAAAGAGAAAACGTAATAATCAAAATTTACAAAATTATTTATTTGCTTGAAGTTCGATATCTTCGGCAGTTTTCTCCTCTAGAATAGGTCTTAACTTTGGTAAGAGTCTAGACAGTCTACTTTGTGATGACTTCGTAGGGTTTTCGTCCTATTGGGCTGTGTGACCACTGGTCCAAAATGTTTTAAGCACGAAGGCAGCGATAATAATAACTATGGAAATTATGGTGACATATGTAAACCACGAAATATTTTTGTTGACGAATGGTTGGTTAATTAGTTCGTCTAACTCTTTCGAATACTCGTTCAACTTATGATTGGCGATGTTTAATTCATCTACATTTAAGTCGTTGAGCTTTAATGGTTTCAGCTCTGGGACTTGGATTTTCTCTGAAATCGTGTCACAACAATTGAAGGGGATGACAACTGGCTGGTAATTGTCTATTATGTTGGTGGGTTTAAATGCTTCTGCTTGGACTTGTTCGTAATTGTTAAAGTCTTTGCACTAATATTTGGACAACTGATTGTGATGCGGAGGGGTTCCGCAACCATGACTAACCATACGTTGGTTTCTAACTTTTGGACATGGTAGCCTTGGGCGAGTATCACTGCACTTTTACAATTATCTGGTACGGTTTTAAAGTTTTTGAGGAGTTGGGCTTCACACAAAGCACTCGAGTCTATTGGGTACGCATAAAGTTCTGAACACAATTTCTTCCGGATCGTTAATGGTTTACACTCACTTAAGTCTTTAATGGGGATATACAGCAAAGAATCATCGTTTTTGGCAATATAATTTTGGGTAAATGACAGTACATGATGCAAGCCAGTTCTATCATCGTAGACGGGAATAGGATATAGACGGAAAGCAGTGAATGATTGTTGTTCGATTAAAGGTATTCTTAATATAAAAACAAGGTCTGAGTCAGTTTGAAAAGCCTCCAATTCAGTGATTTCTAAATATCGCGCAATACTCGAATATTTAACAGGTAGAGGCAAATTATTCTTTACGAGGTTTTGCGATATTTCCTGTAGGGCGGTTATGAACTGTTCGGGGGTTAAAATAGAAGTGTGAATAATTTTCAAACGGGCGAATGTAATTGAGTTTAACACGTCGTTTAAACTATCTTCTAAGAATAAGTAGTTTTCCATAAGTCTTTCAGACATTTCTAAAAATGAAAGTTTCGCTTCCACGTAAGTCATTTTATCGCTTAGTTTACGTATAGTTTTTTCAATTTTCCGAATATTTTCATTGAACGCTTTTTCGTCAAGTTGGATTTGTTGTATAGTATTGTTAAAGTTTTTTATCAATGAAGTTGTTACGCTAATTTGATTTTTCAAAAGGTTTTCTACTTGAAGTTGTCCCTGATTTAATCTATTGATACTATTTGTGAAATATTCCCCATCAGCGGCATCTAGGTTGCCAGTTATTGCCTTGAAGATTGTACCGGCACCATTTATTAATCCGCGTTTATATCTCCTGGTATCCATATGAATTTCGCTGAATTTGTTATTTATGGATTTTGAAATTTGGTTAAGTAGATTTAAGTGAGTTTGGACGTCGGCACGGAATAGGTTCATTGAGTTGAGGTTATAAGAAATAGATCTTGTTAATGTGTCAAGGAGTCTGTTATTAGTAGTGAAGACTAGTTCAAGAGCTGAAAGATTTTTATGAACTAATAGTGTCCATTTGCAATTTGAAACGTCAATTCGTGCTTCCTCGTGATAGTAAATTCCTATTGTGTTATTTATGGTTTTTATTTCGAACTGGGATGCTGCTGATCCGAACAGCAGGATGACCCTGTAAACAAATTAGTCTTCTATGAATGGTTTCATGCGATCAAAGTTTACTTTCGTATTTTGGTTAGTTCGGGGGTTTAATAAAGTTGCTGAATTTTTATGGATTTCTAGTATTTCGAAAGGTCCGTTAAACTTGTTCTGCAGTTTGTCTTTAAATTGAGATTCTCTTATGTACACTTTATCACCTACTTGATAATTAGGAGGATTTCCCGAAATATGTTTGTCAAATCGGACTTTGGCTGTTTGTTTCTGTTGTTCTGTCCTTTCGCGGGCGATCTTATAGTAATGGGAAATTCTATTATTGAGGTCTCTAATATATTTTGTAATCAGGTCTTTTTCGTTGTATAAAGTTTCTGGGGGTCTGCTGGAAGTATGGCCGAAGATAAGTTCATAGGGTGTGAACCCATGTGTCTTATTGGCAGAGTTGTTATATGCGATTACCGCATAGGGTAAAATGTTAAAGGGGTGTTCATCGGGATGTTCTGCTTTATGAATTCGTATCATATCTAGAAGAGTAGAGTGGAACCGTTCCAATGATCCATTGGATTGCAGGTGTCCAACACTTGAATAAGAAAGTTTAATGTCGAAGAGTTTACAAAGATCTTTAAGTAGGGCGTTATCGAATTCGCGACCATAGTCACAGTGTATTCTAATAGGTGTTCCGAAATGTTGGAAAAATAAAAGAAGCGTATTGACTACTGTTTTAGCAGACTTGTCGGTGATTGGGTATGCTTGCGAAAATTTGGTTAACTCGTCTCTTATGGTCAAGGCATAGTTTTTATTCGGGACTTCGAGGATGTCAATGTTAAGTCTTTCGAATGGAGTTCTTGAAGTTTCAGTAATTACTAGAGGGCTATCAAGGTTTTTGCGAGATGTTTAATTCTGCAAAGATAAAAGAAAGCATTTCTAAAATTGGTAATTCTCGACGCAATAGAGTTCTGATTCGATTAGTACATTTTTGCTTTTAAATATTGAAGCAAATAGAATCTCGTTTACGGTTTCAGGATTAGATGGTAAGGGTATAATATAGTACCGCCTTTTTCTAACACTTTTGCTGGAGAATACGTTAATTTTATATTGTTCGAAGTCGGCATTTTCTTCAAAGATATCTTCCAAGATTTTGTGGTGAAAGTCTTTAAGATTGTCGGTTTGAAAGAAAACTAGAATGTTTTTGTTTTCTCTGTCAAGAAGTTGGCTGTTAGAGTATTGTATCTTACTGTAGTCAATGAGTGAAACTGTTTTGTAACGTTCTACGAACGTTCGAAATTCGGTAAATATTAGGTCATCGTCGTTATTTGTTTCAGGTTCGTCTGAGTCGGTGTCATCGTTTTCGTTAAGGGGGTTTATTGGAAAGTATTGAAGATTGTTGGTTGACTGGAAATTGATGCATTCATTGAAGTGAGTTATTTTAATGCGCGAAAGGGCGTCGGCATTTTTGTTGACTTTTCCTGGCTTGTATATGATTTCGTACTCATATTCCTCAAGTTTGAGGCGCCATCTCGCAAGTCGACTACCCGGATCTTTAATAGAAAAGAGCCACGTTAACGGGCGGTGATCGGTCAGGAGTTTAAACTTGCGGCCAAAAATTATTGGACGAAAGTGTTTGACAGCCCAGACGATGGTCAGAAGTTCGCGCTCTATGGTTGAGTATCTAGTCTCTGCCTTGCAGAGAGTTCTAGAGGCATATCCAATGGGCAGGTCTTTGCCTATTGCTCCCTGCGAAAGTACAGCGCCGATTGCGAAAGCACTAGCGCCTGTAGTTAGAAGAAAAGATTCGTTGAAGTCGGGATAGATCAAGATCGGAGTGGACGTGAGAGCTTGTTTTAATTTGTTAAAGGGGTCAACACAGTCTGAATTAAAATGAAATGTAACGTCTTTTTCGAGTAGTTTTGTAAGAGGTTTGGATATTTTGGCAACGTTTGGTATAAATCGACGGTAGTAGCCAGCTAGACCAAGAAAAGATTTAATGTCTTTCTGGTTCTGAGGTTGAGGAAAGTTAAGTATACATTCGACTTTGGACGGGTTCGGTTTTACTCCTTTGTAATGAGGTGTCCTAAATATGCGACCTCCTTGCGGAGAAATTCGCATTTATCAGGCTGAATCTTAAGATTTGCCTTCCTAAGTCGTTTGAATACTTCAGTCAGTCGGGCCAAATGTTCGTGTATAGTTGGTGAGTAGATGATTATATCGTCCATATAGACCAAGCACCTCTCGTTCTGGATTCCGATGAGAATGGTGTCCATCACCCTTTGAAAGGTTGAGGGAGCATTCTTCAAACCGAAAGGCATGCGAACGAATTCAAAATGACCGTTCTCTACAGTGAAAGCGGTTTTTTGAATGTCGTTCGATTTAATTTCGATCTGGTGAAAGCCAGAAGCAAGATCTAGTGTAGTAAAGTATTGGCATTTGCCAAGTTGGTCCAGTAAGTCCGATATGTTAGGTAAGGGATACTTATCGTCTACTGTGAGTTCATTAAGTTTACGGTAGTCCACGACTACGCGCCACTTTTGTTTGCCGGATGCGTCTTGTTTTTTTGGGACAACCCACACGGGGGAATTTGAAGGGCGAATGATACCTTGTTCTAACATTTTTGAGACTTGGGTCCGAACTTCCTCCTTATGGATTTGGGGGTAGCGATAAGATTTGGTAAATATGGGTTTCGAATTGTTCGTATCAATAGAGTGTTTTATTTCGTTCGTGTAAGTAAGATTGTCTCCTTCTAAATAGAAAATGTCTGAGAAATCGATGCAAAGTTGTTGGATTAGTTCTGCCTCTTCTCCGTTGAGATGTTCGAGTAGAAGTTGTTTGTGAATTTCTGTTAGTCTGTCTATGTTAGAGTTGTTTCCGAAAGAGATTTGTTCGCAGTGGTTAATAGAAAGATTCTGAATGGGTTCTAATTGGATTTTGTTAAAATTTATAATTTTTGGGCTAGCATTTGCATTTAATATAGTAGTGAAAAATTCACCCTTGTCATTAACCTGGACTAAAGCGTTTGGTAATCTTACGTTTTCTATTACGGTGGAAGTTAGAATGGCCTCCGTATTTCGTAAATCGCACTTAAGTTTAAAAATGCGTTCTGTCCGCGGTTCGATACTGATGATATTAGGAACTGTTTGGTCGTTTATATGTGGTTGGATGTCGGTTGATAATGTATCTTCAGTAACTTTCATGAGCGGGATGGTTTTGAAATTTGAGACGAGAACTTTCTTATTAAAGTCTATTACACAATTGTAATGCTCCAGGAAATCGGATCCTAATAGGCCATAGAATTCGATGTGTAGATCGCATATGTAGACTTTGTGTGGATCTGTTAGATTGAACGGGACTAAAGTGGATTCGCTTATGAGAATTTTTTGGTTAGTGTTACTTTGTATCACAACGTTTTCAGGAGATCGGTTGGGAAATTTTTCACAAGTTTTGGGCTTGAAGATTGATAAGCCTGCTCCTGTGTCGATTAACAATTTGTAAGTGTTAGAAGCGTCATTGATGTAAAAGAGGTTCTTTGAGTTAACTGAAAGTGCGGGGCTTATAGGAAAGCGTTTTCCGGGAAGTTGAGGTTTGGATTGAAGCTGTCGTTGAAACTCATTGTCTTGAATTGGGACTGAAGATTGAGAATTTGAGTGTCCGGTGGTTTGTCTACTGTGAGAGCCATTTGAAAATTTTGCTGAGAATTATCGGGGATATCAGAGCAGAATTCAGGGTAATCATGTTCATAATTGTCGTAACTTTTAGCTTGAGAGGAATGGAAATCGTTACCTTGTGGTAATCAGGGTCATAAAAATTGTCGGATAGATCATTTGTGTAATTAGGAGTGTTATAAAAATCTGACTGGTTAAAATGATGGGCCCTTTGTTGCTGATTTCTGAAAAAGTTTGGATTGGGTCGAAAGCTGTTAGGACCTTGATTTTGTCCGCTAGTTGAGGGTCGATTTTATTGAAATTGTTGTCTATTCTGGTCAAAGTTGGGTCTCATTTGGTTTGCGGGCTGAGAAAATTGATTAGGTCGAAATTGTTGGAAGTTATTATTGTTAAAATTCGAGTTTGGCTGCTGTTGCCTTTGTCTAGTTAAGCATTCGTTAAACGAATGCCCTGTTCGTTTGCAAAACGAGCATTGCTTTATAAAAGTTGTAGTGTTTGGTCGTTTTTGTTGATGTTGGTTACGTGTCACTAGAAACTTTTGATTTTCTAAGTGACACAGTTGTATCTCCCGTTTTATTCTAGAAACGGCAGTTATAATGTCGTCAGGGTTGCTGGCACGTATAATTTGCCCTATTTTTGGTTCAAGACCTGTTAAAAGGCTGTTCAGAGCCATAGAGTCAATGAGAGAAATTTGTGCGTCTTTTTCTTTTGTAGTTATGTTTTGTTTATTGACAGCCGCGTGCATTTTGGCTTCGTGTGTTTGAAGGCGGGCTGCGAAAGTTAATGGGGACTCATTGGGAAGTTGCCGCATTCTCTGAAGATCTTGAATTAATGCAGACAAATCGCGTGAATCACCAAAGTGTGTTTCAAGAAGCGTTTTGATGTCGTCCCAAGTTGATGGGTTCCGGGAATTTACAAGTTCGGCGGCACGGCCTCTCAACTTGTTTTTTATATGAAGGATTAATAAGGCTATTTGATTAGCAACAGCCATGTTGTGTGCTGTTGCGTAAGAGCTAATGAAAGTGTTAAGGAAAATGGGATTCTCGTCGTATTCAGGATTAATCGCAAATATCTCTGAAATTTTGTAAGGTTCTACCGTTGGGGTTGTGGCACCTTGTCTAGTCGTTGCCATTTTGTATTTAGAATACGGTTATTGCACAATATTAGAAAATCCAACAATACAAAAACAATAACAATAGCAGAATGAGAATTCTACTATCAGATTAAAGTATATAAAATGTTATCAAAAAGGGATAATAATAATTTGCTGTGAAAAATATTTAAAACCTTGTTAATATATTGCGAAATATTTTATCGATATATAGTGTAGGGGAATGGTAAATTAGTTAAAAACGAAATCAAAAATCAATAAATCAGTACAAAAATAAATAATTATGTTAAAATAAATTGTCGTTGATGATAGAAATGTTCGATCAAAAATAAAAAAATAAAAATAGAGATTAAGTGTAAATTAAACGTGATTCTGACAGTATAAATCTCGGCATGGACTGTTCTGTGAGGACCGCACTGGTTAGCCTGGCTTGTTCCTGGTGCTGATTTACTCGCAGTTGTGTCTCCAGCTCGAAGGTCGTTGTTTCACAAAGGTTTAGAAACCACCACGACGAGTGAGAACTCTTCGTGTTCTTGCCGTGTTGGAACAATCCTACTGACTGCGCCAATTTTTATATTATTACTAACACAATTAACTCTTTAAAAAAACTTTTTATTTGAATTACAAAATTAAAAACTTGAAAATAACAATATTGAATAAAATATAACTTAATGAATTTAAAACACTTAATGACGCTCGCTGTCGTCGCATGTGAATTTATAATCTTGGTTTTGCAAGCTAAGCATCAGCAGATTACACGTGCGAGGAAGCGAAGCGTTGTCCGTGGGAATTGCTATATCGTGAAATATGAGATGTAATACGATATTTATGAGAAATGATTATTATATTGTTGCTATGATGTAAATATTCTAAGTGTGGTTTATGACGGATATAACATTATATATTTTATATTCACTTTGATTCAATTCACTTTTTAAAAAAAATTATTTATTTAGAAACATACAAAATTAAAATTGAACAATTAAAATAGTTAAAGTACTTGAATAACTTAATACTATAAATGATATTATTTGAATGACAACACGAGAACGTTTCCAGTTGCTTTTATAACATTGACAAAAGTGCTGATGCAAGTCAGCGTTTTTACTGGGTAAACGGACTCGTGTAGGTTTCCGGGAAGTTGTTTGCATATAATTCAAGATGAAATTTGATATCCCTGAGAAGTCACGTACGCTTTAAATTCCGTTGACTTCTCGACTGTGTGAACTATGCTATAACATCAACTTTTAGGAACAGAAACATAAAATAATATAAAATGATGTTTGAACGGTATCAAGAATAATAAGTAATAAGTGTATAAAATATGAATAAAATAAAGTAATAGGTAAAAATCAAATTGATATTTGTAAAATAAAATCAAAATATGTTAAAATAAATGAGCAAAAAAATAATACGAGTAATAATTAAATGCTTAACCTAATCATATCAAAATAAAACATAAAGTAAAAGGAAATGTGAATAAATATAATGTGTAGAAAAATAAAAGGTTAATGATATAAATCAATATTAAAAATGGTGTTTTTAGAGAACATAAATGGTATACCTAAACTTGCGTCTCTAAGCTTTGTTCTGTTTTCAAAACAGGCCTAAGCCTGGGGAAGAGTCTTGGCTGAGGCACTGAAGTCTGGTCAGGATTGCAGTCCTTTGGAGGTTTTACCATCCTCTTTTTGACAGCTTGGAAGGTGATGAGTGCTGCTATGATCATGAGAGCAGCTATGGTTGTATAGGTAAACCAAGAGATATTTTTGGTTACAAACGGCTGGTTTATGAGACCATCGAGGTCTCTGGAATATTGTTCCAATTTGTGATTTGCTACGTCTAATTCTTCTACGTTAAGCGTGTTCAGCTTCAGGGGCTGAAGTTCAGGAATTATAATTTTTTCTGGCACTGCGTCGCAACAGTTGAACGGCACTGTTACTGGTTGGAAGGTTTCTAGAACATCGATTTGTTTACCAGATTCGGCTTGAACTTTTGTAATTCCTATAAACGCACTACACTCTGATTGAAGAGTCAATATGGAGTTGAGGGAGATTGTAAGAGTTTTTGGGTTTGTTTGAGCGCAATTCACTGTAACACTTATGGGTTCAGAAGTAATTATGAGCCATGTATTGGGTTCTAGTTTTTGAACGTTGTATCCTTGAGTGAATATTAGTGAGCTTTTACAGTTGTCGGGTACCTTCTGGACATTCTTTAGAAATTGAGCTTCACATAACGCGTTTGTGTCAATAGGGTATGCGTAAAGTTCAGAACACAGTTTCTTACGAGTGGATAACGGTTTACACGCACTTAAGTCTTTGATCGGAATAAACATTAAAGAATCATCATTCTTTGCAAGATATTTTTGAGTGAAGGATAGCATATGATGTAAACCTGTTCTTTCATCGTATATAGGGATAGGATATAAATGAAAGACTGTGTAAGGATGTTGTTCGACTAAAGGGATTCTTAACACAAATATAAGATCGGTATATGTTTGAAATGCCTCTAGTTCAATAATTTCCAGATATTGTGCGATGCTCGAGTACTTTACAGCCACTGGAAGGTTACTTTTGACTAAATTTTGCGATACTTCCTGTAATGAGGTAATAAGATGTTCTGGTGTTAAAATTGAAGAGTGAATTATTTTCAGACGCGCGAATGTGATAGAATTTAAAACATCATATAAATTATCTTCTAAGTAGAGATAATTCTCCATAAGTTTTTCACACATTTCAAGTAATACGAGTTTAGATTCGACGTAGGCGACCTTATCATTAATTTTTCCGATAGTGTTTTCCAGCTTTATCATGTTATCGTTAAAAAGTTTCTCGTCAATTCTAAGATTTTGGATAGTTTCGTTGAAGTTTTTAATTACGGATGTGGTGACAGTTATTTGGTTTTTTTGTAAGTTCTCAATTTGAAGTTGGCCTTGATTTAAGTAGTTTATGCTTTCGGTAAAGTATTTTCCGTCGGCGGCGTCTAAATTGCCGGTGATTGCCTTAAAAAGGGTACCTGCCCCATCAAGTATACCTCGTTTGTGTCTTTTAGTGTCCATGTGAATGTCAGTAAATTTCTGTTTGATTGAGTTAGAAATTTGATTGAGAAGGTTAATGTGGGTTTGTACGTCTGCGCGAAAGTAGTTCATAGCAAAAGAATTGAAGTTAACAGTTTTTACAAGAGTTTGTAATATTCTGTTATTTGTTGTAAATACTTGTTCTAGTGTAGAAATGTTTCTGTGTACTAAAAGTGTCCATTTATCATTGGATACAGTTATTTTTGCTTCGTTATGGAAGTAGATACCTAAAGTATTGTTTATTGGTTGTATTTGAAATTGGGGTACTGCTGACCCGAACAGCAGGCAAAACCTGAAAAAGAAATTACCTTTCTGAGAACGGTTTCATTCGGTCGAAATTTACTTTTGATTTTTGGTTAGTTTTAGGGTTTAGTACTGTTGCGGAGTTTCTGTGAATCTCCAGGATTTCGAAAGGACGATTGAATTTATTTTGGAGTTTGTCCTTGATCTGGGATTCTTTAATATAGACTTTATCGCCTATTTGATAGTTAGGGAGATTTTCAGAAACGTGTTCATCAAATCTGACTTTCGCTTTATGTTTTTGGATTTCCGTTCTTTCGCGAGCAATTTTATAATAGTGAGAGATACGATTATTGAGATCTCTGATGTACTTAGTTATCAGGGCTTGTTGGTTGTAGAGAGTTTCTGGAGTCCTACTCGAAGTATGTCCATAAACAAGTTCGTAAGGGGTGAATCCATGAGTTTTGTTTACAGAATTGTTATATGCAATGATTGCATAAGGGAGGATGTTAAAAGGGTGTTCGTCAGGATTTTCTAGTTTATGGATTCTAATCATCTCTAATAAGGTCGAGTGGAATCGTTCTAATGAACCATTATATAGTTTGATGTCAAATAGTTTACACAAATCTCTCATTAGTGTGTTGTCGAATTCCCTGCCATAATCACAATGTATCCGTAATGGAGTACCGAAGTGTTGGAAATAGAGTAGTAAGGTACTAACAACGGTTTTTGCGGATTTGTCGGTTATGGGGTAGGCCTGAGAGAATTTTGTTAGTTCGTCCCGGATAGTTAATGCGTAGTTTTTTGTCGGGACTTCTAGAATATCGATGTTGACGCGTTCAAAGGGTGTCCGTGGGGTTTCAGTAATGACAAGTGGGCTGTCGAGATTTTTCCGGTAAACTTTTGCTCTCTGGCAAGATTGGCAGTTTTTGATAAAATTGTCAACGTCCTTAGTCAGTCCTTGCCAATTGTATTTTTCTTTTGTTCTGCGGATAGTTTCATTGATGCCTCGGTGTATATTATTTTTGCCGTTATGGAATTGGTCGAGAATGATGGGTATTTGGTCTTTCTCAACCGTTTGGACGATATTTTGGCAAACTTTCCATTTGATATCGATTTCGGAAAAGATAAACGAAAGCATTTCCAAAATGGGCAGTTCAATGTTATTCTCAACACAGAATACTTCATTTTCAGTAAACACATCTCTACTATTATACAGAGATGCGAAAAGAATCTCGTTGACTATTTCTGGGTCAGAAGGGAGAGGGACGATGTAATAGCGTCTTTTTCTGACACTTTTGCTTGCAAAGACATTTACTCTAGGGATACGGAAATCAGCATGTTCCTCAAAAATGTCTTCGATGATGTCATGGTGAAAATTTTTCATGAGAGAGCCTTGCGGAAATACTAGGATGTTTTTGTTTCCTCGGTCTAGGAGTTGGCAATTAGAAAATTGAATTTTGTCGTAATCTATGAGAGAGACGGTTTGATATCGCTCGACAAAAGTTCTAAATTCTTCGGAGATTTTTTGGAGATTAATGGGACTTCTCGTCTGGGGTTCTTGTGAGTCATCGTCAGTTTCGTTTGTTGGGAGTACTGTAAATGGTGTTAGATGATTATTTGCTTGAAATGATATGTATTCATTAAAGTTGTTAACTTTAATGCGAGAGAGCGCGTCGGCGTTTTTATTTACTTTGCCGGGTTTGTAAATTATTTGATAGTCGTACTCCTCGAGCTTAAGGCGCCATCTTGCAAGTTTACTTCCAGGATCCTTTATAGAAAACAGCCAAGTTAACGGGCGGTGATAGGTCAGAAGTAAAAACTTACGGCCAAAAATTATCGGACGAAAGTGTTTAACCGCCCACACTATTAGTTTCAGCATTGCAGAGAGTTCTGGAAGCATAGGCTACGGGTAAATCTTTACCTACGGGGCCTTGAGAGAGCACTGCGCCGCTAGCAAATGAACTGGCGTCGGTTGTAAGAATAAATGGCTCTTCAAAATTAGGGTATATGAGTATGGGAGTAGAAGTAAGGGCTCTTTTTAATTCGTCAAAAGATTTGACACATTCTGAATCAAACTGGAAAGGTGTGTCTTTTTGAAGTAATCTTGTCAAAGGTTTTGAAATCTTGGCGAAATTGGGGATGAATCGCCTGTAATAACCAGCTAACCCTAAGAAGGACTTGATATCTTTTGGGTTTTTTGGTTGGGGAAAATTTAAGATACAATCTACCTTTGAGGGGTTAGGCTTTACGCCTTCGGGAGTTATAAGGTGGCCAAGATACGCGACCTCTTTGCGAAGAAACTCGCATTTGTCGGGTTGGATTTTTAGATTGGCTTTTCGCAATCGTTTGAAAACTTCAGAAAGTCGGAGAATAAACGATAATGTCGTCCATATAGACTAAACATCTCTCGTTTTGAACACCTAAAAGAATATTATCCATTACCCTTTGGAAGGTGGATGGAGCGTTTTTAAGACCGAAGGGCATTCTAACAAATTCGAAATGGCCATTATCAACTGTGAATGCTGTTTTTTGGATGTCGTTAGTATCGATTTCGATTTGGTGAAACCCGGAAGCTAAGTCGAGGGTGGTGAAGTATTGGCATTTGCCAAGTTGGTCAAGTAAATCCGAAATGTTCGGTAGGGGATATTTGTCGTCAACAGTAAGTTCATTTAATTTACGATAATCGACGACGACACGCCATTTTTGGGTACCAGATGCGTCTAGTTTTTTGGGAACTACCCAAACCGGGGATGACCATGGCGAATTAGACGGACGTATAATGCCTTGGTCAAGCATCTTTGATATCTGACTTTTTACCTCTTGTTTGTGTATTTGGGGGTACCGATATGACTTTGTGAAAGAGGGTTTTGCGTTATTAGTGTCTATCGAATGTTTGATTTCGTTTGTAAAGGTCAGTTGGTCACCTTCTAAATAGAATATGTCAGAATATTCGAGGCAAAGTTGAGAAATAAGTTCGGCTTCCTCCTCGTTCAGATGTTCTAACCGAAGTTGTTCCATAATTGTAGTTTGTCTATCAGGCTGGGTTAAGTTTTGAGAGTAATTTTCAGAAAGAATGTTTACGGAAAAATTGTTTATCGGTTCGAGTTCCAAATTGTCGAAATTAACAGTCTTGGGGATAGCATTTGCATTTAAAACTGAAGTAAGGAATTCGCCTTTTTCATTAATTTTAACAAGGGCACGGGGAAGATAAACTTTTTCTATTTCGGCAGATGATAGGAAAGCATCAGTATTAGTGAGGTTACATTTTAATTTACATATTTGTTCTGTTCGGGGTTCTAAACAGATTGTATTAACCGGGATGCAGTTATTGAAAGTTGAAGGGTTCTGAGTACGCATGACAGTATCATCCGTAACTTTGTAGAGAGGTAAAGTTTTAAAATTAGTGACAAGTTGTTTGCTGTTAAAGTCTATAACGCAGTTATAGTGTTCAAGGAAATCTGAACCCAGTAATCCGTCGAATTCAATGTCGATGTTGCAAATATATACCTTGTGTGGGTCCCTAACCTCTTTCTCCTACAACCATGGTCCCCTGCGGCACTCTTAGTCAATACTACTTCGCAAGGGTGGTTCATTGCAGATGTTTACTGCTCTTACATTGAAAGCCTCTGAAGCCTACTCCTCGAACGTATTGCGGAGTTCTTTGAGGATAGTCTCCGCGTAATCCGATACCAAGTTCCAGGCTTGGGGGCCCTTCAGCATGGCTTCTACTAACTGTTCTGGAACGATATTAGTCTCCAGAATCCTCTCCACTTCAGCACGTTGATCCTGAAACCGGGGGCAGGAGAAGAACACGTGTTCCGCGTCCTCTATCACGTCCGTACACTGTGGGCAGTTTGGGGAGTTTGCCCTCCTGAACCTGTGCAGGTATGCTCGAAAGCATCCATGTCCAGTCAGGAGTTGAGTGATGTAGAACCCAACCTCCCCATGCTGGCGGTTGACCCAACGACTGATGTTAGGTATCAATCGATATGTCCACCGGCCTTTAGTAGAGCTGTCCCACCTCTCCTGCCATTGCCCTAGACTCATGGCTCTTTCATCGCTGTTTCCTGTCGGTTGGTCTTTCTCTAACTTTCTGCGATAAAGCCGTCCCCTTTCTGCAGCCAGGATGTCGATTGGTAGGGTAGAGGCAATCACACTCACCGCCTCGTAAGACACAGTGCGGTAGGATGATGCCACTCGAATCGCTGAGAGCCGCTGGACTGATTTCATTTTCCGGCGGTACGATGGTAGCTCGACCTTGTGTGGGTCGGCGACATTGAAAGGTACAAGGGTGGATTCGTTGATTAAGATTTTCTGATCGGTGATTCCTTGGATGACTACGTTTTCGGGAAATCGTTGTTTGAAGCGTTGGCAGGTTTCAGGTTTAAAAATTGAAAGTCCTGCACCCGTATCGATAAGAAGTTTATAGGTGTTTGAAGAGTCAGTAATATAATAAAAATTCTTTGAGTTGACGGAAAGAAGGGGTCTTACAGAAAGTTCTGTTCTGGGAAGTTGACATTGGGGCTGAAGTCGTCCAGATTCATTATCTGAATTTGGGTTTGAATTTCTGAAATTTCTTGGTCTGGGGGTTCTGACTGAGTGGGGGTCAAATGAAAATTTACTTGAGAAGAATCAGGTTCGTCAGAATAAAATTCGTATAACTGTTCAGTATTGAAATATTCTGGTTCATTGTTTTGTTCGAAATCATTAGGGTGATAATCTTGTACGTTTCCGTACTCATCGGGTAAAGAGGTGTAATGATTTTCGTTTTGAGAGTAGTTATAGTCATTGTGATATGGTCCGAATTGCAGATTGTTCAAGTGATGAGTCTTTGGTTGTTGGCGTTGTTGATGTTTAAAGAAACTCGGGTTCGGTCTGTAATTGCCAGACATTTGGGGTTGTCTACTGGTAGATGGACGAAATTGTTGCTGTGAAAATTGTTGACTGGGATTAACATTTGTAGATTGATTAGCAGGTTGATTGGAAAAATGAGGGCGGTAATTCGAATAGTTCTGATTAGAATTCGGGTTGTGTTGAAATTGTCTCATTCTCAATAAGCATTCGTTGCTTAAATGGCCCATGCGTTTACAAAAAGAGCATTGTTTTGGAGGTGGACCGTTATTTGGTTTACGAGGGGGTTGTTGGAAACTTCTATTACCTGAAAATTTCTGGGTTTCTAAATGTGATAGTTGTAGTTCTCGTTTAATTCTGGAAATGGCAGTGAGAATACTGCACGGGTCGCTAGCGCGAACGAGTTGACCAATTTTGGGCTCTAAACCCGTGAGGAGGCTATTAAGAGCCATTGACTCTATTAAGTCAATCTGTGCTTGTTTTTCTTTGATAGTTAAATTTTGTTTGTTTATAGCTACTAGCATTTTCGCTTGATGCGTCTGGAGTCTAGCAGAGAACGTGAGAGGGGATTCGTTAGTAGTTTGCCGCATTCGTTGCAAGTCCTGTATAAGAGCCGAGAGATCTCTAGGATCTCCAAAATGATTTTCTAGGAGGGTTTGAATTTCAGCTAATTGACTAGGGTTTCGCGAATTAATTAATTCAGCCGCTCTACCGCGTAACTTATTTTTGATGTGGAGAATTAGCAATACTTGCTGATTATCCGTTGCCATGCTGTAAGCAGTATTACAGGAGCATATGAAAGTATTCAAAAATATCGGATTACCATCATACTCAGGAATTATGGCAAATATTTCCGAAAGCTTATAGGGTTCTACGGTTGGTGTAGCTGCTTGTCTAGTTGTGGCCATTTTTATAAATGTATAAATTCGCACAATAAATAAAAATTAAATGTTGAGGTTTTAAATGTAAATGGTAAATATCTAGTTTATCAAAATCCAATATCGAGCAATGTTTAATAGAGTAATAACAAATTTGAAATAAGAATGTATAAATGGTAGATTAATAATAAACTTGAAATAATGTTTCAAATACTTCGAAATATGTAAGTCAAAGTAATGGAAATAAAATAATATGATTATGTAAAATAAATAGTTTCAAAATTATTTAGGAATGTAAGGTTATGAGGAATAAAATATTATATAAATGAAAGAACTGGTGGTCATTCAAAAAAATAAAAAATAGTTACTTTATGTGATTCTTACGTTATTATTCCTCGCATCGGACTGTTCTCCGCGTCACTTAGCACTGGTTAGCCTGGTTGCGTGTTCCCTTGCTAGTACTTGGTAGTTGTTGTCCTTTTCAAGTAGGTTTTGTCCACAATGATTTAGAAATCTCCACAGTCAGTTAGTATTCACGTGTTCTAACTGTGTTGGACAATCCTACTGACTGCGCCAATTTTATATTCACTTTGATTCAATTCACTTTTTAAAAAAATATATTTATTTAGAAACATACAAAATTAAAATTGAACAATTAAAATAGTTAAAGTACTTGAATAACTTAATACTATAAATGATATTATTTGAATGACAACACGAGAACGTTTCCAGTTGCTTTTATAACATTGACAAAAGTGCTGATGCAAGTCAGCGTTTTTACTGGGTAAACGGACTCGTGTAGGTTTCCGGGAAATTGTTTGCATATAATTCAAGATGAAATTTGATATCCCTGAGAAGTCACGTACGCTTTAAATTCCGTTGACTTCTCGACTGTGTGAACTAAGTGCTGATATATTTTGCATATAACATATATATATATATATATATGTTCTGAGAGATTTCCGCGGTCATTATTATGAGAACCACGTCTGAATTTATTAAATACTCGATGTTTCGACTCCTTCTTTGGACAAGAAACAAAAAGTGAAAAAGAGTTTCAAAGTCTAGTTCGAACTTGGGGCCTTAATCTGCCTACTCCTCAAGAGTCACTAGGGAACTGAACAGATTTACAAATCTGTAGATACCTAGTTACGAAGATGTTAAGGTACTTAATTAGATTCTACATTACCGGCTATTCATTTTGACTTTTACGTTCATATTCTATTAAAAAAGCGTTTATATTACTCATTAATGTTTTTTTGCAACAAATAAATCCTGCCTTCCTTATTTATGTTCATGAATCACTTTCATCTTAGCCCTCGGATACGGACGAATGCGATAGACTACGTAGTTTATCCTTGTGGGCTTTGAAGACGTGCCTTTGGTCTTCTGGGGGTTATATAAACAAACCTTATCTCTCTGTTGGAAACCGACTGAATTTGGCGTGTGATCATAGCGTGTCATTTATTTACTTTCTCTGAGTCGGTCGACATAATCGTTAATTTCATTGGGCGGTTCTTCCGGTGAGCCATACGTCAAATCACAGGGTAGTCTCAGCTCTCTTCCGAAGAGGACTCAGTCTGGAATCACTCTCGTGCTCTTGGGGACGGCTGAGTGGTAGAGAACTCCTAGAATACGTTGGACTCAAACTTCTGCCCTTGGTCCGAATGTCATTCCGGTACACTAAACCTGCACAAACACCTTTACCACCGTGGTTGCCTCTTGATTATATGCATATGCTCCAGGCCATAGCGATCAGTATGCACTTGTTACCTCTCTCAGACTTGGGGAATGGACTGGCAACATCCGTAGCAAACCTTTCAAACTGTATTGTTGCATTCTGCCTTTGGTAATCTCCGGATATCTCATTATGTACTTCGGTCAGAACAGTTTTTCTTTGGGACTACTATTTGGGACTTGGATTCTCTGCCATCATTGCTTTCTCAAATTCTCTCCAAAATGCCATTTACTACTTGTAGGGAGTCTCATTGGACTCGTAATGAACGCCCGAGTTGCTTGCTACTTCGTCCTATCGTCGCCTGGTTACACGCTCTTCTTGAGTGTGAAAGGAAATGTTCTATGTCTGGTCATTTGGTCCTGGATACATTATTCCGTTGTCTTTATTTACCTGCACTCTAATTTGCTGAATGGAAATACCATCACGCTGTTCCATCTTGTGGCAATGCCCACAATCTGCCCGACAGGGTCTCCTTGATAAGGCATCGGCATTATTATGCAACCGACCGGAGCGGTGTCCAACCTTGAAATCGTATTGCTGTAGTATCTTCATCCACCTGGCTATTTGCCCCTCCGGTGTCTTCATGTCTAACAACAATCCACGGCTGAATTACTCGATCACCCGCTCTCCATCTTATACTTAGGGATAGAATTGCCCCCAAAACCGGTGTTGCTGGTGTTGGTTTCTAAGACGAATTGCCGTAATGTGAAGGAAACGCTACGATTGGACTGGAACACAATGCTGCTTTCAAGCATCTAAATGTTGTTTTAAAATCCGGATTCTAACGGTAGGTCTTTCTTTAAGTAGTCTCCCGATTTACAGGTGCGGCAGTGGTGGTCTCTTGAGATCGGCCAATTACGAATGACTCCTATCTTGTCCTTGATGGCCCGGAAAATGTTGCCAGTCTCTTAAAACATGTTTGTAATATAAATGAGACATAATATCTATCTCTTCTCCATTGAATAGCATATGTTTAACGCTACAAGTAGTTACTAGTCTACATGACTTTTCAGAAATATGGACAAAGAGTTTTTTGTCAGCTAAATATTGTTCTGTTTCGGTATTTGAATAATACTTCTTTCATGAATTAACACATGCTGATATCGTCCGACATTCGGGACACTCATGGCGGACTTTTAGGGCAGTCTTACTTTTATAAATACATTTAGGACAGGTTTATCAGAAATATATTTATTTTCGGTTTTCTCAGACAGGGCTATCACATCTTAATGGAGTGGGAATGTGTCAACAAGTCCTTCAACATCTTCTGATAAGAGGGGACTACTCACAATCTTCGCGAAAAATCTAAAATATTAGAAGTAAGACGGAGTTATAGTTTCAGCTGCACAATATTTTAAAGATTTTGACTTGTTGCTATTTATCTTGCCACAAATAGCTGGGGTGGATCTAGTGACAAGCTTTCGGGAAGAGGATCTCGTGCGTGAAGAGGACGATCTTGCATGAAATTGTTCTAAGTAAGGAGGTACATCTCTATGGCTATGGGTACATTGTATTTTCAGACGTGTTGCATTACAAATAGTCGATTTTCGGTTTAAACCCATAGAAATTACTTTATTTCAACCTCTGAAGGAAAGTTCGGCCTGGTGAATTCCTAAAAGATAATTATTTTTTATGATTATTTTATGTAAATTTACTAAGAAATGTCAATTAAATTTGCAATAAAGGCAAAACAAAAATAACATTTTAAATATCAAAGCCAGGCGATCAAAAACACGCCGAAATTCATCGTGACGTAGAAACCGAAGTTTTTGCATAATTATTTGTGCACAGTGGCACTAAAAACATTTTGTACAAAGAATTTATTGTTACATAAATTATTATTATTTATTTAATCACAAGCAACGACATAGTCGTCGAAGAAAAATAAAATGAAATAAAATATTCAATGAGTTCAAGACTACATCACAAAACTCACGTGATTCAATAAAGCGTTCCTGATTTTTCTAGAAAATCTTGAAAGCGATAAGGAAAAAACCTATTATGAGCTTATTACGAACAGTGGATGGTTTACAAAAAAACAGTCAAAAGCCGAATTTCATCTAGACATACCAGAGAAAGTTCTTTCTAGATACAGAATATCTTGACACATCGAGGGTTCGTATATTTATCCGAATCGATATCGAAGTTACTGCTATGGTAGTCAAAAATGATAATAAGAATTGAGCTTAAGAAGATTCAATTTTAGTATTGTTCATTTTTATGTTTCGTGAAATTTCTAAAATGTCTTTCAATAGAAACATATAAATAATTTTGTAGTTCCTGTTATAATTTAATAACGTCACATACAAATGTGAACTCCTGTGACAAGAAAGGTGGGCTCCAAATATTATGATTTTTTATGACTTAATTTATAGATGGAATTCATTCAAATTCATAAACTTTTTCTAAAATAATATTGCTTATAATATTAATAATCATAATGCTCATAATATTACTGTTGCATAACTTTTGATGCTTTAGTAGATATATCTGTATAAAATTAGTTGACATTTATACTGAAGATTTTTCTTTTTTTTTATCAATATAGAATTATTTAAAAATGCCATTGCCGTTATTCTAAATTAGTTAATTAACAATAACTGTTGATGGCATTTGCTTTAAATGTGTAAATGAAAATGTTCTTTGTAATAATTTAATTTACAACTTGATTCAGTTGGTAAATTAGATAATATTGATTATTTTAAAATGGTGGCATAGGCCTTATTCAAGGACAAATAGTTTCTGGAAAAATTATGGGAAAAAAAACAGTTGTACTGAAAAATAGAGCGTCTTTTAAAAAGATCATTAACAACAGAATTTCTTCTAAAAACGCTGAAGGTCCCTTAACTCTAGCTCAGTTATTTGTATTTTAATGCTCAAGGTAGGATATCCTGCCTCGAGTATGGGCTGACGTTTGTACGAGTACATAATGACAATGGTGGCGATGACTCCAGGAGCCTTAGTTTTAACATTAATTTCACCTATAAATAATTGAGTAAGGAGTTCGGGAAAGAGGCCATTCAATTTTTTAGGGAACATTAAGATAAAACTTTTAAATTTCAGTATGCCATGTATGAGAATTATATGGCAAATTAATTATTCGTTTATAATAAAAATAAGGTAGTTTGTGACAACCTATTAACAGTATTCACAATTTTAAAACGTAGTACCAGAATAAATTAGATGCAGATCTAAATAAGAAAAAGGCCTGTAGAGTATGTCTCAAATGATTGGTTACATTCGTGGAGCCTATTAACTTTTAGGTGAGAATCGGCATTTAATTTAATAGACGATTTGATCATAGATGTAACTCTATTGTTCCAGTCGAATTTTAATTTTAACTAGCTGACCCGGCTTCGCACGGGCTAGGCAAATGGACGTATCTGACGTACTTGAACATATTTTAATTGGGTAATTTTCACATCCCATACATTATATCGCTACATCGGCCTCCAAAAATATACTATTTTGGTATTTAAAATGGAGAGCAATACATATTTGACGTGTTTGAGATTTTTGATATTTGATATTACAGTTTTCTCGTTTTAGATATCAATGACATTATTATTATTATTTATGGTGTTATTTAATATTTTTGACTCTTTCAACGTGTGGCAGTTATACAGTTTCGCCATTTTCTAGGTTTATAATATTTTTCTCTTTTTCTATTTTTTTTAAAGGTTCAGCTTCAGGTCCTGAAGAGAGCAAACGTGATTCTGCCGAAACGTCGTCATTTTACCATCAATTCCGGCAGGGATCAGTTGTCAACTACGCGGATGAATTCCCGGGAAACACCGAACCCATTTAGTGCCCGCGAAAACTTAAGAACATATATATATATATATATATATATATATATATATATATATATATATATATATATATATATATATATATATATATATATATATATATATATATATATATATATAAGCGATTCTATAAGGAAGTGTAATACACATAATTCCTATGTTTGTGCTCTTTTTCAAATTACAATCACAATTTACTGTAAGTATTTAAAAAATTATCTCACATATTATAATTATAAATTTTGTTTGTAGTCAAAAGACTGACGAAGAAATTAAAGTATTTCGAAAGCTTTCGCAAAGTAAAAGTATATTTCACTTCTTTATAAAATCGCTCATAAAAAGGCTGCTTCACGAAACCTTTCTTACATTGTGTTAGCCAATTGAGACGTTACTCAAATAATTTGTTTATATATTTATATATATATATATATATATATATATATATATATATGTTAGATGAGAATATTATGCACGTGTACGTTATCAAGTATCATATTTCGCTGACAGCTTCCTTCGGATCCGTTGAATTCGTTGAAACCGTGGGAATGCAATTCAGCAAAGTAAATGTTATAAATGCGAGACTTGCCATCCCACGGCGTTCATTAAGATAGTTCATTTCATCCAAGTAACTTTTATGTTTTGTATTTTTCAACTATTGTTTGTGTATTAATTAAATTAATTTTTTTTAAAAAGTGACTTGTGTTTTAAATAATATAAAAATGGCGCAGTCAGTAGGATTCGTTCAACACGTTTAGAACAAGGATCAAGAAAGAAGACTAACTAAACGTGGCAATTCCTAAATTCTTGTGAACGAGGACTTCCCGACCAGGACATAACTGTAAGATAGCTGACCAGGAACACGCACTGAGCTAACCAGTCATCGCTGAGCAGAACAGTCCATGCCAAGAGCATTTACGTATGTACAATAATTGTTTGAAACTTAATGACCACGTTGCTATTTAATTTTTACTTTTAAATCGTAATATCAGTTCAATCGTTTAAAGTTAATAAGACATTTTCCTTACCTTTAAAGCAAATTTCGAACCACTTCGGAACCTATCACCAATTATTGTTGCCTTTTGTATTTACCAATATATATTTGAAATTTAAATTTTATCATTGCTGATTTCATTGCTATACATATTCAGATATTTTATTTGCACTTTATATATGCTTGCATATTTCGTATCTTCCGGCAGGTAATTTAAAATTATATTCACTACTCGCCTTAATCTACTATTTTTTCCATTTACGTGAAAATTGTTCACTCGATTTCATTTTATATCTAAATAACTATAAGTAACCATGCCTGAAACACACCAGGGAATGGTAGAACCATACAAGATCTCTGAGATTTTCTCTATTATTCCCGAATATGATGGTAACCCGATTTTCCTGAATACGTTTATTAGCTCATGTACGACAGCATATAGTATGGCTGTTGACAACCAATCCACGTTACTAACCTTACATATTAAAAACAAGTTAAGAGGCCGTGCCGCCAAACTTGTTAACTCACGCAACCCGCCTACCTGGGACGATATCAAATCGCTCCTAGAAAACCACTTTGGTGATGCCAGAGATATTTCCTCATTAATCCAGGATCTGCAACGAATGAGGCAGATACCGAATGAATCACGTCTTACCTTTGCCGACAGTCTCCAAACTTACGAATCCAAAATGTATGCGGCAATTAATAAACAAAATTTAACAGGTAAAGAAAAACAAGCACAGATATCTTTTATAGAATTCATGGCTCTTAATAGCCTCCTAACCGGCCTAGAACCGAAAATAGGACAGATTGTAAGCGATCCTATAAATATTATAACCGCAGTTTCCCGAATAAAAAGGGAACTCCAGCTAAGCCATCTAGAAAATCAGAAATTTCTTAACACCCGTAATCAACAAATACAACAACAACAAAAAAAACCCAACCCACTAACTTTGTCCAAACAATGTTCATTTTGTAAACGTTTAGGGTATACTTTTAACGAATGACTAACGCGTCTGAGACAACAGCAACAACAACAACCAAACAGAAACTTTAACAATAACAATTACCAACAGTTTCGGCCTAACCCGCCTCAACAAAATGCTAACCAAACTAGACCAAACTTCGCCCACCAAAATCGTCCCTCAACAAGTGGACAAAATCCTGGTCCTCGCAACGCTTTTTCCCCAAATCCAAATTTCTACAAATATCAAAAACCCAAAACTCACCACCTCAACCAAACTGATACATATAACTATTCATATGACTATACAAACGACCAATTTGACAACCCTGACGAATTTAATTATTACCAAGACGATTATTCTGATCGTGACACCCAAGCCCTAAATAACTACATGGGCTACCCCCAAAATCAAAATCATGAAAACTATGAATATAAATATTCTGAACCCTCTTCTGACGCAGAAATACCTGGTCAAAATTTTCAAATAGCTCTAAACATAGACTAACCGCCAGACAACGAGATATCGAACATACAAACTCAGATCCAGAACATGAACCTCGACAACTTCAACCCCAACTTGAATCACGAAGAACAAACATTTCTATAAGGCCCCTCCTAACTGTAAACTCTAAAAATTTATACTATATTAATGATGCTACAGGAAAATTTAAACTTCTGATCGATACAGGAGCCGTCATTTACATTTTTAAAGAAAATACGGTCAAAAACTTCTCTCAACGATTTCCCGAAAGAGTTACCATACAAGGTATCACTCACGAGAAGATCCAAATTTCAGAATCTACTTTGAGATCCCGTTTGCCCCACGAAATCCACACAAAGTTTTCATTTTCGACTTGGATATCGAATTCGACGGAATATTAGGTCTAGACTTTTTGGAACACTATGAGTGTGTAGTCGACCTAAAATCCAAACAACTAAATACAAATTTTAAAACTATTCTCCTTCACAAAGTAGAAGACAATGACCACTCCAATAACATATTTTTAGCAACGCCCAGCTGTGAACCACGAACCCCCACGCAAACTTCCCTTAACTTAATTACTATCGAAGCACGTACAGAGAAATTTTTTAAATTTAAATGCATGCTGTCAAATTCCGATGCTATTTTACAATCCCAAGAAAACAAGAAAGTACGAATTCCCAACGCTATTGTACACGTCAATTCGCAAGGTGAATTCCTTACCTCCATCATAAATGCTAATGCAATACCCAAAACTATCGATTTCTCGAACGTCCAGTTGGAACCAGTGAACCAAATGCATCTTCTTTTGAATTTAAACTCACAAGACTACCCCGACTCTGACCATTTAGACAGGAACGAAATCGTTCAATCGCAAATTAGGACAGAACACCTTAACGACGAAGAAAGAGAGATGATTGTTAACCTCTGCCTAGAATTTCAAGATATCTTCTATCTTGAAGGAGACGCTCTGACATTCACTAACGAAGTCAAACATGCTATCGATACAAACAACGCAAAACCCGTCTTTACAAAATCGTATAGGTACCCCCAAATCCACAAGAACTAGGTGAAATCCCAAATAGGTAATCATCAGGCACTCTTCGTCCCCTTGGTCTTCGCCAGTATGGGTCGTCCCCAAAAAGGTCGATGCATCAGGTAAACAAAAGTGGCGCGTCGTTATCGACTACCGCAAATTAAAAGAGTTAACCGTAGGCGACAAATATCCATTGCCAAACATCTCTGACTTACTTGACCAGCTAGGAAAATGCCAATATTTTTCTACCCTAGACCTCGTATCTGGTTTCCACCAGCTAGAAATTCGAGAGGAGGACATCCATAAGACTGGATTTTCAGTCGAGAATGGCCATTACGAATTCGTTCGTATGCCATTTGGGTTAAAGAATGCGCCCTCTACATTCCAAAGGGTTATGGATAACATTCTGCTAGGTATTCAGAACGAGCGTTGTCTTGTTTACATGGACGATATAATCGTCTACTCTCCAACTATACACGAACATGTTACACGCCTAACGGAAGTCTTTAAAAGACTTAGGAAGGCAAATCTCAAAATCCAACCGGATAAATGCGAATTTCTCCTTAAGGAGGTCGCTTACTTAGGGCACGTAATAACTAAAGACGGCGTTAAACCAAACCCGTCAAAGGTCGAATGTATCGTGAACTTTCCGCAACCGCAAAATTCCAAGGATATTAAATCATTTTTGGGTCTTGCTGGTTATTATAGCTTCGCCAAAATATCAAAACCATTGACTAAACTCCTCCAGAAAGACGTACCGTACAATTTCAACGCTGAATGCATCAAATCGTTCAGTGAACTCAAAGAGGCACTAACTTCCACACCGATATTGATCTACCCCAACTTCGATGAACCTTTCGTCATAACCACAGACGCTAGCGCTTTTGCGATCGGCTCTGTGCTGTCACAAGGACCCATTGGTAAAGATCTACTAATAGGATACTCCTCTAGGACTCTTTGCAAAGCCGGTACTCTACCATCGAGCGAGAACTCCTAGCCATTGTTTGGGCCGTCAAACATTGGAGACCTATCATCTATGGTCGAAAATTCCTTTTAGTTACAGACCACCGCCCATTAACATGGCTGTTTTCGATAAAAGACCCCGGAAGTCGATTAGCTCGTTGGCGCCTCAAGCTCGAGGAGTACGATTACGAAATCGTATACAAACCTGGCAAAATAAATAAGAATGCTGATGCTCTTTCCCGCATCAAAGCAAACCACTTCAACAATTATGTATCTTTTCAATCGAGTAACCACCTAACACCCTTCCAAGTACTCCCCACTAACGAAACCGACGATGACTCTTCAGAACCCGAGCCACATAGCCCTAATATCCAACAAATCTGTGAGGAATTCAAAACATTTGTCGAACGGTACCAGACTATATGACTTATAGATTACGACAAAATCCAAATGTCCAACTGCCAATTACTTGACAAGGAAAACAAAAACATCCTGGTATTTCCCCAAGGTTCCCTTATGAAAGATTTCCATCACAACATACTCGAAGACATTTTCGAGGAAAACGCCGACTTTCACACCCCAAAAGTCAATGTCTTTGCGAGTAAAAGTGTCAAAAAAAGACGCTATTATATCGTCCCACTTCCTTCCGACCCCGATATAGTTAATTAAATTCTTTTCGCATCTATATATAATAGTAAAGATGTGTTCACTGAAAATGAAATCTATTGCGTTGAAAATAACTTAGAGGTACTATCGTTTACCTTTTCGGAAATGGATATCAAATGGAAAGTTTGCCAGAACATCGTGCAAACGATTGATAAGGAGTGGATACCTATAATCCTTGATCAGTTCCATAACGGAAAAAGTAATATACATAGAGGCATAAACGAAACCATCCGTAGAATCAAGGAAAAGTACAATTGGCAAGGATTAACCAAAGATGTTAGTTATTACCGAAACTCCACGGACACCCTTCGAACGTATAAACATAGACATCCTGGAAGTTCCTACCAAAAACTATGCACTAACCATTAGGGACGAACTTACGAAATTCTCTCAAGCTTATCCGATAAGCGATAAATCCGTGAAAACCGTCGCTAACATCTTACTCTTTCCAACATTACGGAACTCCCCTTCGCATTCACTGCGACTACGGCAGGGAATTCGACAACACACTGATGAGAGACTTATGCAAACTTTTTAACATAAAAATTTCCTACTCTAGCGTGGGACACCCACAGTCGAACGGATCATTAGAACGATTTCACTCGACTTTACTAGACATGATTAGAATACATAAATTGGAGAACCCTAACGAACACCCCTTCAACATCTTACCCTATGCGGTTATCGCATACAACAACTCAGTTAACAAGACCCATGGGTTTACCCCATACGAACTCATATATGGACATACTTCAAGTAGGCCTCCTGAAACCCTGTGTGATCAACAAGCTCTAATAACGAAGTACGTTAGAGATCTCAATAACCGTATTTCTCGTTATTATCAGATCAAATTTACAAATTTACAGAAACAGAAGGCAAAAGAGCGATATGATCAACATGTTTCCGAAAACCGTCCGGAATACAAAATCGGCGATAAAGTTTATGTAAAAGAATCACAGCTAAAGGACAAGCTGCAAAATAAATTTAATGGCCCATTTCAAATAACTGAAATCCACACTAATTCAGCCACCCTTAAGAACCTTAAAACCAACCAGCAAACGAAAGTTAACTTCGACCGGATAAAACCATATTCTGAAAATTAACTTCCTTTTCAGGCTCTTACTGCTGTTCGGATCAGTGGTATGTCAGATAGACATCCAACCCATTAACAACACTATTGGCATCTACTACCACGACGAAACTCGAATTGTAATCTCCAATTACAAATGGACGTTATTAGTTCACCGTAACTTAACAGCCCTTGAACAAGCATTTGAGAACAATAATCGAATCATTAGGACATTGGAACAAACTGTTGACCCTATTCCGGGTTATAAATTTCACGATACCGGTGCTTTTCGCATTGATGTACAAACCCACATCAGTCTTCTAACCCAAATCTCCGACTCTATCAAAACTAAGTTTTCCGAAGTACTTATAGACACTAAGAGGACTAAACGAGGAATAATTGATGGTGCAGGAACAATATTTAAGGCAATTACAGGAAACTTAGATGCAGCCGACGGTGAATTCTTCACCAACAGCATTAATAGACTTAACCAGGGACAACTACAGACAGAAAATCTTCTAAAGAACCAAATGAGCGTAACAACCTCAATCATCAAAAATTTCAATGAGACCATTCAGAAATTACAACTTGACGAGAAAACATTTAACGAAGATATAAATACTATCGATTTAGCCATTCACATCCTTAATGATAGCATTTCTGTTATCGAAGCCAAACAATCGTTTCTCGAGAACTGCGAAAACCTAATGGCAAGTTATATATTTCTTGAAGATAACCTTAATGGCATTTTAAACTCAATAACTTTTGCTAGACTAAAAATAATTCATGCATCAATCATTTCACCCGATCATTTAATAACATCCTTACAGGAAATTTCACAGAATCTTGTTAAGAATAATCTGCCGTTGCCTTTCAAGCGTCGCTCAATATCTGGAAATAATAGAATTAGAGGCTTTTCAAACTCACTCTGATTTAATATTCATATTAAAAATCCCTCTCGTTGAGCAGCAACTATATACCGCTTACCACCTATACCCAATCCCAATTTTAGACGATAGAACTGGTTTTAAACATATCCTATCATTTACACAAAAATATATTGCGCGGAACGACGACTCTCTAATGTACATACCGATCAAAGACTTAAGCTCATGCAAGCGATTAACCCCGAACCAAAAGCTGTGCTGCAAACTATATGCCTACCCAATAGAATCAAATGCACCCTGTGAGGCTCAACTCCTTAAGAAAATCCATAGTTTCCCGGAAAACTGCCAGAGTGCCATAGTGTTTTCCGAAGGGTACAACGTCCAAAGACTAGAATCGAACTCGTGGTTAGTGATCGTTTCCGAACCTATACATGTAACTTTTAGTTGTGCGGGAATCGATTCAAAAACTATCGTGCTAAAAACCAATTCAGTCATTCGGCTACAAACAGACTGTAGTGCCTTTGTGGGAATTACTAAAATTCAAGCGGAACCCATGAAAATAAGTAAAGTTACAGACAATTCGCACCCAGTTTTAGTTCCGTACGACTGCTGCAATGCTCACCCCCAAAAACCAGCAATACCAGAACTTAAACCCCTTAAATTAGATAATCTCAACTTAGAAGAACTCAGCGTAGCCAACAACAAGCTGAAATCAATATTCTAGAGACCTAGACGACCTCATCAACCAACCCTTCGACACCAAAAATATATCCTGGTTTACGTATGCAACCGTAACCACCATCGTAGCAGCGGCAGCTGCATTTACCTTCTACAAAGTAGCGAAAAGAATAAAGAAATCTAAGGGAGCAGATTCCAGCCCAGGAAACCCCCAGAATTTCCAGAAAACCCTATCCACATGGATTCCCAAACTCCGACCAGTAATAGAAGACCCGGCCGACGAAACCGAAAATAATTGTCCGGTTTAAACCAAAAGTTGAAGTTACGCCTTCAACTTTTCTTTGTAAAGGGGAGCTGTTAGATGAGAATATTATGCACGTGTACGTTATCAAGTATTGTATTTCGCTGACAGCTTCCTTCGGATCCGTTGAATTCGTTGAAACCGTGGGAATGCAATTCAGCAAAGTAAATGTTATAAATGCGAGACTTGCCATCCCACGGCGTTCATTAAAATAGTTCATTTCATCCAAGTAACTTTTATATTTTGTATTTTTCAACTATTGTTTGTGTATTAACTAAATCATTTTTTTTAAAAAGTGACTTGTGTTTTAAATAATATATATATATATATATATATATATATATATATATATATGAACAAGGCTTTGAGAACCGCGTCTGTTTATTATATAATGTTTCGACGCCCATTATCAAGAGACAAAAGTGAAAGAGAGTTTCAGAGTCTAGATTTTTTATCATCATTATCCGAGGCAGGATATTATAACAAAGTTATGTAATAATTGTAGTGTCATCGATTCTTGACAGGTGTGCAAAATTTCAAATTAATCAGACTTCTTTAAGTTGGTGAAAAAAAAATTGTAAATTTTCTTTAGGTTCACGCAGATATTCTCCCTTTTTTTCCGGATGATCCTAGTCAAAATATTGCAACAAAGTTATATAATAATTTAAGTATCATCGATTCTTGACACGTGTTTGAAATTTTAAGTAAATCGGACTTCTTTAAGTTGGTGAAAGAAAAGTTGAAAATTTCCATAACAATCACACAGATGTTTTCTCTTTTTTATCATGATGATCCTAGGCAAGATATTATAACAAAGTTATGTAATAATTGTAGTGTTATCGACTCTTGACAGCTTTGCAAAATTTCAAGTTAATCAGACTTCTTTAAGTTGGTGATAAAAGAGTTGAAAATTTCCTTTACATTCACATAGATATTTTCTCTATTTTATCTTGAAGATCCGAATTAGGATATTATAACTAAGTTATGTAAAAATTGTAGTGCCATTTTATATTCGAATTATAAGCTATTGAAAGAAATAATAAACTTTTCTTTTATGTATGAATTTGAAAAAATACATTAAAAATTATATGAAACAATTTTGGTCGTATTATAAAACGCCAGACTGTTGCACTATCAAAAATCGTTTTTACCAATGTCATATTTCTTACACCATTTTCATTTATTTAGTGGTATAATAGTCAGACTTTAGTTTAATGTAGATATTTCACATTATTTAGGTACACAATAATTAATTTTAGTGCCATGTGTTTACAATTTTTGTAGGTGGTAAATTGAAGCCTGTGGTCCTAACGTTAAAATTTACTTTCTCGATAAACTTTCTAAATATATGTCTAGTACTTAGTTCCGAAAAGCTTATTTACATATTACTACAAGTACCAGTTTTCTATGTTATGTAGTTAATATATGTATAACAAATTGAATATTTAAATTAAGAAAACTAAATACTTCAGAGTAGATAAGAATTTTGGTTATTACTCACGTTTGCAATTTGACGTCATTTTAATAAATTAGCTAAAGATTTTTCAAATGCAATATGTAGGGTTGTGATAAATTTACTTCCTGTGATATATTCATAGTAACTAAACAACCTATTAATCTCGCTTCTGGCTTCTTTACCAAACGAATGCTATGATGCAATCATCAAAATGCGATAGCCATAAATGGCACCTGTGCCTAAAGGGTTGAAATAAGGACGAGATCCTGTGAGAAAACTTTACAATGTGCCTTAATTTAATCGCTTCTGGCAATCGAAAGAATGAAAGTTGACATAGTGAGTAGTCCATAAAAAAATTTCCATTGTGGCTAAATACAGTTAAGGATCGGAAAATTTTGCGGAAAATTTCAAGGTTTATTCCCACATTTTCTCGTTAATGAATTTAAGTGCATTAACTTTAAATAGTAAGAATCCCTTATAGAAAATGCCCTGAGCGTCGGGTGTGGTCTTCCTACAAAAAAATAATAAACTTGCAGAAAAACATGTAAAAATTGCCACAGTTTTGTTTTTCATGTCATTTGGCATTTGGCTAAAGGTTATTATTAGATCATATAACAAAAGCCATACGTGTCGAGTGTGGCTTTCATATTTATAATAATTAATATATGTAAAAAATTATTACAAAAATTAACTGTTTTTGAAATTATTTTCATGTTATTTCGCAAATATTAGTTTTGATAAGCCAAAATTATGTACGATTAAATTTGTTTTCTATTATTCTCAAAAAATTATTATTTCTGGAGCAGTTTTATTTTATTATTCACTCATTCTCAAAAGCTTGCGCACTTATTTATCTTATTCATTAACTTTTGAAAAATCACAACAACATTCTCACACTCCCAAATATTATACATAGACTACACAGTATTAACTGTAAAAATTAAATGTACCTATTTCCTGACAATTTGCATAAAATTAATGTTAGACTAATTTTTACATAAACCAATGGGAGCTACCAGAATTTTATTTGTATTTTTATCAACCACGCTTGTGTTAAATGAATATACTAATCTAGTCAGCATGTTACATTTTGTCAAATTCCAGTTCGCTTTTATCAAGGTGTCATTCAATTTGCAATTATTAAAAAATGAAAAAATCAAACAAATATAATTTGTTTTTCCAACACCTATGTCATTCGTATTCTTGTCATTTAAAACTACCTGAAAATAATGTTCTTTAATTCTTTACGCCTGTTGTTTAAAGAATTTTTCTATTTATTGTTGAAAAGAATGTTAATTCTTAAATGTCTCTAAAAAAGTGGTAAACCGTTTTGTTTCCAATGGGGATCCTTTGTACAACTATATGAAAATAGATTCAGGAAGTCAAACTTTAGTTCTTAATTTAACAGATTTCTGCGTTTTTATGATAATTTGAAGCTTGTAAGAATAACTTAATTAACAAAAGGTTATTGGCATATGAAAATAGTACCTAATTTTTTTAAATTCATATTTAATGTGTTAAATACTTATAAGAAAGGAAATCTCTTGGTGTGTGTGGAATCTAGATCGCCCTTCTTTAGTTTTGTTTTCACCTTTAAGTTAATTTTTTTTGTAGGTGGTTGAGTTTGGGAAAAAGCTTTTTAGGAATTTTTTTTAATTCCGATATCTGTAATAATTTTTGTTATATTTGCCGATAATATTCTTTTCCATGTAGAATGTTCATGTGAAAACCTATATAAACATCCAACATAACTATTTGCCTCCTCAATCATTTAGAAACTACCTATTCTTTTTTGCTAAATTAGTTTTAACAGCAACACTTTTGCAAGACTCAATAAATTCGTAGACACCATTATCAGTCGAATTGCACCTTGATCATAATTTTCAGTGAAAACTAACTGGAATTCGATGAAATGAAACATGTTGACTAGATTATATGTCATGTAATAAATACAATTTTCTGACGATCATTTCTTAATACTAACAAGAAGTGATGTCTCAATATCTCAAAAATGCACAAATTAATGCGATTAAAATAATTATGAATTAGTATACGTTTTTTTGAGCTTTTATTTGCCAACAAAATGACAAAAAAAGATATAATGCCACTTTTAGAGTTTACATAGGTCTCCCGTAAAAATGCGATCTTAATACCCACCCTTCTGAGTACCAGGTACTCCGGAGACCTTTAGCAATATCATGTTCGTTTTCAGCCATCCTAAAAAACCCCGGGTAACAAATTGTACTGATTTCCGTCATTATTTACCTAGTTATACATTGTTTATCTCAATCACATGCATATAGAATCTATCTATCTCTCTATCATGTATGAAAATACATTTTTCATATGCACCAAATTTTCAAAATTTATTTATCCCACATGATCACAAACTTTGTAGACGCTGTCATGAATTGAATGCAAAAAACTGCATCTAGATCCATCTTACTGCAAAAAAATCGACAGTAAGGTCTATTTTATAATTTTAATATATATTATACAATTTATTACATTATAATATACGTACAGATGTAGATTTTAAAGCGAATCACTCAATATCCGATAAATATGTATCATGCTCCATCTAATTTTTCTTCGTCGTTAATAATTTAATTTCTCAATTGTAAACATACAAAATAAAATCACATAATCTGGTGCACTTCAGGCCAATAAATTATGGACGAAAATTTAAACTTCTGACCGACCACCGCCCTTTAACATGGCTATTTTCTATTAAAGATCCAGGTAGTCGACTTGCCAGATGGCGCCCCAAACTCGATGAGTATGATTATGAAATTATATACAAACCAGGAAAAGTAAATAAGATAGCAGACGCCCTTTCACGCATTCGAATCAACCATTATGATGAATATATGACTTTCCAATGAAACACCAAACTCCAACACTTCACGATAACTCCCTTGAACGAAAACGAAGGCAATGATTCAGAACAACTTGAAACAGACGACGAGAACAACTCAATTTTTACAGAATTTCGGACATTCGTAGAAAGGTATAAGACCGTCTCACTTATCGACTATAGTAAAATTCAGTACTCCAGCTGTCAACTCCTTGATAGAGAAAACAAAAATATCTTAGTTTTCTTTCAATCCGGCAATTTAAAAGATTTTCATAACCAAATTCTTGAGGACATCTTCGAAGAGAACGCAGACTTCGAGCAATTCAAAATCAATATTTTCAATAGTAAAAGCATTCGAAAAAGACGATATTACATTATTCCCCTACCAACTGATTTCGACACTGTGAACGAGGTATTATTTGCCTCAATTTACAAGAGCAAAGACCTTCTAACTGACTCTGAACTATACTGCTTTGAAAATAACTTAGACCTACCTATACTCGAAAATGCTTTCGTTTATATTCGCAGAAACAGACATAAAGTGGAAAGTCTGTCAGAAGATAACAAAAACAGTAGGAAGAGCCAATAATACTAGATCAATTCCATAACGGTAAAAACAACATACACAGAGGGATCAACGAAAACATTAGACGAATTAAAAAGTATAACTGGCAAAGAATTACAAAAGACGTAGAAAACTTCATTAGAAACTGTCAAATCTGTCAGACAACGAAAGCTTTCCGTAAAAACCTTGACAATCCATTAGTGTAACAGAAACTCCAAGAACCCCTTTCGAAAGAATAAACATCGACATTCTCGAAGTTCCTAACAAAAATTACGCCTTTACTATGCGAGACGAATTAATTAAATATTCCCAGGCCTACCCGATTACCGACAAGTCCGCTAAAACTGTCGCTAGTACACTCTTGGTGTTTTTCCAACACTTCGGAACGCCTCTGAGAATACACTGCGACAACGGTCGTGAATTCGACAATGCACTCCTTAAAGACCTTTGCAAATTGTTCGATATCAAGCTTTCCTACTCTAGTGTAGAACACTCCCAATCTAACGGCTCATTAGAGCGTTTTCATTCAACTTTGTTAGATGTGATCCGTATTCATAAGGCCGAGCACCCTGACGAACACCCCTTCAATATCCTACCATACGCAATTATTATCTACAACAACTCCGCTAACAAAACTCTTGGGTTCACACCCTATGAACTCCTTTTCGGGCACACGTCTAGCCGACCCCTGAAACCCTCTATAACGAAAAGGACTTGATTACTAAATACATCAGAGACTTAAATAATCGTATTTCACAGCACTACAAAATAGCATGCGAAAGAACTGATACTCCAAAACAAAAAGCCAAAATTCGATTCGATAAACATGTTTAGGACAAAACCCCAAATTATCAAGTAGGTGACAAGGTTTACGTACGCGAATCTAAGTTCAAAGATAAAGTACAAAACAAATTTGAGGGCCCCTTTCAAATAATAGAACTACATACAAACTCAGCTAATCTTACTAAATTCTCGTACTAACCAACAGGGTCATCCTGCTGTTCGGATCGGCAGCATCCCAATTTCAAATAAAGCCAATCAATTACACCATAGGGATTTACTATCATGAGGAATTACGTATAGCCGTGTCAAACCACAAATGGACTCTTTTAGTTCATACATCTCTCCGCTCTAGAACAAGCTTTCGCTACCAAGGACAGAATTCTCGATGCACTATCTTTATCACTTAAAAACTAACGTCCACCCAGCCAACGTATTCCGTGCTGATGTTCAATCACACATCAACTTACTTAACCAAATCTCAAACTCTGTCAAAAACAAATTCACTGAAATCCACATGGACACCCGAAGGTACAAACGTGGACTAATCGATGGCGCCGGATCAATTTTCGAAGCCATAACTGGTAACTTAGTCGCCGCCGCCGGCGAGTACTTCACCAACATTATAAATAGTTTGAACAAAGGACAACTGCAGATCGAACACTTTTTTAAAAAACAAATCAGTATAACCACCTCAGTTATAAAGAACTTTAACGAGACTATTCAACCCATTCAAATCGGCGAGAAAATATTTAACGAAACTATTTGAAAAATTGATAATATGATTCGTAAAGTAAACGACAAAATGGCGTACGTGGAAACAAAACTTTCATTTCTAGAAATGACGGAAAAACTAATGGAAAATTATCTCTTTCTAGAAGACAACTTAAATGATGTTCTTAATTCCACAACTTTTGCCGTCTAAAAATTATCCGTATCTCTATTTTAACTCCTGAACATTTCATTGCCGCCTTACAGGAAATATCACAGAATCTCGTGAAAAATAATTTACCTATGTCAGTCAAATATTCAAGTATTGCACGATACTTAGGAATTACAGAATTAGAAGCTTTTCAAACAGATTCCGACCTTGTATTTATACTCAGAATTCCACTTATTGAACAGCAATCATTCACTGCTTTCCGCTTATACGCAATCCCCATCTATGATTCTAGAACTGGGTTATACCATGTACTTTCATTCACTCATAAATATATAGCAAAAAACGACGATTCCTTACTGTATATTCCGATAAAACACCTTTGTGCGTGCAAACCGTTGAACAATCAAAATAAATTGTGTTCCGAACTCTATGCTTATCCGATAGACTCAAATGCTTTGTGCGAGGCCCAACTTTTAAGAAATTTAAAAAAGTGCCGGACAATTGTCTCAGTGACATGATTTCTGCTCAGGGGTACCACGTTCAAAAACTCGAAACCAACGTGTGGTTAATTATGGTAACTGAGCCTCTCAGTATTACCATCACCTGTACCGACATTAACACACTCAATTTTAACTCTCTATTAAAACTTCAGAAAGATTGCAGTGCCTTCATTGGGATAACCAAAATCGAAGCAGAAGCAACAATAAGCAGCAACACCCTTTACAACTATCAGCCAGTTCTTATCCCTTTCAACTGTTGCGATACCATACCAGAAAAAAATGTCGTTCCCGAACTCAAGCCTTTGAAGCTCCATGAATTGAATTTCGAGGAGTTAAACGTTTCAAACCACAAACTCAATGACTACTCAAAGGACCTAGTCGAATTAATAAATCAGCCATTCGTCAAAAAGAACATTTCTTGGTTCACCTACGTGACAATATTTTGCATTCTAATAATTGTCGCTGTATTTCTCCTACAAACGCTTTGGAGTAAACACAATACAACCAGCGAAAGTCCATCACCCACAACCAGAATTTCAAAATTGTTGCGAAGATTGAAACGGAACCTTCGATAAAACGAAACTGAAGACATCGAGCTAAGTACCCAAAAATAATTTGTAAGACTTATTTATGGCTAAAAAGTATTATTTTAGGTTTTATTATTTAGGACCTTAATGGTAATTATATTTTTATTTTATACATTTATATGATTTACAATTTACGCTATTTTATTCACTTTTGCTTTCTACAAATTTCATATTTATACATGCCTTATATGTTATTATTTTACAAATTCTATTTTCAGAAAAGTTCCTGTAAAACAGCAACTTGTTCTTTGTGAGGGGGGTTGTTATATACGTCGTACACAATACTTAGAATATTAATATGACAACACCGTGTAACCAGTCAAATGAGTCGTTCACATGGTGTCATATTACACGATATAGCAATTCCCAGGAAATACGCAAATGCCCATCGCACTTGTAAAACTTCTGACTGCTGATAACGCAACACGTAGCTATGGCCGTGAGCGTCATTCATTTATATTGTATAACGTAATTTTCATGTATAATATTTAATTTGTGTTTTAAATAAAAATATTTTTTAAAAAAAAGCATTTGTGTTTGTGAAGATATAATATATAGATATAATATATATATATATATATATATATATATATATATATATATATATATATATATATATGTTAGGTGGCTTCCGGGAACTCATGGTGTTCTGGTATTTTCGTCGCTGTAAGTCCTGTTGCATTTTTTAAATTTCTGTTTTTACGTTGTTCTGGATGGTACTGATGGATGGTACCTGGCTTTGCATGGAATCGAGGTCATCTACTTTGGTTTCAAGACTATCCAGGATATTTTTTATGGTCTTAATGTCATCATTTATCTCTTTTATGTCTGACTCAACTATTTGCATTCTTTCATTAGCTGTTTCATTAACTTGCGCTACTATTTTCATTAATTGTTCAAATTGCAGTTGTCTTTTTCTTCAGTTTGGCCTCGTTTTGCTTCCATTAAATTTTGTGTTTTTCTTCCATCGCAGTGACAAGACTTTCTTGTTAGCTTTTCATCGTAGAAACAATATTTTATAATTCTATTTTACGTTTTTCATCAAAAGATTTCACTAACCTTTGTTGAATTTCTTCTTGATGTTTTTCTCCTTCTTGTCACGTTTTTCCAGAATCTGAGCTATTTTTTCGTCTAGTCCATCCGTAACCTGTTTGAATTTTTTTTTGTAGTCTTGTCCATTTTTTCTTTTTCCATACTACGCGTTGTGGCCATAAATCAATTTATCATTTTATCTTCACTTAATCATTCACTTCTGATCACAAATTGTTATAAACTCCATGGGTCCATTTAATTAATTTTAAAAACTAATAGTCACTTCACTTTCTAGAACTTTTATTCACACGTAAACAGCAAATATACTCAACAGCTGATTCTAATATATATATATATATATATATATATATATATATATATATATATATGTTAGGTGGCTTCCGGGAACTCATCCGCGTAGTTGATAACTGATCCTTGCCGGGATCGATGGTAAAATGACGACTTTTCTTTAGAATCACATCTGCCCTCTTCAGGTCGATTCGCTTAATTCTGGTAGCCTTCTGCTTACGTTACTAGTTACTCGAATACTTAAAAACATATATACATATATTGTTATAAAAGTTATCCACTCCGTCCCTAGCGAAAGAACATCAAAACATCAATTTCTAGAGTCTTCAAAATGAGCAACAACTATCAATCTGGACGCTATGCGAACAAAGGTAGAACGACCAGAAAAATCGGCGTACGCTATATAAAGGGATATTAATTTCAGTAGTTAGTTAATAGAGCTTACCTATTGTTATGATCTCGATGTTATTGTATTAGAATCAGCTGTTGAGAATATTTGAGGTTTACGTGTGAATAAAAGTTCTAGAAAGTGAAGTGACTATTAGTTTTTAAAATTAATTAAATGGACCCATGGAGTTTATAACAATTTGTGATCAGAAGTGAATGATTAATTGAAGATAAAATGATAAATTGATTTATGGCCACAACGCGTAGTATGGAAAAAGAAAAAATGGACGAGACTACAAAAAAAAATTCAAACAGGTTACGGATAGACTAGACGAAAAAATAGCTCAGATTCTGGAAAAACGTGACAAGAAGGAGAAACAACATCAAGAAGAAATTCAACAAAGGTTAGTGAAATCTTTTGATGAAAAACGTAAAATAGAATTATAAAATCTTGTTTCTACGATGAAAAGCTAACAAGAAAGTCTTGTCACTGCGATGGAAGAAAAACACAAAATTTAATGGAAGAAAAACGAGGCCAAACTGAAGAAAAAAGACAACTGCAATTTGAACAATTAATGAAAATAGTAGCGCAAGTTAATGAAACAGCTAATGAAAGAATGCAAATAGTTGAGTCAGACATAAAAGAGATAAATGATGACATTAAGACCATAAAAAATATCCTGGATAGTCTTGAAACCAAAGTAGATGACCTCGATTCCATGCAAAGCCAGGTACCATCCATCAGTACCTTCCAGAACAACGTAAAAACAGAAATTTAAAAAATGCAACAGGACTTACAGTGACGAAAATACCAGAACACCATGAGTACCAAAGGATCCGTTAGCAAACCACCCACATTCGATGGCAGCTCATATTAACCCATGTATAAACGGCAATTTAAAGCCGTGGCTACAGCTAATGGATGGGATAACCAAGAAAAATCTACGTCTCTTGTAATTTCCTTAAGAGGTCCGGCCTTAGAACTCCTCCAAAGTATTCCAGTCGATGAACAAGGCAATTTCGACAAGATCATCGCCATCTTAGACGAAAGATACGACAATCAATCCTTGACTAGACGATTACGATAGACAGTCACCGACCAGGGGTAACCAACAAAACAACCACCTGTCCAGAAACTATCAGCCAGTCAGCATAAGGGGGCGACCCTCCACCAGCCCACAAAACATCCATCCGGGGATTTTGCCGAGATAGCAGCAGCCTAGTCATAAGGGGCACCATCAATGGCCGAGCAATTACCATCACCATCGACACCGGCGCCGCTGTGTCCATTGTCAAGTCCAGAGTTTTGAAGGCATGGGAAATCCGGCCAGTTACCAACAACATCCAGCTCAGAACAGTCACCTGCGAGTCCATGTCAATACAGGGTGACGCAGATATAGTACTGCAGCTGGGGGACAACAGAATCCGGCATAGGGTCCTGGTAGCGGATATTGAGGACGATTTTATACTTGGTATGGACCTAATCAGCCAACATGGATTTATGTTCGACCCGAGATACGATGTTCTTCGACTCCTAAATGAGGAATGTTTAGTATACCTCTACGGCATTCTGGTCATAGGTCAAACATTCGACGACCATCTGAAGAACCTGAGGGGAGTATTCTCCAGAATTAAGAACGCCAACCTGAGACTCAACACGAAGAAGTGTTCCATGTTCCAAAAAAAGTAGAGTTTTTGGGCCACGTCGTTTCCGAGTCAGGAATCCGCACCAACGAGAACAAGATAGAAGCCATTCGTGATTGGTCAGTCCCAAGAGACCAGCATGAACTCCGAAGCTTCTTGGGTCTCTGTTCATACTTCAGGCGATTTGTGGAGAGATTTGCCACCATTACCGCGCTTCTACATCGGCAGACCACTGAGAAAGAGACCTTCCGTTGGATTGCGAAACATCATTCAGATGACTGAAGGCTCATCTTAGACACCGTTGCCAGCAACACATGTTTGGGGATCATCCTATCCTAGGTGCAAGATGGTAGAGAGAGGGTGATCGAGTACTACAGCCGTGGATTCTCGAAACCGGAAAGAAATTATTGCGTCACCTGAAAATAACTCCTTGCAATAATAAGGGCGGTAATCCATTTCCACAAATACCTCTATGGTCGTCACTTCCTCAAAATGACTGCTGGAGATGAAGACACCGGAAGGACAACTGGCCAGGTGGATGGAGAAACTACAGTAATACGATTTCAAGGTTGAACATCGTAGAGCGGAATGCGGACATTGTCTGAAGACGGAACAGCGAGAGGGTATCTCCATCAGACAGATCCGAGTGCAGGCCAATGAAGACTGGACAACGGAACAGTGCATTCAGGACCAAATGGCTGATCCAGACATCGAATCAATCCTGTCATTCAAAAAAAGAGTTGAAAAAATTGGCACGGTAGGCAATTTTAGAATGAGTAAGATATCACGATGTCGCATATTAATTTGATGCTTATAATACGAATTGGTGGTGTAAAATTATAAAGATACAAGGTCATTTAAAATATGTTAGATGGTCCATAAGAGTTGCTATGCAGGATGGTTAAAATATAGAGTCAAATGGAATTATAGTATGGTAAGAAAAAAGCGAGAAAAAATAATTGCCTAGAGTACCCCATATGTAGTTGGAAATTAATGATAGCTGACATACAGGGCGGAGTAAAAGTATTATTATGCAGGTCGCTAAGAAAATGTTAATAGAATGGTATACCTATAGGGTAAGTTATTAGCATTTCCATTTACAGGGTGGTTGCAGTATAGGATGTACTGGAATTATAATTATACATGGTGGTTCAAAAAAATTACAATAGGTGGCCATAAACAAATGCATATACAGGGTAGTCAAAACATATGGTGGGGTGAAAATGACTTGCATATATATATATATATATATATATATATATGGTTGAAATATAGGGCGAAGTAGAATTATAGTTACAGAGGGTAGTTGAAAAAAAAATTGAAAAAGTGTTTTGTAGAATGTTTCCAAAAGCGGTCGCATATACAGGGTTGTTGGAATATGGAATCGAGTGGAATTGTAGCGTGATTAAAAAATGTTAGAAAAAAATTGTTTGAATGGGTTTTTCATAAGAAGTTGCTTATATAGGGTGGTTGAAAGATAAATAAACAATATAAGAAAAATATTATGATACGGAATTTAAATTAGTTTACATAGCAAATGCCCGATTATTTTTGGATATATGTACGTTTATGATAAAATCTTGAATTTAGGAGTGAATCTCGGTCACCCATTTATGTATATATATATATATATATATATATATATATATATATATATATATATATACAATGATACAATGTCAACTCTTGAAGAAGTTGTAATGTGAAGTAATTTTAGTCCTATCATTTTCAAAGTAATTTTGACCTAGGCTACTGTGAAAATAATAGCTAATTCTTTTAACACTTTTGTATTTGATAGTTTTGAATGCATGGATCAAAAGTCGCAATGTCCGTGAAGTTGGGGAATCCTTTGTTGTCGATCTACAGCCCCTCAAAAATCAATATCTTACTTTCAGGTTGTGTCCGTTAACACTTTTGATCATTATTATTTACAAAGCGATTAAACTAGTGATAAATAAATGTATATATCGATAACAAAGGACTTTTAGAGTTTGTGCCTCTGGAGACTTTTGATCGACGAGTTCAAAACTATTAATTAAGTACTAGAGTTTTAAAAAATAGCCAAGAGCCACTTTCCTTAAGAGTGCCCATATATACAGATGAGGTCTTACATTAAATTGTGTTGATATATAACTTAACAGGATAAAATAAAAAAATTGACGTTACTCGCAAAGATTAATGACAAATAATTAACTAAAGCCTATAACATGTCTTTATTGTATAAAAACGTGAAAAAATTGTTTAGTAGAAATTTAAAAAAAACGGACAATTATAACAAATAGTATCAAACTATTTTCAAGTAATATACCTACTTGTTCTCATTGATAAGAGAATAGTTATTGACAATGTCTAATTTGTACACACAATATAATGATGCAAAACTGTAATGGGACTTACCTAAATATTGCACAGAAAATGTTGCAGGTAACTTAATATTTATTGTTGATAATTCGGTCATTGTGGCAAAATTGAAATATTTAGCAAAACACTGCCATAGGATAACACACTCTGTTGTGATTCATAATAAATATTCCATTACGATTATCTACTAAATCCGATAATTTATTGATAAGATTTGTTTAAGGTCATGTGGCAATTCAATATGACAGATTTCCCAGTCAACTCAGTATAGGCAAATTACCTATATCTAGATGGATATAGATCTATCTGTATATCTATACTATTATAAAATTACAGTTTGTATGTTTGTTTGTTCGGAACTACTGAACTGATTTTGCTGAATCTTTTTTTGTTGCAAAGTCAAAAGACTTAAAATCTTATATACATTTTATCTCCTTACATTGACAGAAACGGTAGATATAGCGAAAAAACTACTACGATGTTGGGAAACACATAATTGCAGTATTGGTTCTACCCCATGCGCCAAATATTACATACTAGCATTAACTTAGCTTTTATTCAAAATTTGTAATATGCTATTGTAACTTGTTTCGATTAAAAAAAAATCAAGCGTAATTTTACAGGGTATTCCATATATAGGATAGATGAAACACAGAGCGGAATAGAATTACATTGGTTTAAAAGATTTTAAAAAATGTTATATTAGGTACTTTAGGTGCACTTGCATACATAAAATATACAGGATGGTTAAAATATAGGGTAGAGTAGAATTCTAAGCACGCAGGGTGGTACAAAAATGTTATATTTGATGGCCCATAAGTGGGATGGAGTAGAATTATATTTATACAGGGTGGGTAAAAAAATTATTGAAAAATTTTGTTTTATAGGGTAGAACATGAGCAGTTGCATATATCTGAAATATAGGGCGAAGTAAAGTTATAGTTATACAGTGTGATTCAAACAAGGTTAGAAAAAGTTTCAAATGAAGGGTGGTGAAAAAAATATGAGGAAAAATTGTGAAATAGCGTAGCTCATAATCAGTTGCACAGATAAAATAATTGAAATATAGAGTGGAGTAGATGATAGTGAACAATGGCGGCCTTACCCATTGCGAGGCTACGGGCAGCAGGTCTTTGCGAGGCCCTTTGTCCTACGGAAAAGTACCTATGTGATGCGAAAGTAGGTCTGGTTGTTTGGTATGTTTGATGATAAATGATAAAGTTATACAAATAAATAAAATTTGAGTTTTAAAATATTTTACTTACATTGAAAGATTTACAAAATTAAGATAATAAATTTTAAAATTGATGTTTGCGGCTTTTACTAAGACTAAAATCTTTAATTAAAGCACAATAATCTAACGAATGAGCTACGTCATTTTCGATTGAAAGAATAGCAAGGGCTGAAAGACGATCCTGTGTCATCGAATTCCTTAAATATGTTTTAATGATTTTAAGCCTCGAAAAACTCCTTTCAGCAGACGCAACCGTAACAGGTGTGGTGGCAATAATTCTCAGAACTATTTCGATAGTGGGGTAAACTTCAGTTAATTTTTTTTCTATTATGTATTTCATCACCGAGATAATGTCATCGTTTCCTTCATACACACGGATGAACATATGCAGTTCTTCGTATAATTCATGTCCATCAATATCACAGGATTCTCTTACTGTCATAGATATTTGCAAGTCGCTGCATTGCTTCAAAAGTTCACTATCACTAATTTCCTTTAATCTTCTTATATTATACATGAAACCAAATATGCTCTCATGATGTTTAAGTGCCTCAAACCTAGGATGGCAGCTTGCGCGCACGTTGTCGACAATAACATAAAAATAGTTTATTTTGAAAATCTCTTCCGCATTCAATTCATGAGCTTCATCTTCCCCTTCATAATCAAAATGCCTTTTTTTACGGCGTCTTCTGACTTCTTTAAACTGTCTGTCAATATCATTTTCCTCGGCTATTTCTCTCGCTGTTACAAGGGATGACTGAAAACCATTTTCTCTATAAATATCGAGCCAATTTGTGAATGCGTCTAGGTGTTGTATAGCCACATCTAAGTGCATGTTTTCGCTTTGCCACATTTTACTGATAACATTTATCTTTGTAAGAATGTTATACCATATGACCAGTGAAACTACAAATTCGTAGGTAGTAATTTCCTTTTCTATAGAATGGCATTCACTGACCAACTGACAATCTCTCTTCGAGGTGTCATTCCTTTGTACGCAAGACAATATATATTATATATAAATATAATATATATTGTTTCTGGTCGGGAACCTTCATCAGTTGCGCTTCCCACAATTGAATGTCCTCTCGAACACTTCTTTATGCATTTGATGCATTTCGTTAAATTTTATCGTGACATTCTGTCCTAGGAGTTAAGGGAGAACAGCAATTACACGGAACGGCTCCAGATTCGGAACCTTTGTGTACTGATTCTCTTGAAAATCCTAGATGTCGGTCTTACATCTCGCGTCTTCAAATTTAACGAAATGCATCAAATGCATAAAGAAGTGTTCGAGAGGACATTCAATTGTGGGAAGCGCAACTGATGAAGGTTCCCGACCAGAAACAATATATATTATATTTATATATAATATATATTGTCTTGCGTACAAAGGAATGACACCTCGAAGAGAGTATTCAATATCTGTGACAGGTGAAGTAACCTGAAAATTTTATCGTGACATTCTGTCCTAGGAGTTAAGGGAGAACAGCAATTACACGGAACGGCTCCAGATTCGGAACCTTTGTGTACTGATTCTCTTGAAAATCCTAGATGTCGGTCTTACATCTCGCGTCTTCAAATTCAACTGACAATCTGTTGTATTTTCTGCTAAATCCTTAAAAGCATCACATATATCGCTTAGTTGGTATTTAACGGCCTTCACCGATGCTAGGCTGCACTCCCATCTAGTTTCAGAAAGTGGTTTTAGCGATAAGAATTTTACATGAGCATTTAAAATAGCCCACCTCTGACTAGAGCCGGCAAACAGAGTGTACAACCTTTGTAGCAAACCAAAAAAAGATTTTGCTTGGACACAAGACGATGCTGCATCTCCTAGGATGAGATTCCAGCTATAACTCCCACAAGGTAAAAAATAAGCTAGTGGATTAATTTCAATAATACGTTTTTGGACACCACTTTTTTCACCACGCATATTGGCACCATTATCATATCCTTGACCTCTGCAGTTTTGCAATGATATACCTAACTGTTCTATTTCTGTGATTATACAATTAGTCAAACTCTCAGCTGTGGTTTTTTCGACGGCTATGAAACCAATAAAGTGTTCTTCAATTTCAGCTGTTTTTGTATTAAAAAATCTTATAACAATTGATAGTTGCTCAACACGAGAAACGGCCCGAGTACAATCAAGAATAATAGAGTAATATTTATTATTAAATATTTTTTCAACAATTTCAGTTTTCACGTGACTTGCCCTTAATTGTATGAGCTCATTTTGAATATTTTTTCCGATATAGTGGTCATTAATCGTTTTATCTCTTACTTGTTTTAAGTGAAGTCTCAGCACGGGATCAAATCGGGCTATTAACTTTACTAAATCTATAAAGTTGCCGCTTGTCTCACTCGAACCTGAGTCAGATGTTAACTTCTCTCTATGACCCCTGAAGGCCAAATTGTGAGATGCTAAAAAATTTACAATTGCGAGCAATCGTTCTAAAATATCTCTCCAGCGTTGCCTTTCTTGTTCAATTTGTGACTGAGCCAAGGAGTCAATAGTGGAACAGCTTTTTAAACCATTCTCTAAATTAATCCATTTCAGCATACAATCTTTGTGCTGTCGACTAGATTCGTGAGATTTTAGGTAATCACCCAAGTGTTTCCAATCACACATTCCTTCACTTGATCCAATCTTTGTATTTTCTAGCCCGAATATTCGACACGGAAAGCAATAAACGGCATCCTTTGTTTGTGAATAAATCATCCAGCTCCTGTCAAGCTTTTCACCATTAACTAATAGGTATCATATTATAATGATATTCACTGAATCGCCGGCCATTATCATTTACGGGAAACAACTCAACTTTAATCCGGATTGGACCTCTTAATACAATCTCAGTTCGGTCTACATCAGTAATTGTTATGGGCCACAAATCGGGGTCATTTTGAGGATTCAGATTTTCCATTCCAGCACTCAAGGATGTAGACGTAGACTCCGGCTCAGATTCGTGTTCTTGACAGGATAGCGTTGACGGTGGCACTGGTGACTTAAGAGACAATGATGTAGTTAATTCATCATCAACCTCGCTGTTTTTACTTGATGACGGCGGCGGCACCCATGATGATGTGGAATGAATGTTTTCAGCTGAATTAGGATTAAAGTCACTTTTAGTCAATAAATGTTTCGTATAGGTTTCTTGATTATCACTTTTTATATATTTATATAAAGATCTACGTAGATTTTCTTGCAACTGCTTTCTTTTGATAGCTCGTTTCCGTTTTGAACTACCTGATTAAAATTTTCTACCGGCATCACGATAACGCGAACTCATTTCGTAAATCTTGTTTTGTTTCGCACAAACAGACAGAAATAATTTTTAAGTAGGTGTCACACAGTTTTTTACACTTTGTCAGCTTACTCAATACTTAAAATACTACAAATTACACTTTTCCAGCTCACTCAATACTTGAAACACCATAAGAACGTAATAATATTAAATATAATTCAAAGATATGTATGCTACAGCAACGATTTTGTAACTCATACTGCAAGCAAAATAATTCCAAGGAGACAAAAGTTGACGAACGAAATGAAACAATGGAATTTCTCTAGCGACGGGGATTCCCCGAGCAATAGACGAGCAGAACATTATGTCCCGACTCCATAGTGTAAGATGAGAAGATGGACCTTCTTCCTATTCCGACAATACCATAAACGCGTTCCCTTAAAGCAGATCTTTTGTCATTAGATGACGGTACCACGTGTACCATTCAAGGTCATTACCAGTCTGCTGGTTTTTTTGATCATTAAACTACATTGTCAGACATAATTGTGGCAAATACTATATACAAAAAAAATCCTTATTTTATTTTTCTCCATAGCAGTTTGAGTTTTTCAAAAACAAGAACAATATATATGGTCTGCCTTTATGATTTTTCATTGTTGTGTTGAGGTCAAGTTACCTTTCTTGTTCTCTTTATCTTTTAACAACCGTTCGTGGCTAGATGGCGGGAGGTATTAGAGTTATATTTTAAAAATTGTGCAAATTTAAAGCACTATTTTCCATTTTAATAATATTTTTACCACACCTGCGTGGAAAGTTCGAATTCTTGCCCTGTTTTGAGGGAAGAAAATGCCTCATTTTTACCCGGGTAAAAATAATTTGGTTAATTGTGCGTATGCGTCAACTTTTTTTCCCTGGTAGATATAAATAATATCTGTTGCCTAGCAACGCATAATAATAAATAAGTTAAAGTCTAACCTTAACTTAAATTAATTCATTTTAATAATTCGTTATTTTGACGATAAAAATAATACAATTTTTAAGTTCTTGTTAGAATATAATTTATTTAGAAATGATTGATTCTGACGACTCATTTGATAGTGATGATGTACAAGAAGTACTGAGGGACATCGAAGGTGAAGCCGGAGACATTGTGAAGAATTTATTACCTGATAAATCGAGTCCAAAGTATATGATCTGTTATGAATCATTTTCTAAGTGGATGGCAGATAATAAAACGAAGTCATATTCGGAAGAAGTATTTTTGGTTTATTTTAATGAGTTAGCTAAAAATTTAAAACCATCAACTCTATGGAGTCGTTGGTCAATGTTAAAAACTGTAATGAATCTTCATCATGGAATTAATTTAGACGAATACAATATTAATTAATTAACTTATACATTTATTTCGAACTTTCCATTACAGATGTGGTAAAAAGAAGTATGCGCACCTCGGGAAGAAAGTACGTCATCTCAATCCGCGTGTTTGTCACCCTCGCTTCGCTCGGGTGACAATCTTACACGCGGGTTGGAATGACGTACTTTCTTCCCTTGGTGCGCAATAGTATATTGCGCACCAAGGGAAGAAAATGATTCATAACAGATCATATACTTTGGACTCGATTTATCAGGTAATAAATTCTTCACAATGTCTCCGGCTTCACCTTCGATGTCCCTCAGTACTTCTTGTACATCATCACTATCAAATGAGTCGTCAGAATCAATCATTTCTAAATAAATTATATTCTAACAAGAACTTAAAAATTGTATTATTTTTATCGTCAAAATAACGAATTATTAAAATGAATTAATTTAAGTTAAGGTTAGACTTTAACTTATTTATTATTATGCGTTGCTAGGCAACAGATATTATTTATATCTACCAGGGAAAAAAAGTTGACGCATACGCACAATTAACCAAATTATTTTTACCCGGGTAAAAATGAGGCATTTTCTTCCCTCAAAACAGGGCAAGAATTCGAACTTTCCACGCAGGTGTGGTAAAATATACTATTGTGTTTCTAAGAAACTAGCCCAGATTTAATTCTTATGATATTTTCCATTTATTAAATCTTTTGAACAAATAATTGGTAAACGTGTTGTAGTGGTGCCATCGGTGGTTATTAAATGAAATCCTCATTAATTTCTCAGCTTTGGATAAGAGTAGGTCCACCTTGATATCTTAATCGAGTCACAGACTTTATAATAATAAACTAGTTCCGAGTGCTATGCGTTTAAAATACCGATCTTCAAGTGTTTTGAGGCGCGATATTCAAATAATACAAAATGAATTTATCAATTATGATTTGAATGAATGAATTAGTTAACTAACTTTATTTTAATTTACCGTTATGTTATAAGCTCAATAAATAATTAAGAATCAAAATCAAAAGTTTTAAACAAAAAAATATATAGTTAAAAAAATCTATATGTTTTTTTAATTTGCTTGACGCGAGGCCCCTGCAAGAGCGAGGCCCCGGGCGATTGCCCTGTTCGCCACCCCCTAAGGCCGCCGCTGATAGTGAAGTATTTAAAAAATGTTATATTAGGTAAACAATAAGCAGCAGCATATACAGGGTGGTTGTAATACAGGTTGAAGTAGAGATATACATACAAGGTGATAAAAAATTTGTTTTGAACAAAATTGTTATATATGGTGCCTCATTAGCAGTTGCAGTTTTGGTGAAATATATTGGGAATTGATGGATTTATACTTATAGAGGTACTAAAATGTTAAACTGGGTTGCCGATAAGTAGTTACATATGCAAGGTGGTTGAAATAGAGGGTGGAGTAGAATTATAATTAATCAGGGTGCTTCAAAAATGTTTAAAAAAATGTTGTAGGACAGAATATGAGCTGTTGCATGTGTGCAATATCTGAAACATGAGTGGAAGTAAAATTCTCGTTATATATTGTGATTAAAACAATGTGAGAAAAAGTTGGATAATAGGAGTGGTTGAAATATAAGGTGTAGACAAATAATTCCTAGGGTGGTTAAAAAATATCACAAAAATAGGTATACAGCGAAGTTAGCAGTTGCATACATCAAATAGTTGAAATACAAGTGGAGTAGAGTTATGGGTAAGTGTTTAAAAAAGTATTTCATTTGGTGGCCACTAAGCAGATACATGTAGTTGAAGTATTTTGTAAAGTAAAATTATGGTTATACAGAATAGTTTAAAAATAGATAGACAAATAAATTATAATGGTGGGCTAAATGGCAGCACTAAATATTGATGGAAGTTGAGTTATAATTATGCAAGGCTAATAAAAAATTGTTAAATAGGGTGAGAAATAAACAGTTGCAGTTTAGGCGTAATATGTTGGGGATTGCTGGATTTATATTTATACAGAGTGGAACAAAAAATATTATATTGGGTTGCCCATAAGTAGTTGTAAATACAAAGTGGTTGAAATCGAGATCGGAGTAGACTGTTAAAAAAATTGTTATATAGGGTAGACCATGAACAGCTACATCCTGCTATATGAAATACCTGAAATATGGGGCGATGCAAAATTAAAGTTATACATTATGTTTAACACAAACTTAGAAAAAGTTGCATATAAAGGGTGGTTGAAATATACGGTGGAGAGAAAATACACTTTACAAGGCGGCTCCAAAATTATCTGAAATATTTCGTATTTAGCGTAAACCATAAGCAGTTGTGTAACTGATATATAGGGTGGAGTAGCTATACTTAGTGTTAAAAAAATGTTATATTAGTTGACAGATAAACAGCAGCATATACAGGATGGTTGCACTATAGGGTAAAGTAGAATTACAGTTATACAAAGTTGCTAAAAAAATTTGGAGATATATTCCGAATTAGTGGATTTATACTTATGTAGGGTGTTTTAAAAAAATTAGAAAAAAAAAAGATATATAGGATAGCCCAAATGTTTCATAAGCTATTCCTTTTTGTAAAATTTGTACATTCCATACGCGGCTGAACCCTATTATAAAATTGGAAATGCTGTGGAACCTTTGGTGTATTACAAATTTGAAAATCACAGATTTGCAACATAACAACAAAACGTTTATTTAAAACACTTGTCATCACCACTGAGTGGTGCGAGTCTCAGCTGTCTAGTGAGACTTGGAGAGTAGGCATATTGAGATCCCATTTTTTCGTTATTTTTAACTTAGTCATTTCAACCTCTCGCGGAACTAAGCTGCAACACTTAAAATAATTACTCCTTCGTTTAAAAAGAGAAATATTTCGGTTTATAAATAAGTTGTTACAATCCTAGATCCTAGATAAAATAAACATTCTATATAAGTGATCATTTGTTAAGTTAATTGCAAATAAAACTGGTAATTTTAATTTAACTGAAGAGACAAAAAAATAAATGTCCAAATAAAAACAGCTAAACAATCTGTAAAGTGAGTAAACAACCAACAGAGCGGAAGTGTAAACAAATTGATTAAAACTGAGGCGCCTCCTGATGAGCGGACAATTTTAGAAAGTGGGTGAAAAACCGTAAGTGCGCTAAAGTTTTAAAATACGTAATTACCTCGTGGCAACATGGCGAGCGGTGAAAATGCTGCTTTATATAATGAATTATATAAATTAAAAAAAAGTGATCTAATAGACATAATTTTATACCAAAAGGTACCTGAACATCTACTTCAGAATTCTGCACTTAAATTGCGTCTGCATCAAAGTGATAAACGGGAAATTAAACCAGTTGACCGTAGTGAGATAAATGTAACATCGTGCATTCAAAGTGAAAGTGAAAACGATAACTACTATAAAACTAAATTAATTTATCATTTAGAGGACCGGATTAAAGAGCAAAACGACATAATTCAAGTCCTTAAAACTCAACTAAGTGATAATAATAAATGCTGTATTAAATTACATGAAAATTCAATGAAATTTGCAAACGCAGCAAAAAGGGTAGAAGTTCCAGAGCACAACGGCACAGACGTACCTGGTGCAAATAAGCCAGCTGTCAAACCAACTGAAAAATGTAACGAAATCAAAACATCTGCAAGCGTCACAAAAGAAAAGAAAACTAGAATCCCAGGTAAAGCACACGATAGTGGGCAAAATTCTAAAAAAACACAAATGAAACAGAGTGACTTGAATACCAGTGCTGGTTTGAACGACCGAAGAAAAACCAGGCAAAAAATTGAAGGTACTTTAACAAACATAAACTTGAAATCAGCAGAAAGGCTCTCGTTTGTGCATATCTATAACCTGCATCCCGAAACAAAGGTGGAAGAGGTACTTGTACATGCACAAAATCTCTGTTTAGCAGCGACTTGTGAAAAGCTGACTGTCAAAGATCCAACCAGGTACAGTTCATTTAAAATTGGAGTACCTACTTCAAACCTCAACCTAATTAATAAGGAAGAGGCGTGGCCAAAAGGAGCATACATTAGGCCTTTTTTTCACCTCACCAAGAAAAAGAGGATGAATTCATAAATATATGCATTGATCACCAAAATATTCAATGCATGCGACAAAAACTAGATGAAATTGACGTTATGATTAAGACAACTGACTTGGAAATCAGCTTCTTCTGTGTAAGTGAACATTGGGCCGTAAATACTGACGAAATGGAATCCTACATATTAGATGATTATGTGTTATCATCCTATTTCGTTCGCAAGGACCATATCAATGGAGGCTGTGCCATCTTCAGCCATTCAAAATTTTCTTGTGTAGAACGTAAAGATATTGTAGATGTCTCACTGGAACTCCACTGTGAAATGGCAGCCATAGAGATAAGTAATACTAATATAATTGTAATTACATTTTACAGGCCCCCAAATGGGGATTTAAATATATTCTTTAATCTTTTGACAAATGTATTAAACAAAATCGATAATGAAAATAAAATTGGCATCCTAAATGGAGACTAAAATATAAATTTCAATAACAATGATAAAAAACTATGTAATTTACTAGACATAACTCAAAGTTTTGGATATGTAAGTACAATCAATGAAAATACAAGAATTAACACTTGTATAGATAATATTCTTATATGTGAAAACATAACTAATTACAGTTCTTTTGTATTTGACTATGGTCTGTCAGATCATAGTGCAGTTGGCATTCAATTTCAAATCCCAATAAATTCTGTAGTATATGAATGCAGCCTTTACAAATCTGTAACCCAAACAGGGTTAAATCTATTTTTTTTATCGTTAAATGAGCAGATTTTAGTTTTATTGATGATCACATGATAGATATTAATTATAAAATGTGCAAGTTTATTAATGTATTATCAGAGGCGGCTAATGTATGTTTTCCTTTAAAAAGACAAAAACATAGAACGCATAGTATTACTCCTGTACCCTGGTTTAACGATAATCTAAAAAGGTCCCGCGAGCTTGTTCACTTTTTGCTTGAGGTTAGTAAAAAGTCACCAACAGCTGCAAATAAAAAATTGTATCACGAATTTAGGATAAAATACAGACGTGAAATAATATTAGCAAAACAAAAAGCGAATTCTAAATATATCGAGAATGCCATAGATAATCCAAAGAAACTCTGGAATGTTATTAACAAATGTAAGAAAATTAACCCAATGGAAAGTACAAATTATAGTTTGATACCTGATGATTTCAAAACATATTTTAAGAATGTTCCTGACCAAATTATTGAAAATATAGCCACGGGTACTAGTTATTGCGATTTCCTAAGCAAGAATAAAAATGTTACCAACTTTGAATTCAATGAACTAACTATCGTTGAAGTGAGAGATGCAATTAAAAAAATGAGGTACCAGACGTTGAACTATATCTGTTCGCTGATGACACAGCCGTTACCACAGAAATGGATAACTTTGAAGATCTTTCTTTAAAATTAGATGAAATTCAAACTAAACTTAAAACGTGGTTTGATGCAAATAAATTAAGCCTCAACGAAGCCAAAACCGAAAAATTCTATTTCACATTAAAAAAATTAGATGATACATGTCAACATAATGTAAAATTTCTTGGTGTAAATCTGGACCAAAAACTTCTGTGGCATTCCCATGTGGAACAAGTTTCGGCTAGTGTTTCCAGAAATATATATATTTTAAGAAATATTGCCCAATTAACGGATACAAGGGTTACCATGATGGCATTTCATGCTTTAATAATGACGCGCCTAACCTATGCAATACTGGCATGGGGACATTCCCCTGCAGCCAACAGGCTCTTCAGCATGCAAAGAAGAGCTCTAAGAATCGTGGCAGGTCTCGGATATAGGGAAGATTGCCGTCAGGCTTTTACGTCAGTAAAAAACTTAAACTTTTATACCACGCAAGATTCTCAACATAATTACAAGACAAGAAATCGTGAAAATATCACCCAACCATATAATAGAATCAATCGCTCGCAAAATGCCATAAACTACTACGGTCCAAAATTTTTGAATAAATTACCACGGGAAATTAAAACCTTACCAATAAAGCAACTCAAACAAGCCGTAAAATTTTTCTTAATAAAAGCTAGTTGCTACTCTGTTGCCAATTATTTTGAATTGGATTTTGACAAAAAATTTTTCAAATTGTAAAAATTGTTAGTCATATTTTGTTATTATTATTAATTTGTTTTTCGTATATTATAATGTATTTGTTTTTTACAATTTTTTGTTATATATGTGTATGTATGTATGTATATATATGTATATATGTATGTGTATATATTTTATTAATTGACGAATGTAAAACTTTTGTATCTCACATGAATAAACATATCTATCTATCTATCTATCTAATCGGTAAATGAACTTATCCCCTTTTATGAGAACAATAATCAAAATCCTACTTTTAAATTTTGTCATCTGATTTATGGTTACAATAAAATCTAAGGCTATACTATTTTTTATACCGGTGTTCTTGGAACCTTGTCCAAATACCTAATTTCTTTAATAGGTACAGTAATTTCAGACAAGTATATTTTCGAAATACAATTTAATTGCACAATATTAATCCTTTAATTATTATTTGGGATAATTCAGCCCCAATATAATAACGTTATCATATTGTGAACTATTTAACGCCGCGTATTCGAAAAACTGCGATTAGTAAGAATCAATTAATAAGAGACAACGCGTAGGCGAATACATCGATTGTGTTCTAGAGATTATTAGAATGACAAGAGTCAAGACAAGTCTCCAACTCTGGTGGTTTGTTAAGAGATCCACTATTAGAACTTCTACAGTTCAGTCTCAGATAAAAGATATGATAAATAATTGCTGAGTAAGGTATATTAAGTGCAACTGAGGGGGAAAACAAAAATCTAGAGAGAATTTACACGAATTTGAGGCTGACGTTAATAAATCTATCATACCCCGATTTACCAGAGGACACTAAAGACCACTTGGCTACACAAAATAACAGAGGCCGGCATGAGTATTTCCAATCCAAGCGTAGGAGCATTAATTCAACCAGGAAGAACCAGTGTTACCCCTTCAGGCATTGTTATTTGGTGTAAACCATTGAACGGATACACAAAACTGGTACCAGACGAGTACCTTGTCGTTGGCAAAGGGATGTTATCTGAAAGATCTTCAAAAACTCCGACCAGGCAGCTTATGCTGTCTAACACTCTACCGGCCTCCAGGACAATTACCCATCGGGGATTTTTGCAGTAATCATAAGGTAAGTCATTAGGGTCCATTGCCAAGTCCAGAGTATTGAGATCATCATACATTCGGCCAGTTACCAACTATATTCAGCTAAGAACAATTACAGACGACTCCATGTGAATACAGACAGATGTAGAGCTGCAGATAGAGAATAACAGAATTTCGCACAAGAACTGACGCTGGGTTCTTCGGAATTCCAGACTTAGTTGACAAAAGTATTATCGAATTTGTACCATTCATGTATTTTAGGCGCTAGGCGCCGGGGACGTTTTGTGTCTGAGAAATGACTTCCTCATTGAAAGATTAAGTTGTAGTAATATCTCGACTAAACGTAAGCTAATTCAATCTACAATCACTGGTTCAGTATCTTACGACATTTTGCGAGACCTCATTAACCATGAACATCTAAGTTCAACTTCTTCTTAAATCAGACCACTGAGATCAGCAGCTCTTTCTTAAGTATATGGTATCTCTTATGCCATATAGCAGCGATGGTGAACCTTTTGAGATTGGCTCTTCAAAATTTTGAAAAATCGAAACATCGATTTTGTAACGTATCACACAGCACAAAAGTAAAGACTTAATAAATAAGTTATTAATACTTGTACATGTTCGTCCGATTTTAGTATTAAATTATTAATTATTATTAACGTGACCATCACCAACGGAGTCAAACGAGAACGAGAACTCCACCCGCAGAAAGTGTTGCGCAGGATCAACAGCCAGGGCTCACTCAAGCGGGACTGAAAAGACAGCGCATGAAATGGACTAGCGCCATGAATGAATTTATAATGCGCAGGTTTTAGGGAATTACGAACCTTGGCCAGGATAAGACTGGATATCGCTAAATACTCCATCAAGAATTCTGACGTGAGTACTCAGAGCTTCAAGTTACCGAACAGAGAGTCGCAGATCAATATCGTGTCATCTTGAGAAATGGCCTTATTTCGCCTGATCAACTGGACACAATACAGCGAAGTTGAGCGCGAATTAATGGGTCGAAGTACAACAGATCCAGAGCCTGAAACACCTTTGGCGCAAAGAGCAGACGAGACTCAAGAACTTCAACAAGAACAGCCAGCCAACGATGACCCTTGAGAAAATCCAAGCAGAAATGGAAAGAGCTCTTATAGAGTATAGTGGAACAGATCCATCGAATAGACCAACTCTTCCCAAACTAAGTTCTTCTAAGAAACTGGGTATCGTCTTGCAGGCCATGAACACATTTATCTTGCCAAACTATGTTTTAGGTGCTAATACGTTACATATAATCATCTACTGTGCTGCAATTTCCATCTGCAGAACAAATGGGGTCGCAATAAGACCAAAGTAAGACCCTCCCCAATTTAGACAAACACATCGAATACCACCTTGGGAAAGAAGGCTAGAAGGGAAAATTAATTCTCTTCGGAAAGACATTGGAAAACTGACCGAGTACGAACGAGGGGTCAGGAACAACAGAATAGAAAGACTTGTCAAGACTATCATGGACAATAACCGAATACACTCCCAGTGGGGAAATCAGAAAAAGCGTTTTATAGAAAACTCAACGACGTCAATAATAATGAAATTCCTAGTTATCCCAGTACAACGGCCATCGAGCAGTTCTGGAAAACAGAACTCTCCACAACAGTTTCCCATAACTCCAGAGCAAGCTGGACTAATGACGAGGAGGCTGCATTTCAGAATTGTGATAACATGCAACACCAACCATTTACAACGGAAGACACGTATATTCCAGGGAGACTCTCTTAGCCCGCTGTGGTTCTGCCTTGCCATGTACTCACTTTCACACAAATTGAACTCAGCTAACTTTGGGTTCAGTCTCAAGCACAACAACGTACAATGATTGAAGATAAACCATTTGTTATACATGGACGACTTAAAGTTGATGGCAGCTACGAAACAACAGCTGCATGATGTGCTAAAAATAGTAGAAGGGTTCTCTAGTGACATCCATATGCAATTTGGCCTGGACAACTGCCGAATTATTAATATAGTTAAAGGCAAAATACAGCAGGGCCCCTACGAAATGGGAGATGGCACCTCAATTGAATCCATAGAGGAAGGCCATACTTACAAATACCGTGGAATAAAGCGGGCTCAACGAATTGATCACACCACCATGAAAAAGGACCTAACAACAGAGTTTTATAGAAGGGTAAGACGACTGCTGAAGACCAAACTTACCAGTAAAAATTTGTTTCAGGCTATTAACACCTACGCGTGTTCACTACTTAGTTACTCTTTCGGTATAGTTAACTGGTGGAAGACCGACATTGAACAATTACAACGGAAAGTTCGAGTACTACTAACAAAAGCTCAAAATCACCATCCAAAGAGCTGTGTCGAACGTACAAGATTGCCCCGGTGTGAAGGAGGAACAGGATTGTCAGATATAGGCAAGTTACGTGATCAACAAATTTCCAATTTGCGTAATCATTTCCAGAAACTCGCAGAATTTTCTGATCTACACAGAGTCATATGTCAGGTTGATGAATCAACACCTCTGCGACTGACAGAACAACAGGTTCAAGTATACCAGACAACTGATCAGAAGCTGCTCAAATGGAAAGAGAAGCCCCTTCATGGAAGACATAAATGACGTCAACCAAGATTATGTCGACAGTTCAGCGTCGAACTACTGGTTGATCTCTGGACATATGTTTCCTGAAACGGAAGGCTTTATATTGGCAATCCATGATCAAGTAATTCCAACTAAGACCTATTTAAAGTACATCGTCAAAGACATTTCTATCAACAACGACAGATGCAGATATTGTTGCCAAACATCTGAATCTATCCAGCATATTACAGAAGGTTGCTAAGCGTTCGCTGCAACTGAATACAAAGAACGACACGATGCTGTGGCAAAAATACTGCACCAGGAACTAGCCCTGAAACTTGAGCTATCACAGTAAGTACACCCTACTATCTATACAAACCAGAATCTATTTTAGAAAATAACAACTACAAGCTGTACTGGGACCGCACGATACTGACCGATCGGACTGTTGCTCACAATAGACCAGATATAGTTTTAGTAGATAAAATCTCTAGGAAAACAACCTTAATTGACATTGTAATCCCTAACAACGATAACATAAATATTAAGCAGGCTAAAAAAATAGCCAAATACAGGGATTTGGGATTTCAAATAAAGACACAGTGGGACATGAACAACAAACGATCTGTACCAATTGTTATGTCAACAACAGGAGTAGTCCCAAAAGTTTTACTAAATAATTTAAAATACCTCGGTCTGGACGAACATCTTTACCAACTAATGCATAAAGCCGTTCTGTTAGGAACAGCCCGGACGGTCAGAAAATTCATCGGAAGCTGCCATGACTCCAACCATCCTGATAACCCCAAATTCAACTCCAACCAGCCTGATAACCTGGCAAATGCTCCCACAGAGCTAAACCCTTTTTATATCTAGGATATCTGGGGTTAGTGAATTTTCCCATAAATGCACGTTATGCGTGCCTTAGAGGGAGTGTGTTGCATTCACTGTATGGTCAACTCAGGGATCAACTTTGGAAAGGGTTTTATAGAAAACTTAACAACATCAATAATAAAGAAGGCCCTAGCTATCCCAGCAAAACGGACATCGAGGAATTCTGGAAAACACAGCTTTCCACAACAATTTCCTATAACTCCAGGGGCCCGATTCTTGAAACCATACTATGTGACGAAACTGGTCGTATACGGCCTTGCAGTCGTACACGAAGTTTGTTCTATTCCGGGTCAAATTGGTATTCTCGAATTGGTAGACGAGACAATAGAGTCTTTGCACATATAAAATCAAAATATGGGGAATTGCCAGAACTTCTTCAATACCTTCCATGTTACGTAGAAATTTTAAAATTTATAGCGCAAATAAATTAATTTAGACGGCCCAACACAAAAATACAAAATGTCATTCGTTTGACGTCATCTTTCGAGTGACAGAGAGGTCGAATGGTTTCGAGAATCGGGCCCCTGAGACACCCACGAAACATTAAAAGCCCTTATAAATGACATTATTACCTATGCACACAAGATCCCTAGTTTCCTTACGCATGGTGCTACCAAAGGACAACCCATGTACACAGAACCCACCAAAGGACCGACCACTCACTTGTCTCCCAACTTTATACAAACTTATAACATCGTGCATTAATCATCGCCTTTTCAGACATTGTGAGCTAAACAACATAATTACTCAACAACACAAGGGGTGCGAGAAAAATTTGATGGGATGCAAAGAACAACTGATAATTTATTCCATTGTCTGCAATCAAGACCACGCCAAACGACGAAATCTCTACATTGTATATGTCGACTACAAAAAGGCCTTTGATTCAGTTCCACATGATTGTCTCATTCAAGTACTGAAACTATATAACTTGAATATTGTATTATTAACTTTTTAGAATATGCCATGTCCAGTTAGTAAACCAAAATCTTACTGAATGAAGCCAACTGTTCCATACAAACTGACACCATTCCAATCAGAAGAGGTATATTCCAGGGAGACTCTCTTAGCCCGCTGTGGTTTTGCCTTGCCATGAACCCTCTCTCAAACAAACTGAACTCGACTAACTAACTAACTTCGGGTTCACTCTCAAATACAACAACGTACACGTATTGAAGATAAACCGTTTGTTATACATGGACGAATTAAAGTTGATGGCGGCTACGAAACAACAGCTGCTTAAAATAGTACAAGCGTTCTCTAGTGACATTCATATGCTATTTGGCCGTGACAAATGCCGAAATTATTAATATAGTTAAAGGCAAAATACAGCAGGAGTCTTACGAAATTTGAGACTGCATCTCAATTGAATCCATGGCGGAAGGCCATACTTATAAATACCTTGGATAAACCAGGCTCAACGTATTGATAACATGACCATGAAAAAGGACCTAACAGCAGTTTTATAGAAGGGTAAGACGACTGTTAAAAACCAAACTAAAGAGTAAAAATCTGTTTCAGGCTATTAACACCTACGCTTTTTCAGTGCTCAGTTACTCTTTCGGTATACTTAATTGGTGCAAGACTGACATTGAACGATTACAACGGAAAGTTCGTGTTCTACTAACAAAAGCTCAAAATCACCAACAACGACAGTTGCAGATAAGGTTGGTAAACATCTCAAACAATCAATCACATCACTGGAGGTTGTCAAGCATTTGCAGCAACTGCATACAAAGAACTGCACGATGCTGTGACAAAAATACTGCACCAGGAATTAGCACTGAAACTTGAACTATTACAGTCACTAAGAATACCCTATTATATACACAAACCCCAATCTGTTGTAGAAAATAACAACTGCAACAGAACAACACGATAGACCAGGTATAGTTTTAGTAAAGTCTCTAGAAAAACAACCTTAATTGATATAGATGTCCCTAACAATAATAATATAAATATTAAGCAGGCTGAAAAAATATCCAAATACAGGAACAATCAGAAAATTCATGTGAATTCATGGGCCTGATAACCTGGCAAGGGCTCCCACAGAGCTAACCCTTTTTGATATCTAGGATATCTGGGGTTTAGTGAATTTTCCCCTAAAGGCACGCTATGCTTGTCTTAGAGGCAGTGTGCTGCCATACATTGTATGGTCAAGTCGAGAAATAACCAACTCTGGCTGTTAGTGGAGAGAGCTCTTGCCGTCTGGAAGTGAGCGAACGCCGTTGCCTCGCCGTTGTGCGATTTTGATGGTTAAAAAATGGCGTTCTTTTAAGTTGGCTGGACGATTTTTCCGTGTCTGGTAGATGATGGTCGAGTGATATATTACCTGGTGGAAAATCCTATCGAGAAGACACAAGGATGTCTGAGATTTGTATGGATTAGGTAACCCTTCGTTCTGAAGGTAAGCGAAACCATTTTAGCGAAATAAATTTTAGGGACGTACGGGATGTATAAGCCGTACGGGATGTATAGGACGTACGGAATGTACAGGACGTACGGTATGTACGGTAGCCCGTGTATGGTGGATCTTTCCAGAAGATTTTTATGGTGCATTTTTACGGAGCAATTTTATAGAGCATTTTTAAGATGCCATTGTTGCTGTTAGGCGGTTCTACTTTTGGGCCGATATATTAAGTTGGTTTTTTTTGGACAAAGAATTTCCTACTTTTGGGCCGATTTAACCATTTTGATGGAGTATTTTCTACAGAGAAGATAAGTTTTGGATGGAATATTTGTGTTTCCGACAGTGTAGCAGTTTTGTGGTGGAGACATTTATGCAGTTTTGAGTTCATCTGCTGGCTGTATTACCGTTAATTTAATGGGATTCAATTGATGACCAGCCTTTGATGAATTATTTGTAGATATTTGGCTTTAAGTTTCCAGGATCAAGAGTACAGTACAAATAGACATTACAGTAAATGTGTGAAATAGCCATTTTCCGATCATATTTGTAAAGGTAAGGTTTATTTTCTCTTGACAGATTATACGTTATCTTTTTTGGCCAAATCATTTTGATTATGTGATTATAGTTGAGTACATTTTTCACAAATTTCACTAAGTATTTTTTTGTAAATATATTAAATTTTCACACTAAATTCTCATTTAATAATTTCAAATATTTCATATTACAGTTTCTAAATTTTGCTAGTTGACCAAATTTATTTGAGCGTTTCAATTTTTTATTTAGAGATATAATTATTATTTTCTATTTTTTGTACTCCACTTTTTTTGTTTTTTTTTATTAAACTTTCTGTATTTACATTTCGCAATTTTTTTTATATACCTAGCCCATCAATTCTTTTGCTGAGAGATTTCTTCAAGCACAAGTGAAAATATTGAATACCTTTTTTTGAACACAATCAGATAAAAAGCAGTGGTTCAAAAGGAACATAAATAATCTCAATATAGCCGGTGTGAATAACATCATAACCGCATACTATTTTTTGGTTTTTAAGGTATGTTCACTTATAGGTTTTCAACCAAATGGCGCCCTAATTTATAAATAAAATTTTTGTGTTTTACTATCTTACCCACACCCATATGTTCCCTATGAAAAACATCCGTCTCGCACATGCACACAGATCAAGGTAGGTTTTATGTTGATTCTTGAGTTTACGATTTTATAATACCAGGTTAGTGTTGCAAGATAAAACCGGACGATTCATATCTATTCGAGAACTGAACATATGGATTGCCACTGTAAATACCGTGTTGCGAACCAATGAAGCCAGTGAAATTTGATAATGATCAATTTTGAAAAATCTTACAAGGCACAACGAAGGAAACTTGTCTGGGTAAAGACTTTATAACACAATTTATTGATCAATGGATACAACGTAGTTATGGAGGTATCTATTATTAGTATAATTAGTATACTCCCGTCGTTGTAGTAAAACATGATGGAACGAACCGATTTTGGGTGGATTATGGAGAATTGAACTACGTAATAAAGACAGCTATTCACTTCCTCGAATTGATGAGACTCTTAGTAGCCTAGTAATGTTCCGTTGGTCCTCCACCCTGGATTTTAGGGGTGGATATTGGCACGTTGGACTTATTGAAAGTAACAGAGGGAAGACATGGCTTACCATCAGCATGGTGTTGTTCTATTTCACGGTCATGCTTTTTGGGTTATGTAACCCTCACATTACGTTTGAGACGTGAAGATATTATTACTGTATCCCTATGACATTCTGGTCATTGGTCACACATTTGGTGATCATTTGAATATCTGGCGAATTTTTCTCGTGATATAAGAATATCAAGAATGGTTCCATGTTTCAGAAAGAGTGTCAGTTTTGGAGCCACATCGTTTCCGAGTCAGAAATCTGGACTAATGAAGACAATATTTTGCCACCATTCTCCAAAATTTACATCGGTATACTATCGAAAAATAGCACATTCACTGGAATCAAGAATAAGAAACGGCATTCCAGTCCCATTCTAACGTTTCATGTACAATATGGAAAGTTGTATTTTGAAAGCTGGAAAAGAATTATTGTGTCGCCAGAAAAGAAGTTCTAGCCATCTTTAGTTATTGAACATTTTCCTCTAATATCTCTAAGGGCATCACTTCTTAATCAGAAAATATGATGCCGCGCTTAAATGGCTGTTGGGTATGAAAGGATCAGAGGGGCAATTGGAAAGGTGGATGAAGTAATTACATCAATACGACATCAAGGTAGAATGCGGTTCTGACTTCTCCGACAGATTGGATCTAGGTAAATGAAGATTGGACTATGGAAAAATGTATATAGGATCAACTTGCCGACCCAGAACTCGAACCAATCCTATCAGTAAATAAGAAACCTCAAGCCTCGATGAGCAAAACTAGCTAGTCATTTCTGCATTCAGAAGTCATTTTGGTGAGGCATGTAACAAGCCGTTCCTATAAACATCTACTTGTACTACTACCTGGTTTATTTAATAAATGATTTACATCAGAAAACGTGTTTAAAATTTAATGTTGGAGCCTACGTTCTTGCTCGTTCACTGGACAATCAGTTACGTAGAATCAAAAGTACCGTTCCAATATACTGTCTAACAATAACGAGAAATATATTTTTTTCTGAAACATGTTTTTATAACGAGTAATTTTCAATGCATTTGTTGCTTCTTTGTGGGTAAGTATGGTATTTAATGAAATACATACTTGTTATGTTCTTAATTTCAAGTGTCAGTTTTAAAGGTTAAACTTTTAAGAGCGGATCAACAGTATTTTAGTATCTTGTTCTTCAAATATATTTTGCGTTTTACTATTCAGAAAATGTTGCATTCATCTTCAACTTTATCGAATAGGCTGTACTCTTCGAGGTTAAGAAATTTTCTGTCTTTTCGTGTGAGTTTGTAGCTCAGTAAGAGAGTTTATGAATCGATAAATTATAGCTTTTTTGTTACTGATTTTGACTAGAGATAAATTATGGCTTATTTTAATTGTCTTGAATGGTATTTATCTTAGAATAAACTTTTAATAAGCCGCAGTCTGTTTTTTCTGGATATTTCTCTAACAGCTACTTCTGATGTGTCCTAGGGCTCGAATTTTGGACCACTATTATTCCTCCTTTTTGTGAACGACCCGTGCAATTCTCTTTATCTTCCAATAACAACATTGAACGATTGTGCACGAATACAAAATGCTCTTTGTAATCTTATTTTATGGTGTGAGTGTAACAAATTACTTTTGAACATAGCAAAATGCAAGGTTGTATATCCGTATAAAGTCAACGATGTCAATGTTATCTAGAGATTTGGGTGTAATTTTTGACACAAATCTCAATTTTATCTATCACATAAACTCAATGATCACCTTACAAAATGTATGGGTTTATCATGTGGAACTGTAAAAGCTTGAAAAACTTTATATTTCAGTTTCGAACGTACAAAGCTTCAATACTGTTGCAACGTATGGAGCTCGCATTATAATATTCATATTGTTAGAATTGAAAATATTCAGAAAAAATTCCTGAAATATTTAATGTATAAAGTGGATGGAATGTATCCAACAAGAGCAATAGAATACTTCATATGAGTTTCAAGATTCAAGTCTAGACTCTAGGAGAGCTGAGAAATCGATAGTTTTGGTTTATAAATTACTTCGTTGCCTAATTGACTGCCCTGATTGACTGGCTCTCTTGAATTTTTATGTGCCACAATATCACGTCAGGATTATCATTTAACATAGCCGTTTTAGAAAGTCACTCAAATTTACTTTTGAATTCACCATTGTGAAAACATTGAATAGATTGTGTCATAACTTTAATAATAAAATATCAAATATTTGTGAGTTTTCATGATTCTCTGTATCACATTAAACATGTAGCTCCGTCATACTTTCACTTATTTCTAAGCCTATTTTGTTATTTATATTTTATTTTTAATAATTACTGTTATTTTGCTAAACTTTTATTCTTTTGGTGTTTTGGAATGATATGTATATGAATACTATTAAAGAGAATTTGTTCATTGCTCTGTAATTGGATTGTAAAATCTATTGGGCAATAAATGCTATATCCCCGACTTGACCATACAATTTATGGCAGCACACTCCCTCTAAGGCACGCTAAACACTAAACCCCAGATTTCCTAGATATCAAAAGGGTTTAGCACTGTGGGAGCCCTTTCCAGGTTTTCAGGCCCGTGGTTGGAGTCGTGGGGGCTATTTCCAATAAATTTCCTGACCGTCCGGGCTGTTCCTAACAGGACGGCTTTTTGCATTTGTTGGTAAAGATGTTTGTCCAGACCGAGGTATTTTAAATTGTTTAATAGATGTTTTGGGACTACTCCTGTCGTTGACATACCCAATGGTAGAGTTCGTGTGTTGTTCATGAGTCTTTATTTGTAATTCCAAATCCCTATATTTGGTTATTTTCTCAGCCTGCTTGATATTTATTGTTGTTTGGAATTGCTATGTCAATTAAAGTTGTTTTCCGAGCGACTTTATGTACCAAAACTATATCTAGTTATTGTGAGCAACAGTTCGATCAGTCAGTATCGTGCGGTCCCAATACAGCTTTTAATTGTTATTTTCTAAAACAGAGTCTGGTTTGTATTTATAGTATGGTAATCTTACCGACTGTTTCAGTGCTAGTTCCTGGTGCAGTATTTTTGCCACAGCATCGTGTCGCTCTTTGTATTGCTGGATAGATTCAGATGTTTGGCAACCGTACCTGCATCTGTCGTTGTTAATAGAAGGGTTTTTAAAGATGTACTTTACTATAGATAGTTCTTAGTTGGAATTACTTGATCTTGAATTACCAACATAAAGCGTTCCGTTTCAGGAAACATATAACCAGTAGTTCGACGCAGCACTGTCGACATAATCTTGATTGACTTCATTTATATGTCTTCCATGAAGAGGCTTCTCTTTCCATTTCAGCAGTTTCTGATCAGTGGTCTGGTGGTATAATTGGACCTGTTGTTGTGTCAGTCGCAGTGGTGTTGAGTCACCAACTTGGCACAGGACGCTGTGTAGATCAGAAAATTTCTGCGAGTTTCTGGAAATAACTACGCAAAATAGAAATTTGTTGATCTAATAGTTTGCTTAGATCTGCCAATCCTCTTCCTCCTTCATACCGTCGCAAAGTTGTACGTTCGACAGAGCTCTTTGGATAATGATTTTGAGCTTTTGTTAGTAAAACTCGAACTTTTCGTTGTAATTGTTCAATGTCAGTCTTGCACCATTAACTATACCGAAAGAGTAACTGAGCACTGAACATGCATAGGTGTTAATAGCCTGAAACAGATTTTTACTGTTTAGTTTGGTTTTCAACAGTCGTCTTACCCTTCTATAAAACTCTGCTGTTAGGTCGTTTTTCATGGTCAAGTGATCAATACGTTGTGCCTGGTTTATCCAAGGTATTTGTAAGTATGACCTTCCCCCGTAGATTCAATTGAGGTGCTATCTCTCATTTCGAAGTGCCCCTGCTGTATTTTGCCTGTAACTATATTAATAATTCGGCATTTGTCTAGGCCAAATTTCATATGGATGTCACTAGAGAACTCGTCTACTATTTTAAGCATATCATGCAGCTGTCGAGTTCAGTTTGTTTGAGAGAGGGTTCATGGCAAGGCAGAACCACAGCGGGCTAACAGAGTCTCCCTGGAATATACCCGTTCTGATTGGAATGGGGTCAGTTTGTATCGAACAGTTGGCTTCATTCAGTGAAATTTTGGTTTGCCAGGTGGACATGGCAAATTCTAAAAAGTTATTAATACAATTATTCACTTTATATAGTTTCAGTGCCTTAATGAGCCAATCATGTGGAACTGAATCAAAGGCCTTTTTGTAGTCCACATATGCCATGTAGAGATCTCGTCGTTTGGCGTGGGATTGATTGCAGACAACGGAATCAATTATCAGTTGTTCTTTGCATCCCATAGAATTTTTCGCGTATCCCTTTTGTTGTTGAGTAATTATGTTGTTCAGCTCACAATGTTTGAAAATGCGATGATTAATGCACGATGTTATGAGTTATGAGTATGAGTATAATGTTGGGAGGCAAGTGATTGGTCAGTACTTTACTGGGTCCTGTGTACGTAGGTTGTCCTTTGGTAAGAGGTATGTATCACCTTGAGTAAGGAAACTAGGCATCTTGTGTGGGTGGATAATAGTAGTTAAACAAAAAGAGTTCTGGACCTTTAGTGGGCATAAAGGTAACCAGTCATCAAGTTCTCGCCGGGGAGCTGCTGCCGAGCTGTTGGTAGTTGTTGTTTGGATAAGAAGAATAAGACATTGGGAAGAAGAAGACATTGGGGGTGGTCGTAGGGGTGCGCGAAAGACATTTGGGTGTGTCGCAGAGATGCGCGCCATCTGTTGTTAAAAAATGAAAGCCATTGTATTGTGGGTTGCGTGTGTTGCAGAGGTGCGCGCCATCTGTTGTTAATAATTGAAAGCCATTGTATTGTAGGTTGCAGGGTGCACGCCATCTGTTGTTGGTTGTTATGGTTACAGAGAAAAAAAGCTAAATACTTAGCAGGGTATCGAACGCGGCTTGCCTGATTACAAAGTCAGGTGTCCACCGAGCTGCGCTAATGCGGTTAATTGAGAAATGTTTATTTGAAAAGGTATAGTACATGCCCGTTGCGCGGGCGCGTGTTTTTGGGCGTTGTTCGGTTGGATATTTGGGGGCTGGATGGGGGGATATGGTATTTTGTTGTCTGTAAAAAAATTTAAAATCTTGGTATTTTGTTGTCTGTAAAAAAATTTAAAATCTTTTGCTTAAGCCTGCATGCGCGAGAACGTCCACTCCTTCGAGTCTATAGTTTTCGTAAGCGAGCGCCTACCTGCGCAAGAACGGCAACTCCTTCGAGTCTCTGATTTTGTCGGATGATTTAAGGCATTGAACGCCTGTATGCGCGAGAACGTCCACTCCTTGGAGTCTATAGTTCTCATAAGCGAGCGCCTACCTGCGCAAGAACGGCAACTCCTTCGAGTCTCTGATTTTGTCGGATGATTCAAGGCCGAGCGTAATAATATTGAGACTTGGAAAAATTTGTTTCAAACGTCTGAATTTTAATTAAGGTGAAAATAATGGATATATTAAAACTAGACAACTGTTTAAATAAGTTTATTAACATATAGTATATTAGGAATTTTCAGAGCATCCTTAATAATTAAAGCTATATTTTGTTTTGTTTTTGTACAGTATATAGTAAGGCCGCCATCATCCAACCACATAGTCAAATCCAAAGAAATACCATCAGAACAAAGCTGGCAATCATCCCATACAGTGTCAGGTTCATCCTTTCTATGTGAAGGATCGTTATGGAAACCATATGCAAATTCCAAGTATTTTTTAAGCACCGTGTAACTCTCCACCGTTAAATGTAGAATTGTTTCACCAATTTTGAGAGTGGTCTCGGTTTCGGTAATATTAATTGTTAAAATTTCTGGTACTGCGGCATATTCGCAAGTGCGCCCGTTGTAAATAATCACAGTTGTTAAAACGTCTGGTACCACGTAACATCCATTTTTGGGATTTAGCTTTCCAGTTAAATCTTTCGGCAATATAGTTCTGGTTGGCACTGCACTCATATTAAATCTTTCTTGGTCATCAAGTAAACTTTCCAAATTCATGACTGGATTGTTACAGCTTCAACTCAAGACTGAATAAAATAAATAAATTCTTTTAACTTATTGTCGTGAGTGTGTGACCACAGCAAACACTACAAATATTAAATTTTTGTGGCTATAGGTGCAGTCTTATTCAATTCACTATGAATAAAAGGTGTGGAATATGTTTGGAAGAGATAATTTTAGGCTATTACCAAATTGTAACCATTGTTTCTGCTTCCCATGCGTAAAAAGATGGCATCAAAATAAAGACTTTGAATTGAATATTCGCAGAGGCTGTCCAGAATCCCGTATTGTGTCTCCTTATGTCTATCAATCTGAGGTTTATTACCAAAAAGCGGAAAAAGATCGTTATATAGTTGAGAAAAACGAAAAAATTAAGAAAATACGATGTAGGTATTTCCGAAAAAGCAAACCCAAATGTCCGTTTGGAAATACTTGCTTTTTTAGCCATCGATTACCAAATGGGGTAGAAATAGATATAGGGCCACCCCAAATGAAACGTGCAGGTATGGGTGGTCGTACTGATTTCATAGAGGATTAGTTCGCCCGTGGAGGAGGTAGAACTCAGCGCCCAGCAATAGGAGGGCTCCCAGATACGATTAGTTTACTCGTGGAACTCGGTGGAACCAGGAATTTTTTACCTCTTGAGGGATGAATAAAAATCTGTATTTATTTAAAAATTCATGCCAATAAAATCATAAATGTATTTAAAAATTCCTGATAATAAATTCTCAAATCAAGAATCTGTATTTAAAAGTAATGTTAATAAAATCGAAAAATAATATAAATCATGAATCCGTAATTTAAAAATTCCTGAAAATAAATTCACATTATATCTGGTATTTTAGATATCGAAACCACAACGGAAATGATGACCGCAGTGAAAGGAAACTGTGATATCTTGTTTACGCTAATTGAAACCGAGCTAAATAAATTTACAGGAAGCTGTGGTTTGATAAGGTTATCATGTTGTTTGCAGCAATAAACTTTTGCAGGAAGTTCCCATATGATAAGCATTAATTAGTTGTTTTTCTAGAACTAACGGAAATTTCGTTATACGCAAATGAAGTAGTTCGATGCTGATAAATAAAATAATTGCGAATTTTTATTTCATTGTAACATTAATATTTATTTTATTTTATTTTTATTAATAAAAGAAATACATTTGCTTATGCAGATGCGTAGCAAGAAAGCTACAGAAATTCGCATCCTCTATACTTTAATTAAACGCATCTCTATGAAATATATCAAATACGAGAAGTATCACGAGGAAATGCTCCTCAAACAACTTTCTGCACACAACGATCTAATTTCTGTACAAAACCAGCATTTGATGACTGAGTTGGATGAACTTAAACAAATTATGATACAAGTAAAGAATACCTCTGAGGCTGAGATGATTCAAATGCAAAAAGAACTATTACATGCGGAAGAAGAGAGGAACAAAGCAGATCGAGATCGTATGCGAGCTGAAGAGGAACGAGTTAAGGCTGAAAAAGAACGTATTCAAGCTGGGGAAGCTAGGGCCAAAGCCGAACTGCATCGAGTTAGACTAGAAGAGGAATCTGTCAAGGCATCGGAACGTCATTGTGAGGTTCTGAACGTTGTTTCTCAAAGAATACAATCTCAGGTAGTGAAACGTTTAAGGAACGAAGTAGTCCATCGTGTAGCTCCCAAGTCAATCAACCACGAAAAACAGAGATGTATGGCTCTGTTAGCTCTTAGTAAGAGTGAATGGTCTCATACGTAGACAGCGGCGGTCTTTCCAAGCAGCTATAAAGGCAGTGCTGAAGAAACATCCAAATGCTCAACTTGTTAAAGAATGGTTTGATGTCTCACATCCCATAGATATAGGTAACGCTCTCAAGTTCCGACTTGGGAACTTAAAAGTGTTTGCTAGGGGCAACACACTGCGAAATCAGCACCATTCTGTTGAACCATTGTATGATTCTGACCTAGTTGATAATATAGAATCTACCATGAATGAAAACTTTGCCATGGAGATTTCCAGCGATGCTGGAACCCACCGGCGTTGTCAAGCTCGGTGGGTGTCTGCTTCAAGGCAATAGGCCAGTCTTTGAACGTCTCAAGTCTGCTCTCAAATGTCACTTTGCTTTTATGTCTGATAGGTCTGGTGATGTGGTAAGTGTCATCAAAATCAAAAAAGCGACAATATGGATTCCAGTCCAGATGATCGGCAACAGGGTCATCACCATCTTCCCAGTTGAAACCACGTGTATCACAAAATGGGCATTCGACAGCGTCATTTAAGGTGCCATCGAATTCTATTGCATCTTGTCGGTAGATAAACCCTGCTCTTGCTAACTTTTCAGCAGGGAAGTCGGAAGGCCAGTTTTCAAAGGTACGTAATCGATTTTCGTATATTTGGAAGTATTCTCGACACTCCATGGTGTAGAACTGATGAAATAAACAATTTATTTAATTTTATTTATAAGCATTTATTCAATTTTTCTAATGTCAATATCTCTCATAATAATGTTTTTATAATAATAAATATGTTCTTTTAATGCAATACATATTGTCATCTAAACAAAATGGTTTTAACAATTTGTCAATCGGTAAACGATTTAGTAAATTTGACCATAAACAAATTTCGTCTATTATTTTATAATAAAAAGTACAGAAATTTAAGCGCTCCAAACAAATTATTTTACTTGAGATAATAGAGTTAATAGCTAAGAGTTCAACCACATCACTATAATCCAAATATAGTGCGCAAATGTTTTTCATCACCAACACTTGTTTGACGTCTTCATACTGGAACTGGGATAGATGGAGACAATCTCGGCAGGTCACTGGGGCAGCAAACTCAGGAGGTGTAACATTTTCAAAAAGTTGGATTTCAGGAGGTTGAGCTCAATGATGACATCTTCCCACTCGTACATAGCCATTACAATTTTCGTTGGTGTTCCAGCGGCTACAGGTGTTTTTTGCAAGATAACCACTGGAGAATAGGATCTTGACTGACTGAGTGCACATTGAACATCATACTCTGAATTCAGTAATGGAAATCTCGAATGCAGCAAGTAATAGTCTTCCTTTTTGGCAGCTTCATCATACATTTGTAACACTCTATCCAAGTCCGCACTGTAATTGATAGTGGAATCACTACTATAACCACTATCCATGGTTTCAAAACTGCTGATAGTACTCATTTTAACAAATCACTCGACTGGTATATTGGGACTGGGAATATATGTAGGGAATTTTAACAATTTTATAGTTGTACCCCTTCCACTACCTGATTGCGGTTGATTTGTATTATGTGTTCCTACGCCAAGATGGAAAAGTAGATCTCTTGTTGCTAAGAGCTCCTCTGTTCCCCATCACCATTATCATATATGTAAGGCTTTTAAATGTTGCATCACTTGTTGTTTTTCACAATAAAATTTGATATCTTTCTGTAATCGTTTAAGTTTGGTGATATGTTGGCTTAAACTTTTCGAATACTTTACAGTGATGTTTTCACCCTGAGTCTCCATTTTGTAATGCAAGCACATGTCTATATTTATGATAATTTATTATCAATTTATGATTGGCCTTGGTGTTATAGTCTGTTTTCAGTGCCAATCCAACTGTCGTGGCTCGAATCAAACCCAAGCCACCGAACTTTATCCTTGTTGCTTTTTCGTTGCAAAATTTTCTCAACAAGATACACATCAGGATAGGCAGCCTTTTGCAATTCTTCTTCGTAAAAGCTCCCTTGAATCGGTGTACCAGACATATCTTCCAAAATATACGTAACTGGATGAGTTATTTTAACCTGCGTAATTTTAAACAATTCCGTACTCCAGCTGGGAAGGTAACCTTTATCAAAAACGTGCTTGGTTTTACTTATTCGCACAACATCTCCGGCTTTCAGTTTTCTTGGCCTAGCAATTTTCAGGTTATTGTATACTTTAATATCTCGAGCGTTTTTCCTATTAATGTCCGCAGGTCTCATCTTTGTCTTGGAACGTTTTTGATGGTTGTAGTCCTTAACGATTTCCTGTAGAATATCTATCCATTTGTAGGTGCCGTTCAAACTAAAGTACTTGTAGAGCCGTTCTTTCAGCTTTCTAATTGCTCGTTCAGCTATTACGGTTTTCAGTCCACTAAATGTACTATAATGATTGATTCCGTATGACTTCATTAGTTTCTGAAAGCAACTATTGTGGTATTCCTTACCCTGGTCGGTTTGTAGATTTTTCGGGTGCCGTCCTTCCTTGAGAATACTCTCAAAGGCACGAGTTACCTCTTCACCGGATTTCGTTTTCAGCGGTCTCGTCCACACGTACTTTGAAAAACAATCAATCACCACGAGGAAGAACATGAAATTACGATTGGATTTTGCATAGAGGTTCATTTGTGCGAGGTCCGACTGCCAGGAGTCACCGAAACCTTTGATTATTATACGTCGGCGAGGAAACTTTCGTCTCACAGGTCTATGCAGTTCCTTAACGACTTGAACTTTTTCTTTGGAATGTTTCGCTATAGGAGCCATCTTGTATACTGCTTAAAAATAGACAAAGGCATGTTTTTATTGACCCTAATGATGCTTTTTAATTGCAGCAATACTGTCTGCGATTGCTTCAAGTTTTTGATTTTGGTCCAACATTTGATTTGCAATATCATCATGTAGTTTTTTCATGTCTCGGTATAGGTCAGGCACTACTTTTGTCATTTTGTCTCTAAGTTCAGTTAGATCAGAAAGATCTTTAGCCTTATCCTTTCGAACAATATTTAATACTTCTGCTGGATCAACACCTTTAGGAGCTTGTTTCAGAGAAAGTTCCAGATCATTTATACGTTTTTCCTGTAATATACGGTTGTCATTAAACGAGGCTTCAAATTTTGTGATGGTTTCCTTATATTCTTTCCGGGCAGATTCCAACTGAGCTTCTAATATATTGAATTTTGAAATGAGAAGCGATATATTTTGTAGTTGGGTTTCCATAGCTTGTTCGGTTTCCAACATGCGAGTATTCATTGCAGCAAAGTTTTGAGCACCACGTTCCTCGCTAACCTTTTCGTTTTGCTTAAACACAGATACGGTTTGCTGAACTTCACCAGTGTAGTTGCTGAAAGCTATTTGAAAATCACTATGTAGTTGCTGAAGTCCGTTTGCTATTTTCTTATCAACGTACTGCTTGTTGGCGGCATCCATGGCCTTCGTCGGTACTTCGACATTGGTAATTTTCAGCTTCTCAGCAACGATATTTCCCTCCGCGGTAAAAGAAAAAGGTACTTTCATAAAAGCTAGGTTATGTGATGTTGATGACATTAGTTGCTGATGGGCACTACGCCCAAACTTGTTTAAAGTCATCGTGAAAACTGACATGTTTGCCATAGGATAAGGAATAATATACACTTTCAATTTCGAATTTTATTTATCTCGTATAATATTAGCTTCCTTAAGTTCATTTAAAATGGCAATTATTTCGTTGTCGTGAGAGGTGTTGCCTGCTTCCTTGGATGCAATCAGTAGTTTCAGCCGTTCAACCAATTCGTTGGGATCATCCCAGTAGACGTATTCCATTGGCTTGTTATTGTAAGTTAACTTCATTCCAGTTCCAGCAAAACGTTGCTTTTTTGTCAAAGGAGGAAACATTGGCTTTATAATTTCAGTATATTTATATAGACTTGAAGCTTTCAAACGACCTGCTGCATTCTTGTGTGCTGATGTCATTACCAACACTTTTCGGTATGCTTCTAAATCATCGGGAGCATAATCAGGTGACTTGTAAAATATTAATTGAAATAGCCCTGGAGTACCTCGAAACTGTAGCCCACCAACGATAATGTGACCTGTACTACGACTGAAATTGATTTCCTTTTGCCCAAGAAACCATTTGGAACTTGCAGCGTCATATATAGGTCCATATATGTTGTCAATATCATCGCTTTTAGTGATATAGTCTTCAAGATATTTGTGGGCAACTGGAGGATACTGATCCATGTTGTCCTCTATTGCTTCTTTAGAGAGATTACCGGGATCCTCGTAAGAGGTTTCGTTCTCCACCTCATCATCATTGGTATGTATACTAGTTTCAGCGATTGGTTCTTCATCGAGGTATTGTGTCTCTTCCAACTCATGTTTTTTGACTGGTGGCAGCTTCTGTACTTCTTGTTTAATTACTTCACGTATAATGGTCTGTATTGGCATCTTAGTGAGAACTTTTGCCGTAGTTGAGGCAATATCTTGTAGCGGTGTCATTACCGGTCTAAAAAGTTTCTTCAATGTTTCATCATGTTACGACTTTCCCAGCTTCAGACTAAGATATTTCTTGCGAATAGAACGTGCCAATTGCTTGATCTTTTTCTTTCGAGCAGTGGCAGCAATGTTGCTACTCAATGAAGACATTTTTATCAACTAACAGCAATCATCTTTATTGAACCTTTATATATTTATCGAATCCTTTACGGTAGCGGCCATCATTCAAGTTGAAGTCCTTAGCTATTTTAATAAAGCCAAAACGATTTTGCCAGCATTCCGAACACATTGTCTTAAATTTATCATAGTCCATGTCGGGAGACACGTGCTCATCAAAGACGTGCTTTAAATTTACCTCATCTTGCCTGAAGATGACAATTACGTTGCAATTGTCTCGAATCAGTTGCTTAGGTATTTTGCTATACGTTTGGCATAAATATATTGAATCGATATTCCTGTGCCTTCCCATCGAAAAAAAATTCTGAATCTTGTTTTGTTTATCACCATTCACATAATCGAAAATGAATACTGAACATTCGCGTGCCTCACTCGGATCAATTACTTCTTCGTTGTCTTTAAAGGGAAAATACGATACACCTTTAACCAGCTTGAGAACGTCTTGTAAGAGCTGGTACTTTGGTTGGTAGAGTGACTTGGAATAGATGTAGACGTTCTCGAATCGTAGACCGTTTTCATTGAATAGCAGTGATAACGATGCGTTGGTCTTTCCGCAACCACTAGGTCCGCAGAATGCTGCTCGTAGGGAATTTGGTAACAATTGTCCGTGTCGACTTGCTGATGATGGTGATTCTTAGCAGTTGGACATCTTGTTGCTTCATATACATCTTACGATATACTGACATCATCCTTATTGCGGGTACTAATTAAATACAGCAGTCTATCTCAGTTTCAATCAGTATCATGCTAACTCCCAAAGGAGGTAGTCTACTGAATAGCGCAATCAATAAATTACCATTTGAACTACATCTACCTGGTTATCAGTTTTCTGGACCCGGTACAAAACTTCAAGACCGTCTCTCCAAGGCTCAGCAGGGAATCAATAAGACAGACGCTACTTGTCGAGCGCACGATATCGCCTACAGTAAATACAAGTCTTTGATGGATCGTCATAAGGCTGATTACAAGTTGGAAAATCGAGCCTGGGAGAGATTCAAGTCAAAGGACGCTTCACTTGGAGAAAAAGCAGCTTCTTGGCTTATAACTACAGGCATGAAGGCTAAACGCAAGATGGGGCTTGGATTCAAAAAACGATGTTGAAAAAATTCTTTTCGACAGAATGTAGTTCTACCAATCAAGAAAGCTATTGTCGGATCTAGAAGTGATGTCCGTAAGACATCGTTATTGGCGTTGAGAGCAGCCCGAGCAGTCATTAAGAAGGCAGGTGGTCGCAAGAAAATCCGTGTACCTCGAGTAATTCCTTTTGAGTCGAAAATTGGTGGTTTTCTCCCACTACCCTTATTTGCGAGGTTGTCAGCACTTGGAGCTCTTGCCGGGGGAGCCAGTGGAGTAGCCAAAGCTGTTATAGATGCAAAGAACGCCCGCAAGAAGTTGGAGGAGGACCAGCGCCATAATCAAGCCATGGAAGAGCTTGCGAAGAAAGGAAGCGGTATTTTTCTTAAAAAGTCCCGCAACGGCTTCGGGCTTTACTTAAAGAAGCAAAAAAACTCCCAATAAAGCTACCCAATCGAGCACTCTACAATCACGAGCTTGAGCAATATGCCAAACATTTGAAGATCCCCTACTTTAGGGGAGTATTTATGCGAGACGCCTTACCTAAACATTCACAAACAAATGAGTCTGCCATCGTTAATTTGGATACCAGCAGTCATCACGGTACGCATTGGGTAGCTTATGTGCGAAATGGAAACACCGTTCAGTACTTTGATAGCTTTGGATGTTTGAAACCACCCCGAGAATTAGCCAACTACTTTGGCAATGGAGTGAAAATCCTCTACAACAATGACTCTTATCAGACGTACAATCAATCAAATTGTGGCAATTTATGCTTGAAATTTCTCTATAATAAAAAATAAATATTTTGCATTATTGTTGTTTTACCTTTACCTATATTAGCAGCTAACAAGCAGCCAATTTTCAGTCATGTCTGTGATCATCACATTGAGAGGTCGCAGCCCAATACTGTCGATTGATTTTCAACCACCTATTCAGTTGGATCCCAACTACAACTACGGACTAGCTTTATTGAGTTTTCACTTGTACAACAGCATTCCAAACATTGAGAGAGGTGACAAGATCTACCTGTTTGACGATCACAACACGCAAACATTCATCGACTTGCCCGAAGGTTCATACGAAATTGGTGACATCGAAGCTCATATTAGAAAGGCACTTGGCATTCATTTGGCAAAGGACGTTGAGAATATTTTCTCATTGAAACCCAACAACAATACTCTCAAGTGTGAGCTTTTCAGCAGCAAGTACGCTGTGGACTTTCAACCGCAAGACATTATAAAAGTTAGAACGACTCATCTCGATAGCAACATCACATCGGGAGCCTTCTACAACAACACTCCTTCACCCACCATTTACGAGTTTGCCGTTGCAGTTGATCTTGGTTTTGCCATCGACGAAACACCTCAGTATTTAATCTATTTGCCGATTAACAGAAGCGAAAAACATAACCTAACATTGCAAATTTTGAATCAACACTCTGAACTTGTGAATTTTCGTGGTGAAGAAATCATCATTCGACTTGAGCTGAAACAACTACAATAATAATGGGTCGACTTGTATTTGATGAAGAACCATATAAGAGGTCAACCGCTCCTCGACCACCATCAGTTTCTATGAAACCTCTCAAGAGATCACTCACGCTCTCAAACAGATTGTTTCTACAAACCCTCGACTACCATGTCAACTCCTCAAATGTTCGATATCTTCCGCAAACCAAATTTTGATAATAGTGTAAGACGCGAGGAGTTGCGAACCTACTATCCATACGTCAAGTCATTCGGCAACAATGATATCATGGGAAATCACCGTCAATCAAACAGATTGTTGGTTTTCCATGGCTGATTCCTGCATCTCAATCCAGGGACAAGTGGTGAAGACAGCAGGCAATGGAGATGTTTCTCTATCACCAAATGCTGGAGCTTTCTTCTTCGACAGCGTTACGTACGAGTTGTGCGGCAAGGAAATTGAAACCGTGGGAGACCCTGTTCGCGTGAGTACAATTCGTGGATACTTGTGCTACGACCCGAACAGTTCAAAGGACCTATTCATAGCCGGGTGGAATTTTCCACATAAAGCGTATATGAATGCCGCCGATAAAAGTTTTCACATGTACATTCCATTGGGACATTTGTTTTCCATCTTCAACGACTATAAGCAGGTGATGTGTGGTAAACAAACAATTAGTCTGGTGCGAAGTCGTAGCGATGATGATTGCCTTATAATCACGGATGCTGCTACCAAGGGTAAAGTGATAATAAACAACATATATGTTCGAGGCCATCAGAAATATGACTTCAAAGACACTGTTGAACTGAAACCTTCTGACTCTCCATGCATTTTTCACTGCCGCTGCAATGATCCAGTACGATGTGCAAAAGAAAATGTGGATGTAGTTTATTATTGGCTTCTGAATAGTGTTTTACATAAATAAAACATTGTATATAACTATGTGTTTTAATTATTCATTCTTTTCCTTATACATTTCACAATTAATTTAAGTAATAATATTGTAATTGTAGGAGTGTTACACAAATAAGAATTAGCACTTTGTGGAGCTCCTTTTGTAGGTTAGCATCACATATAGTCATTGAGCTGTTCGATAGTAAAGTCTTTTCATCTTGGCAAGAAGCTGCTGAACTCCAGTCAGTGTCACCTTCAGTGTCATCAGAAAATATCAGCTTCAGTTTGAAATTTTTTGTTGTGTTTGACAGGCGAGCAAAATATACAGGCAACCGTCCATCGTTTAATCTATCTCGAGACATCAATGTATAGTTGGAGCGGTTCAAACAGTTTCCTGAAGGGCATACAGCCATGTCCTTGGTTCTATCAGGTATATTAACATACAAGACATTTTTCAAAATTAATGTGAATATTATAAAGCTTGATTTAAGTAAAGTCATTTTTATCTATCTGCATTCAACAGTAGTTGGTGAGACACTATGCTCATCTTGCACCTCTTTCGTTACTTTATTCTAAAAATTATTAGCAGGCTACTAGAAACCATAATATCAAATTCTTGATTCATCATTAAAAATTTTTCCAAGTCTCAATATTATTACGCTCGGTCTTGAATCATCTGACAAAATCAGAGACTCGAAGGAGTTGCCGTTGTTGCGCAGGTAGGCGCTCGCTTACGAAAACTATAGACTCGAAGGAGTGGACGTTCTCGCGCATGCAGGCTTAAGCAAAAGATTTTAAATTTTTTTACAGACAACAAAATACCTTTTCAAATAAACATTTCTCGATTAACCGCATTAGCGCAGCTCGGTGGACACCTGACTTTGTAATCAGGCAAGCCGCGTTCGATACCCGGCCAAGTATTTAGCTTTTTTTCTCTGTAACCATAACAACCAACAACAGATGGCGTGCACCCTGCAACCCACAATACAATGGCTTTCCATTATTAACAACAGATGGCGCGCACCTCTGCAACACACGCAACCCATAATACAATGGCTTTCATTTATTAACAACAGATGGCGCGCATCTATGCGACACACCCAAATGTCTTTCGCGCACCCCTACGACCACCCCCAATGTCTTCTTCTTCCCAATGTCTTCTTCTTATCCAAACAACAACTACCAACAGCTCGGCAGCAGCTCCCGGCGAGAACTCGATGACTGGTTACCTTTATGCCCACTTCCGGTCCAGAACTCTCTTTGTTTAACTACTGATAATTATGCCATTTATAAAGGCTGTTAGTGTTTCGTGGGTTGCCTAGTTTCTTTATCCAGTAATTTTCTTTATCTAGTTTCTTTATCCAGTAATTTGGTATTTGGTATTGCATGGCATCACAATTCTGATATGCCGCCTCTTCCTCATTAAATCAGCTGGCTCTGGAGTTATAACAAATTGTTGTAGAAAGCTGTATTTTCCAGAACTCTTCGATGTTTGTTTTACTGGGGTAACTAGAGGCTTCATTATTATTGATGTTAAGTATTCTATAAAACCCTTTTTCTGATTGTCGGAAAAGTGTTGTTTAGTTTTCGTTGGTTACTGGTTTTGTACCTTCTCAATCGACTTGAGTAGGCGGAGAGCTTTTGTCGTAGACTGTCCAGACGCTGCTGAGATGTGATGCTTTCTCCTGTTTTTCCTGACTCCTCGTTAGTACTCGGTCAGTCTTCCAACGTCTTTCTATATATTATTATATTATATTATTATATATTAACATATTAGGGACGACTTTTCCCTTGATTTTAGCGAATTTATTTGAAGTTTTCTTAATATCAGGGTAGTTTCTACTATTTACAATAAATTGGTGCAATTAGATAAAACCTTTTATGATTCTACGTTAGAGTTGTTAAGTTAGAGCACATATTCTGTGCTTAGAGTTTCTATTTAGTATTTTTAAGTTCTGGTTCTCGTTAACATTTTTTCTTTTTAGTTGGTATGATGTTGGATTATGGTGCGTTATTATAGTTCAATATTATACCTGGTTTTTCAGTACATCGGCTCCGGTTGTCGATTTGGGTATATCGCGATTTATGTTTTATGGCTTGTATCAAAGATATTCCATTATTCTGACCTGCACTGAAAATTTTCAAATTGTAAATTTTTTACATTGTGAAGTATTCAGGTTAGGACTTTAAGATCTGTAAAGTTTTAATTTAGTTCCAAATTGAGATAATTTTTCAATAACAGTAATGAGCAAGTTTATTTTTTACAGTTTTTAAGAATTTTTCTATATGTTTTAAGGTAAGATTAATTTATTTTTTTCCAGGAATTTATTCGCGTTGTTGATAACCTGACATATCATTAAAGTAACTGAATGTAATCACAAAAACAAGAGTAAATTTCAAATCAAAATAAGAAATCAAAGCGTCATCTTTAGTAGATTCAGGCGAGGGATCGGTGATAGCAGTGACTGGTTAGTTACTGAGTTGTTTGCGAAACCTGTGTGTTAGATATTTGCCTGCCAATACGTTTTAAGCTGCAAGCCTATGTCAAATTGTGTTTTTTCAATCTTGCACCGGCCTTGGATGATATCGATTCCAATTTGTCGATTGTGGAATGAAGAAATGAGTCATTCTGTGCCACTTTATTGGTCATCTTCTTTTTAATAGATTTTGGGGTCGACGAGATATTAACTGGGCGTTTTACTGCGCTGGCTCTACTAGTTAATTGTGTATTCATAATAACTGCAGATTCACTTGCAGGCGAAGGGATAAAATCATCAGCTGCTATGACTTCTGACGCATCTGCTGCCATGTCTACCTGCATATTTTCTTTGGTCTGCAAAAGGAAAATTGGATTAAATGTGAATATTTGTTACAGGTTCCTTCAAAGTTTGAAGAATGGCAGCGAATTCAAAGTGAATTTGCAATACGCTCCAATGACGCGACATTAAGAAAATCGTCGCGTCATTGGAGCTTTAGACGGAAAATATGTTAATGTTAAAGGCCCTCCAAAAAGCGGATCAGATTATTATAATTATAAAGGCAAAATATAGTATTGTATTAATGACGTTGGTGGGTGATTATTGCTTTACTTATGTTTATGTGGGATAAAAGGGACGACTCTCAGATGGAGGAATATTTCGAAATCCAATTTCTATGAAGCATTAACAAAAAAAACTCTGAACATACCAGAAAATGGTAGAATAGTAGCAGATAATGCGTTTCCTCTTAAAACTTAAATAATGAAGCCGTTCAAAAAAAAAAACGGGATTTAAGTTTTGCGGAAAGGATATATAACTATCGACTTTCGAGAGCAAGACGCATTGTTGAAAACGCATTTGGAATTTCAACGGCCCGCTCACGGGTGCTTGAGAAAGATATTAGTTTAAACTTAAACTCCCGCAAGTAAAATAAGATTATACTAGCTGCTTGCTCCTTTCATAACTGGCTGCGAAAAAGCATTATCAAAACTAGTGGCCTTCTGGCTTAGCGGACGGCGAAGATCTAGTTGTTGTTGGTAAATGAAGACAAATGACACAGGGTTTAAAAAGTATTCATGCAGATAGAAGTCACAATAATACTACACGGGATGCCATAAATTTACGAAATAGATACTGCGAATATTTTAATAGAGAAGGTGCAGTATCATGGCACAAAAGAATGATTTAAAAATACTTACCCTCAAATAAGATTCTGTTTTCTGTATTACAATTCCTCTCAAAAAACTATCCAGAGAGTAGAACCACAGCAAGGTTGGATTATATACATCATCAGTTGCCGTACCATTTTTCATGGAATTTTTAATTTTTTTATTATAATAAATAAATAAATGTCAACATATTAAAGGAGGCTAATATCTCTTATTAAAAAATGATTGTTTTTCTTTCTTTCTCCGATACAAGGGATACCCATACCAAAGAAGACAATTTTAAAGTCGTCATTTGATATATTTGAATAAACATATTAAATAAATTTGTATTTAACTGTAAATTACATTTGTGTGTTCATATAGACTATCTAATAATAAATACGTATATATCAGTTTTGTTTCTAAATTTAGGCATCCGTTTCGTTATCCGAAGCATTCATTTGTTCTTCAGGAGATCTTATATCTATTGCAAATTTTTTGATAGGTCTTTCGCCATTACTTTCTAACTTTACCCTTCTTCCATAGTCTTGGAAGGCCGCTGCAAGACAATACGTCAATGTTCTCGCCTGATCTTTTGAATCGCATACGAAACTGTGACATTCGAATGGTACTCCAGTTTGAAGATATTCTTCTAGTACAATTATCATACTAAATACTCTGGTATATACTAAATCTTGGACTCCATATGATATTATTTCAACAGGAAAAGATATCGTTTCCGTTTTACTCTTTGAGTTCGTGATCTCAAAGAAATTTATGCCATCTCTTGTAATTTGCAGCCGAACTGTTGGTAGAACTGTATTTAATGTTTTAGCTTTGGAAACTAAATCATCAACTGGTTTTCTAGTGTGCTTCATTCCCCAAAGGCCTTTTGCGGGTTTTTTCCCTAAAACAATGAGACAATTATGTAATAAATATATTATGTTTTTTAAACTCCTCAAAATGAGAATTTTTTTATAAAAATTATTCTAACCAAAATCTTAACTTAATATTTTGAAACAATGGTATTTTTTTTTAATTTAAAAAGGGAGCAGACATTTTTTTATGTATCGATTACTAAGCGTACCCAAATTTGGTAATTTAAACTGGAATATCACGGAACTATACCATATGATTTTATAAGACGCAAGATGTATTTATAGTTGTAGAATAGAATAGAAAATTGGAAAAAAGTGTTATCAATGAATATTAACTGATTTCTGTGAATCTATTTAATCATATCGAGTAATGTAAATAGTATATTAGTATTATTAAAATAGTTTCAGAGAAGATTTCCTGCATTTTTCTATAACGTAAAATATACCGTTTTTCAGAAAATTAAAAAACTAAAGCCAATAATCCGTAAACGTTAAAGAAAATGTCTCAGAAATAATTTTTGATGTCACAAGATTTTGTTTCAGTTTAATCTATTTGAAGCCAGTTCTTTTTAAGGTTCCGTACATTCAATAAACGCAAACCCCACTATACAATCACTCCTCTGTACATCTGTAACAGCCTATTTTCTGCAAATCTACTGGGTGGAAACGATTTAAGGAGTATTTCTGGTGTAACATTTTTTTAGTAATTATTTAATCAGTCTGCAAGGGAAATTAATGGTAAAGCCGAAATTTGTCGCTATGCGCTAAATAAGCAGTTTTTGTACTAAAATAAGTCTTGTTTAATAGAAAGGGAGTGTCAATATCAAATACACATTTCGAAATTTAATACATAGGTGAAAAATATGCTATTTTATTTTAAACAATGTTCATGCATTGCTGTTGGCGTTTTGATCTTTTTGTCGACTAAGGTTGTTGGGTTCAGGTAAGAAACTATTTTTATAAGAGTGATTTTTAAAACGCCGTCTCAGAACGAACCAATGGACGTGCGGGAAATTGACAAATAGAGGATATTTGTTTAAATTAATTCACCGAAATTTCGCGCGAACATGATATGAAGAAAAAAATTAGTCTTCATCCGGACTCGAGAGATTCTGCAACGGGACCCGGTGGAGTTCGGGGCCGGAACTCAAGAAAACTAGTCATACGTGGCGCGACGGATTTAAGGGACATAAAAAGGGTGGAAAGCAGACTACTAAGAGAGGGGTAGTTCACCTGAACGCCGAGGGAGAAAACCGCGAAAGTCGGGAGTGTGTTTTGTTTTGGTAAAGTTTTAGCTAGCTAGGAAGTTAGTATAAGTTATTTCTTGATTCACAGGTAAACCTTTATGGGATTAACGGATAATTTGCATCCGGTGAGTACCTTAACATTTTTCTAACAAAGTGAAAGTGTTAGTGCCAAAAACCTGGGAGTTTTTCCGTAGAGTTGTAGGTTCAAGTTCTGAACCCAGGGTAGAGGTTTCTCAGACCAGCAAACGGCAGGGAAGAAACCTCGCGATAGGGACTAATTAGCGTCGGAGTCCGCAAAGCTAGATTGTGAAATTTTAGAGATTTCAGCAGACTCCCTGAGTCGATAAAGGAACGAACAGCAAAAATTTGTTTTCTTGTCTTGACATATTGTTTAAATTTCTTTTTTTATATTACCTTGGGATATACTTATAAATTCGTTGGTTAAACTGGCTTATCAACGTTTACCGATATAAGGGAAGACATAAATGTAGTAGGGACCTATAGGGCTTAACTAGGGTTGAATTGCACCTTTCATTCCCACTATTAGTGCGAATAATTACATTGTATTGTTGTTCTAACAATTGTTGTTGTATTTTTGGGTTGGTTAAAAGCCATATTTTTGTGAGGCTACATTTTTTGTTGTTGTATTGTTTAACTAATAGTAGTCGTACCTTTCATACCCGTTTACCTTATGGTGCGGGGTGTCGACCTCTCCGCAATATATACACAAATTATCAACCGCCCTTCTCATTCTCATCGAGTAAGATCTAAACGCCCCATGTCCAGTTAAAAACTGGGTCAAACCATAATTCAATTCCCTAAAGTTTCAACTCGTCCATTCCTTTATCCTTCCTATCATTAGTATGATTCACTGAGCTTTATCCACATTTTCTTTCCATCTTCTCTGCCATAACCTTGTGGTCCTCTCTCTCTCTCTCATCCTTTCCTCTCTATCTACACCCTGAACTCTCGCTCTCTCTTCAACCAAAAGCCCAATGGGTACCTCCCCAGTATCCATATACAACCCTACCATCGGTACTGTCCTATATGCACATGCTACTCTTAATCTTTTTAGTTTATTTACCCCAATCAGCATTGCACATAATAAAATTATACAGTTCAGAATAAAAATTAGAACTAATTAAAATACTAAAATTAAAAAAGAACAAGAGCATATATTAATACATCATAAATGTGATGTCTCATGATGCCACTGATTTTTTTATGTAAGTCCTGAATGAAATGTAAGAGCCTCCAAAAAAGTTAATCTTTCAGGAATATTGGTTCACCGACTTGCTATTCTACTCTTCAGATCAAAAATAACCTCATTTTTATTTGATTTCTCCACCACCAGTAATCTGCTAGATATAAGGTCAACTCTGGAGCCAGTAAGACCAATTGGCAAAGTGTTTCTGATGAATCGATCATGCCATTAACAACTTTGAAGAAAGATAACAGGTCCGCCACTTTTCGGTGATCAATTAAGCCACTTATCATGAAATGTTTGTAGATGTCTTCGATGTAACCTCATTCATTTTAGATACTTGTTCCTAATAGAAGATATCGTTGACAGGTAACTGGAATATACATCCAGTTGAGACTGGGGGAGTATAAACACGCAACCTATAATAATGCTACCACCAAATCCTTTGATTTTCATAAATACTTGTTCAATGTCATCAATGTTTATAGTTACCACGTCTCACTGCAATAAACACGCCCCCCAACACGCTCACATTTACTGGTAGTTGAATTCTGTAATTGTTATCCCCTACCTCTCCATCCATAATTGAACGATGTAATCACTATTCTGTTATGCGCAAGACATCATATTGACAGCTAGCAGATCCTACTAGGAAATCATTTAATTTGGTTCGGAGTCCTCTAGTGTTTTGGTAATACACCAGAAGGTCCCGATTGGTCATTGAAGCCCTTCTTGAGGGTTCGAAATGTAGGTATTTTCCCTATTCTAGGTACCCCATTGATGTATTTGATAGTTTTATTACTTACTCAATTTTTCTTTAATTCGTCCAGCTCACCACGCAGTGCTCTTGTTGTGCCCAGGTTAGGTGCGGTTTGAAGTAAATGTTTTCGCTATCCTTGTTTGCCAGTTTGGTCTTCAATAAATTTCTAGCCTGACCTACCCATAGAGTGTCAATCAATAGAGGACGAGTTTTCCCGTCAGTAGGATAACCAATACGACGTAGCTTCATGTTGGGTACAATATCTGCTAGTTCCGAGGATAGAACTTTAGTTATGAAATCTCGATCATCACGCAATCTATCAAGCCCTTCACGTTTTTTTCGATTCAGGTATATTAAAGGCAATAACATTCTTCTCACGTTTTCTCCTTTCAGCTGTTTCCGCAATTACATCCTCAGCATTAGCTTTTCCGGTTTCTAAGATAACTGTCTCAAACTTACTTAGTTTTGTTTCCACTGCACTTATCCTTTTTTCTAGCTGAGCGCATGTGTTCGAGTTCTATAGTGCGATGGTCTTCAATTCATTTCTGATACCACCCAAACTTTTCTCAATGTCTCCTTTAAAACTGTCAGTTTCATTTTTGACACCAGCCAGGCTTTTTCAATGTCAATTTTAAGAGCATTGAAACTTTTATTAAACATGTGTTCGATCTTTTCCATACTTGAATTCTCAAATTTACAATTTTACCACTTTTTATCCCTGCCGCAATTTTTTTGAATTCCTTGGGATCTATTATTGAGCATTTAAGATGTATCCAGGAACCACACACCGAGCATAAAAACTAGATACATTTTCTTTTATAAGTGTAACACAAACGCCAGATGTATATCCATTCGGCGCCATCCCTATCTCTTCCGGACTATTGGGTGATTATCCACTTCCAAGATTGTTTAGTGAAAGTGTCAGCTGAGATTTTTTGTTAGTTTCTTTATTGTTCGACTTACTTGAAGGTTATCAATATTTCGATGATTACTCAACACACAAATTATTTTCTCTCGAAGACTTGTCAATCTCAGGTACTATGCTAATGAAGCGATAGAATTGTACAATTTCCAGATAAAAAACTGATATTACACCTCCAAAATTTCACAATTTTCGACCAGACACTCGAGGCACACACACTCTCGTTTCTTTTTTTTCTCCATGAGTCTGCGATAGGTCTTCACCCTCATCGCTCTGTGCCATTTAGGGGCCCCATACAACAAGATAGACTTCACCGTCCCATACTACAGCTTCCTTTTCGCCGTTCGAGGCCCATTCACGTTTGGGAGTAGCCTAGTCAGGGCTGCACCCATTTATGCGGCTTTCGTCGTAACAAACCTGACATGATAGTTTGAAGTTGGTAGACAATGCAACTCGTTCCTCGAAGTTTCCTTGGACTTCCGTCGTCTTGAAGTGGTCAGTGAAGCGTCCAAATTAAAAATATTTGGAGAGCTCTTCTTCGGCCTCTGCCGCTACGCATCACCAGCAACCAACCTCCAGGGACGACGACGCTGATTGGACCAGATAAGACCTAATGACCATGACCCGCGACGCATGACCGGTTAAGGGCATAATATAAATACGACGGGATACTCTGAATTTCCTATCATTCACCTGATGACGATAGCAGATACACAGCTATTGAAACGTTGTGAGATCAACCACTTCAAGACGATGGAAGTCCAAGGAAACTTCGAGGAACTGACATGATAGTTAAAAATCAGTTTGTCATCTAAAATAACTCCTAGATACGTGACTGTTTTACCTGGCATAACCACACTCTGTCGACAATTGAACTCTATCTCCCCTCTTGCCCTCGAACCTTTCAAGATTACCACCCGAGTATTTTACGAATCGCCTCGTCTCCCTTCTCTCGCAGCTCCTTCTTGTTCCTTGCTCTCACCACCACTGACAAATCCTCTGCTTAGGCCAGCGTCTGACACCCCTCCGGTAACGTTATACGTAGTACGGGATCATATAATACGTTCCATAGGGTCGACCCTAGCACTGATCCTTGTGGTACACCCTGTGTCAACTCCCTCTCCTTGTCTCTCACTTTGATGTTCCTTCCTATAAAGTAGTCTGTTAAAATGTTCTGGAGATATCGGCTAACCCCTATTTCTCGAAATCTCCCAAGTATGATGCTCCATCCTGCCGTGTTAAAGCTATTCTTAATGTCTAAGTTTATTAGGACCACCTATTTATACTCCCTTTCTCCTACCAATCGCATGATCTCCTATAGAGTATCCAAAGTCGATCTCCCTGGGGTAAAGTATTGTTGCTGCGATATTCGTCCTTTCTCCTCCATCTCCTTAAATAACCTCCCTCATCAGATGTTAATACAGTTTGCCAGCAGTATTTAGCAATGTTAGAGGTCTGTAGTTTAACACTCCCTCCTCATTTGGTCCACCCGTTGGTATAAGGATCGTTCTCCCAATCTTCTATTCCGATGGGAAGACCTGCTTTCTCAGAAGTTCGTTGTACACCTTCACCACTTCCGTTCTCACTCCATCCATTCCCGGGACCTTCTGATTTTTCAATCGTCCCACCATATTTGTCACCTCTTCAGTATTGAAATCTCTAACATCCGCAATTTCTCCTACCTCAAGCTCATCTCTCTCCCCTCTCACATCCGGGAATAACTCATCCACCAATCTTTACTTCACGTGCATATCATATAGAGCACAGGACCCCTTAATCGCTCGGGTGGCTATCCTGTACACCTGTTCCCAAACCTTCCTATCTACCTCTTCGACCAGTTTTTCCCAGCTTTTTCCTTCGCTCGTTTAATCCACATGCTCAGAGCATTTTTTACCTTTTCGTACTCCCTTCTCCTCAGCTCTATGAGTTCTGCGTCCCTTCTCGCTCTACTCCTAGTTAGCAGTCTCCTGAATTTCATACTCCTTCCTCATTCCTCATCTCATCATTATACCAATACGCATTCACTCTTCTATTTCCTCCCCTCTCTGGCTTGCCGGCGTTTTGAACACATTTCAAGACCCTGTCCAATTCCTTATACCTGCCGTCGATGCTACCTCTGAGTATTTGATAGCTATCCAGTACAGCAGGACCATTCAGTTCCTGAAAACGTTGGAGGCCCCACGCCTTACCTTGCTACTGTTTTCGCCAAGTTCGAAATATATGTATTTATGGACGCTTAAAGACTCCTAGTCCATATCCTCCCAATCTTTCATCCTTTCACTCAAACCCATAGAGTAGATCGTTACTTCTATAAAGGAGCTGGAGTCCCCTCTTTCGAAAGTAGGTTTGCCTCCTACATTCCCCACCAACATATCCTAACTTGCAATCCACTCTACCCAGTGAATGCCCCTTCCATCCGTAACTGGTGACCCCCTCGACGCCGATTTGGCGCTGAAGTCATCCGTATTACCCATTCACCTCTTTTCCTCTCCGGTTCCCCCATCATTTCGTCCACTCTCCTCATGTATTCCGCTGTTCTTATGTTTTGCGAGATGTAACACGCCATTACTGACACAAAAGTCATTGAACTCTACCCATAAGTATCCGGCTGCACTCTTGTGCCGTCTCACCCCCACTTTCTTATTTGCGAACCAGACCGCTACATCCACCCTTTTATCCTTACACACATCATTCCTACCCGAATTTTGATGTCTTAACATTGCGCTCATCAATCACCAGCACATCCACCATTTTACTTAATCCTGTCTGGATCGCCAACGCATGCGCCCCTCTCGCCCTTCCCACATTCACTTGGAGGAACTTAATCATCACTCATGCCTACGTCTTTCTCTTACCTCCTTCTCTTCCACCCCTCTCTTCCAGGCTCATGGCTCTCCTATACTCCCTATAAGCCGCAGTGTCCCTTCTGTGACCCTCTTCCTTAAACAGATGGCATTTCGGTGCTGTTTGGCACTCTTTGGCCTTATGACCACTACGACCACAATTGTAGCAGCAGTCCTTCCTGTCCTCACCCTTACATTCTGATGTCAGGTGTCCGAAACCCCAACACCTGAAGTATATCCTCATTTTTATCCTTTTACTCACTGGACAGGTTGTCCAGGCCACTTTCACTCTGCCCTCATTCAGCAGTTTTCTTTCCCTCTCATCACTCACAGTGACCGTGGCCGTCTGTCTCCCCCCGTAACTCTGATTCAGAGTGATATTGCCAATCTCCTCCTACCTTACACCTTCTATCTCCCTTAAAGACTCCCTCACTTGAGCCTCTGTGACCGCCGCATCGAGCCCCTAATGACCTACTGACTCAAAAATATAGGGCACTACTCAAAGTTTACAGGAAAAGTAAAGCGACAATTCTATTAATTTTGACAGGCAGATTATAAAATTAAATGGAAATATACAATATTTTTCAAGCGCATCCGCAATGTATCAAATGGAAGGGCTAAGCGCAAAAAATACAAGAACCATAATTGCTTGTTTTGTTTTAAAGAGAATTGAAAGTTTATTGGCAAAATAAAGCGCAAATACTAATCTTAATTTTGGGGGCCAAATTCAAGCATCATGTAGCATGTTTATTATAATTTTACAGTTTAAAAGATATTACCGAAAATTCAAGGAAATTCATTCATTTTCTGCTTATCTTAAACTAGAAAATAAAAAATAAATATATTGAGATTTAACTAAATTATAATAAATTTGAAACCAAATTATTTAAAAATAGATAACCAAAAACGTTTAACATGATAATTTAATGCCATATAGAAAACTTCTATTTTGACTAGTGTTTGCATTCAAAAGGTTTTAGTAAAATTTACTTTCCAATTTTTGGATTTTAACAAAAGTAGCTGATCGCTGCAATTCAAGAATTGTTACACTACACACCCACTGTTTAAAACCTTGAAAATTTTAGAATTAATAACCGAAATTTCTTAAATATTAGAATAACGTTACTAGTTATATTATGAAAGTTTTACGTTTTACTGATATTTAAATATCACGGAAACCGGAAACAAGCTACTCGATTGACATAAATTTAAAGTACTATTAAAAATATACAAATTTTAATTGTGTTTGTCAACCTCAGTAAAATCACATGTTCTATCACATAAATATACGCTTACTTCTAAAAATTAATAATGATAAAAAATTACCAGACTTCCGGAAAACAAGGTAAACGGCCGACTTCTGCAGCTCAATGCAATTACTATTGTATGATTGTTGTACTATGATTATAGTATACCATGATTATAATATAAACTCAGTTGGCTGTATGTAAGATTAGAATTGTTTTCCAATTTATTGTTGTTTAGAGACACTACGAGTACATGCACGATATTAATGCAATATATTCATTTTTAACAGACTTCAAAAAGAAGGAGGTTCTTAATTTGTCTGTATCTATGTTTTGTTTATAATGCTTTCAGAGATTAATCGAAAACTGGTCAAGGAATTTCGATTGTTTATACTAAATCCTGTTCCGGGGGATCCCGAAGTGGTCCCATATTTTTTTCATTAACATGGCTTGTACCCTTTTTTAGAAAATCGGGGAAACATTTTTACCGACTTTCTTGTACAGTACGCTTTGGTAGAGGTGTTCGTATTACAACTTAGAGTATAATAAATTGAAAAGAAATTGGATTAATCAAAATAAATGTCAGTTAATCAGCTTCAAGGGAAATATACTCAATTAGTCTGTATATATAGTGTGTCCTCATAAATCAAAAGAATTTTTTTAATGAATAATATTAAGAGAAAATAACCGACTTCCAAAAAGGAGGGGGTTATCAATTCGTTTGCAACTTTTAATTTATGTATGTCGAGCGATTATTCGAAAACGGCTTGCAATTTTGATGTTTTAAACTGCATTATATTAAGGAACATTACAGAAAGGTCCAATATAATTGTGTATAACATGAGATTTACAGTTTTCCAGAAAATCAGAAAAAAAGTAAATAAGGGACTAGATTTCGGTGAATTGCAATGAATCTTCACTGTTTTCTCTAAACCTGATCAAGGAATTTGAATATTATAAATTGTATTGTATACTTTTCTATAACGTAAAACTTACCATTTTTCTGAAAATCTGAAAAATATATGCAAAAAAACTGAAAACAACATGGAAAATGTCAAATTTTCATCATAAATATCTAGTATAAATGCCAAGATATCCCATGGAAGTATATCGTACAGGGGGTTTGTAATGGTTTTCATTTTTATTCATTTGAAGTAAGTTTCTTTTAGAGACGAGGTTAAGTTAGGGGGCGCGTGAAATGGCAGAAAATATTCCGTTAGTTTGTCGAAACGAAAATTTGTTATGGCAGCGAACTCTTCTATATGGTATACGGTTGTAGGTGTCTGTGTGTGCCTGCATGTGATATTAGGTAGTACATAAGCAGTTGTATATATATAGGATGGTTGAAATATAAGTTGGAATTGAATTAGTTTTACAGGGTGGTTCTATTGGGTGGCGCATAAGTAGTTGCGTATACAAGGTAGTTGAAATAAGAGTGGAGCAAAACTATAGTTATACAGAGTCGATATTAGCGTTATAGGACGGAGAATAAATACAGTTATACAAAAGGCTTTAAAAATTGTCAGAAGCAGTTGAATGTACAGGATGGTTGAAATATAAGGTGGAGTAGAATTACAGTTATACAGGGCGGTTTAAAAAAGTTATATAGTTTGGAACATAAGTAGTTGCTTATACAAGCTGTTTGAAGTAAGGGTGGGATAAAATTATTCCTATTCAGGGTTTATCAAAAATGTGTTATATAACCATAAGCAGTTAGGACGTAGGACGGGGTAAAATTATAGACATGAGTTCTAAAAATTTTAAAAGCAGTTGCATATACCGGGTGGTTGAAATAAATGGTAGAGTTAAATTATAGTCATAAAATGTGGTTCAAAAAGGTGAATTTTGCTATATAGGGTAGACCATAAGCTGTTGCATAAGTGGAATACTAGACATATAGGGCGAAGCAAAATCATTGGTATACAGGAATAATTTAAACAATAGAATATTAGAAAGAGTAAATAGTGTGGAGAGGGTTTATACTTATACAGGGTGGTTTTAGAGATATCAGGACTGTTGTAATATTGTATTGAGTTGAGTTATAGTTGTACAGGGTGATTAAGTTATTTAGGGGTGACCGGTACACAGAAGCACATACAGTGTGGATACAATATAGAGTGAATTAGTTCGATTTATCGAAAATGTTCCAAATAATAAAACAAATAAAAAAGTTAAAATATATTTTGAAAATATAGACAAAGAATAGAAAATTGGAGAGGGAGAAAGAGAAAGGGAGAAAGTGAGAGTGAGAAAAAGAGAGAGAGAATAAGAATACTCTAAAATTTTCAATTGAATTGTACCTTAAATTAGATAAAAAAGATTATATGTCTGAAAATAGTGATTGATTACACACGGTTTCTAAACGGTTTTTATTTTAAGTCAGCTAAAGTCGGTTCTTTTTTAAATATAAATTATTTTTCATAAACAGATTTGCATGGTTTATACTGAAGACGAGGTTCGTCAGCAAATAGGAATTCTGCTTAAAAGTGAATAAAAATAAAAGTATTTTTATTAATATCTAAAATTCTTATCAAATAGACGTAATTATAACTAAAAACTGCATCTAATTATGTCATTGCGTTAAAAACTATATAATAAGTAATTATGTAACTTTTCCAACTTTATACTAGGTTTCAATATATATATATATATATATATATATATATATATATATATATATATTTTAAAGTGAGGTACCCTTAATTTTTTATAATATCTCAAATTGCAATAAAAGTTTATTAGAATTAAAAACTGCATCCAATTATGATGTATCACTAAAAATTGTAATAAATTGAAAAAACGTTTTTAAGCAGTAAAAACACTGCAAAGCTCAATTGAGAGTTAATCAATAAATTAAATTGTTAGCGTTGTGGCAATGTCAGTCTTTTATTTGCCATGGTAAACAGATTTTAGCAATTTTTTGCCTAACAATTTAAAGAGCAGAGTAATTTTCAAATTCAATTTACTCGAAAATCATTGGAAATATCGATTTGGAACAACATAATATTGTTTACGTGAAATTGTTAAGATTTTATAAACCTGAAAAATGTAAAAAACCTGAAAGAAAAAAATACGGACCGAAAACCCTCTTCACCAATCTAAATAGCACGCTTATGATTTGCATGTCGAAAAATGAAGTAGCACATGTGATTTAAAGTAAAAAATTATGTAAGACCCACACGTTTTCTTCTATTTATTGTCGACCGTTTTGTCAATAACAGAAGTAAACCAGTTTTGTTTGAGCCCATTTAAGGGCATATAACTTCTTAAGGGTGCGTTTTAGGACACATGTTAATAAGGACTTTTTGACTTATTTTAATGAGTTCTATACATAGCAGAATATACAGTTTGGAACCCTATTTTAGAAACACCCTGTATATTCCTCCAAGTCGTATAGTAGTTCAAACAACAAAAACTCAAATCACCCGCCAATTTTCAGGGAAGTTAGATTTTTTAAATCGTGACTAAAAACTAAGGTACGTTAGAAATTACAATAATTTTCGTGTATATGTGTAGCATTTTTTCCATTAGCTGTTTATAACATTTATTTTATTATATATGATAATTAAAAAATGTACAATAATTGGACTGAAAGTACAATAATTTTACGTTCCTGGTACAATATTTTGTTTCCACACATTTGCCAACACTGACGAGGGAGGACAGAACAAGACGACTATCCTCTCTAAAGGAGGACGTTTATTCACCTTATTTGATATCAATTTATTTACATTTTCCAAAGTAATAAAACATGTTTTTTAGCATGTGATGTTTTGTGACAATTAGACATCTGTTACTGTTCCTAAATGTTGGGTAGGTATTACGTCTAAGTCTTTTAAATGACCGAAGAATTGAAACCTTGGTTTGCAAATTATAAAGCTGAAAATTACGAAGACACTTCCTATATTCCCAATCAACAAATGTACCACCGTATTTGAGGCTAATTTCGTAAAGTTTAATGAAAATATACTATATTGCAATATATTACGTATTTGAGGTAGTCCTTTAGAGCTGGTTGCAACATGCATGTAACTTTGTACGTTTTGAAAATGCCAAAAGTGATTTTGGCGAAACGTCAGGTCTTTTCATAAGAATACACAGACGAACGAATGTACACCGGAATGGACAATCAACACCATAGTTCCAACTGTTAAACAATACACACAAACATATATATTTAAAAAAGCATTAGTGCTATAATATCCCTTCAATGTTGCTTGCAACGTAAAAAAGACGACTTAGGAATATAGCAGAAATATTTCGGGAATAATGGCTACAACATTACGAAGATTACCAAATGATATTCCAGCAACATTGCAGATATACTTTGTGCTCTATAGGCTTCTATTATTCTAATATTAATGTCTCGCAATATAACATATAACTATAACTAACCTCAAGCTGTAGGTATGGACAATGAATTATTGTAATTGATATAGATGAAGAAATATTTATCCGGGAGTACATCCGTGCGTTATTTTGATTCATTCATTCATGATTCATTCTCACTTGGCATTATCAATACGTTGTCAGGTAACAGACTAATGCCAAGTGAGGCCTTGTCGAAACGTCTGCAAGGTTCAAACATGAATCAAAATAAGGAACGAATGTACTCCCGGATAAATACTTCTTCTTGTTCTATCCGTGAAAGCCTACCTAAACATCTATATAAATATTAATTATTTATAGTTCATTCTTAGCTTTTCCAAATTTTTCTTTACTAAATTGGCTTTTAACACAATTTTGATAACTACATAGAATGTGCCATTCAAAAGAAAATTACAATCAAATGTAATTTAGTTAATTGTAAGCTTCAATTGTCCAGCTAGGATTATTACATATTTCAAAATAAAATTTCTACTTAGCACAAAGTTCTTACTAAAACAATGAAATATCGAAATATATCTTAACTTACCTAAATATTTCACATTAAACGTTAGAGGCAAATCATTAACTGTTGTTACAGGTAAGTTATCAGCCATTTCGACAAACTATGCAAGTACGAGTATTAACAAAAATAATAAAAAATTAGTTTCAACGACGTAAACCGAAACACCATACTGACTACATCCGTCTTTTTGTCAATTTCATCAACATATTAGTTCCAAGCGGTTGGAATTGTTATATTACTTCCCCTTACTCCTTTGCACCTGCCGTATGTCACCTCGTCACGGTAACTACACATAATTTTTCAGGGTCTGCCGTCCTATCTTATCTAATCAATTCAATTTTTATGTGTGAATCATAGATAACCCGTGTTTGTTAACTGAATAATATATGTAATTCAGCTTTCAGATTAATTGCATTTACTCAATGCCCTTTAGAATACGTCAGTTAAATTTTGTGTTTATTTTTTAAATTTGTCCATTTGGATATGTCTTTAAAACACAATCTAGAAGAATTTGGAAAATGCCAAAAAATCTTTGTGTTGATGACAGGATTTGAAATAGAAAAGGAGATTGATTTTAGGTATTTATTAACATACATGCAAACAAGTCGTCCCACAATTGACGGTTTGTTACCACCTATATCACCATAAAAATTAATTATCGAAGCGAAAGCTTGTTAATGGAGGAGCACACATACCCAAACGAAAATAGATAAGTATGGTAGTGAAATGCAAAAAATGCTTTTGTTTCAAGACTTTCCAACCGATACCACATTTCTCTGATCTTGAAATACCCATGTTTTCTTTGTAAGAAACAGGGACCAGTCTACATATTATATCTTTTCGTTTATAGAAAATCAATAAATTTTAGTTGGAAAAAAACCAGGTAGTATAACATCCAATTAATATAGAATATCAGTAACACAATGTCTAAGTGCTTCTTGGGAAATAACACCACAGTTTAAAAAAAATTCCTGTATATTCCAAACGTTTTCAATGGTTAAGAAACTACGGATTAAAAAGGCACAATTCTAAGATGTAAATTAAAATATTTGACAATGTGTATTATTTGATTTTAACGACAATTTGAAAAATCCAAAATTTGTGAACATGCTTGGGACCTTGGTCATAAAATACAGTTTCAAAATTCACAACACCAAAAGAAAACTAAAAGTGTCTGCTTTAATTTTGTTAAATGAAAACGATTGTATCGCTACTACCTTTCAGTCGTTCCTGGTTGCCGATGATTAAGGAAGAAATTGCTAATGGTCATGTCCTTGTGAACAACCCAATATCGGGATAGTTCATAAGGTTTTTCCTGGGTTTTCCCTTATGATTTTAATGGGATCACTGAATCAACAAAGTTCTTTGGTCGCATTTTTGGCGAATGTACTATCTTATAACAAAGTCGCACCTAGGAGCGCCACACAAAATTCTGAAGATCTCCCTTTCAAATTCTTCCAATTTGAAAGGAACTTTATGATTATATGATCTTTAGAAATTTCTGTGCTACCCTGTATATTACAAATAAAATTCTCTTAGTTACGTCAAAAATCAAATAATACACATTGTCAAATATTTTAATTTACATCTTAGAATTGTGCCTTTTTAATCCGTAGTTTCTTAACCATTGACAAAGGGGTCTGATCTAGACCCCGAAACGTTTGGAATATACAGCAATTTTCTTTAAACTGTGGTGTTATTTCCCAAGAAGCACTTAGACATTGAAAAATATGTCAAATGTATCATTCAGAAAACAATCAGTAACACAATTTTGTTCCAATAAACATTTTGCGATATTTTCAATTTGAGCCTTGACATACGTCAGAAATTACAGAAAAGGGCAACTTTTATGAATGGTGGGGACAAGGATGACAAACTAGAACTCCACAAAAATGTGGCCAGCTGAAAGCATTAAACAAGAACTTCAAGGAGTGACCAGAATGGCGCTGCTGTAGAAAGAGTGTATAATGTTAATTGCTAAATATAAAACAATGTTAATGTTACGTCAACAGTTTTGTTTGTTTTTCAATCAAGGATATATAATATACTGTATTCGAGTAACTAGAAGCGTAATCAGAAGTCTACGAGAATTTTGCGAACCGACCTGAAGAGGGCAGATGTGATTCTGCCGAAACGTCGTCATTTAAAAATCGATCCCGGCTGGGATCAGTTATCAACAATGCGGATGAATTCCCGGAAACCACCTAACACATTTAGTGACCGCGAAAACTTAAAAACAACTAAATATATATTATTTCGGATGTTTTCACGAGTATGCGTACTAACTACTTCGCTTAGTGAGTGATAACATCGATTATTCCGAAGAAGATGAATGAGATCTCATCGAAACGTCAAACTGTCTTTTCTAAAACAAATAAACATACATGAGAATCCCGAAAATCTTCAATGACATACAGCGGGTCCTAAAAAGTTCGTAATAAATGGAAAACTTTTTTATTTTTAGCTTTGTGAATAATGCGACTCTTCATAAAAAGTTCAGCTTCCTCCGAAAATATTATTGGATTTATAAAACTTGAAAAATATTGTACAGGATTATAAGAGAATTATTCCAATGTGTGGAAAATGCTAAATTTCATAATGAAATTCAAAACTGATGGTAATGTGCCGGGTATACAAAATTTTTTTTTATCATATAAAAAAATCACTTAAGAATGAACAATGAACAAATTATGCTTCTACGTGAGCGTCATTATTCTACTGCTATTAGCGCTCTTGCCATAACTGGCGTAGTTCCTTGTGCACCCTGTCTGATGACTGTTTCCAGATTACCAACGTTTTGGAATGGTCTGTTAAGATAAACCTTTTCTTTTAGCAGTCTCCAAAAGAAAAACTCCAATGAGGTTAGTATTCAGGAGACCTGGCTGACATTTGAAAAAGTCATTTGTAAAAAATTGGAGACTATCTGTGTATTATGACATGGTGCTCCATTGTGTTAATACCAAAGTGAACGAAAGATATTTAATGTAAATTGGGCTTATCAAATTTTCACGAAAGAAATACTATTTCATTATCCAAAATATCGTATGATTTAAATGAGTATTTATTGCAATAGTCTATGAGAAAATTGGGGTTTTCGTCACACCAACAGCGGCAGTTCTGTGAGCATACGACTGACTCTGTTTGACGTAAATGTCGCCTCATCGGTAAATAATATTTTCCTGTCGAAGAAAGAATCATTTACAGCTTCTCCGTCAAACCATGCAGTGAACAGAAAATGAACTTCAATGTATATAGATATATTTAGGTTTGTAAGGATAGAACTTATTTTCTCGTAAAATCATACTGACTGTTGACTTTGTTACGTTACCTCATAATGAAGTTGATATTTTCCTCACCGAGACTTAAGGATAGTCAATGACCCCTTGCAAAATTGATTTTCTTCTGTAGTACACCAAACGTGATGTTTTCTTATTAACGTATTATCAAGAGACTCAGTACATTTAAATTTGGTCATGACATTTGCATCAGTAACATAGCTTATTTGTTTATCTGGATGTCTATTATTAAAAACTTCAGCCGTTTTGTTAATTTTACTACCATGATGAAAATAACAGAAAAACATTTAATCTAATAAAATAATCAAACACTTCAATTATCTACTGTCAGTACAATGCAAGTTTATATTTCCATAACAACAGCATGTTCAATTTTTTTTCAGCCTACTCAGTTTTTTAGTAGTTATCGTAAGAGCAAAACCTTACAATCTATGCTACTAGAAAAGTAATTCCGAATTTCTTTATGAAATTTAGTATTTTAACACACTTCCGAAAACTGAGAATAATTCTCTTATGGCATTTTGCTCTAAAACTATACTTAAGAGCAGTTAGATTTGTAAGTTTTTGCCAACCCTGTACAATATTTGGACAATATTTATTAAGTTTTATTAATAATACTTAATAATAGATATCGTCAAACATTTTAATTTTACATTTCGGAATTGTGCCTTTTTTCATATTTTTTTTTTGAGATTGACAACGGAGTCTGAACTAGACTCCGCTGAGTTTGAAAATATACAGAAATTTCGTGACTAGTGGTATTATTTCCCAGGAAAGTGGTTAAACATTGAAAAAATATGCCACAAATATCCTTCAGAAAACAACTAGAAATCAGCCATGAGGTTTTCTTCGTCTGGAACATTGTGCTTAAGGTAATAAATAGACAGTTCTAATAACCTAAAATTCGAAACATACCTTTTAACAGACAAATCTGATAAGAGACTAAGTTATTCCACCGATTATATTTAGAAAAATTTGCCCCCTAACATGCGGTAATATATACTTTTATCAAACTTTATACCTAATGTACTGTTCATGCATTCAGTATTTTCATATGTGCTAATATCAATCAATGTTTATATTTTAGTGCAATTGTAAATCTATAGGATCAGATATTCACGATATGTAAATGCATCGATTTTTATTTTGATTGTAATCAATATTTTTCTGATTTTCTGATTTCTATATTTCTTCTTCGCCAAGAAACTCTTTTTATATACCATGTATTCATATTTGCTTAATTTATTAAATAAATCCACTGTATCAGTAAATATTCCTCTATCAATTTAATTAAGTACAAATTCGGGTAATCTTGCAGCGATAAGATCCATAATAGTGTCCTTATCAATAGACCTTCTCATTTCTAATAAAAGTTTTTCTTTTCTAATAGCATAATTTAACAACCAATTTTATATTAAAAACTGGGCCAATGTAGCTGAGTTCCATCCCTTGTATGCAAATGTCTGATGGAATTTATTTTTTTTTCATTGTCAATTTTATATTCATCAAATTATACCAATCAAAACAATAAAATATTTTAATTTTCTTTTCATCTGTTGTTATATCAAAGCGAATGAATTCCATTTAAAAAATGTTAATCCACTGGTTAGCGTTCAAATTTCTTGCTGAAAATTTTTCAACTATAAACTTCTCTGCAATATTTGTTAAGCTCTGGTGTCTAATTTGTTAGCTAGAGTAACTAGAACTACGAGAATTATGCGAACCGACCTGAAGAGGGCAGATGTGACTGCCGAAACGTCGTCATGTTACCATCGATCCCGGCAGGGATCAGTTATCAACTATGCGGATGAATTCCCGGAAACCACCAAAACATTTAGTGCCCGCGAAAACTTAAAAACAAATATATATATATATATATATATATATATATATATATATATAACGTCAAACTGTCTGTCTGTAAGGCAACTAAACCATACACACGAGTGTTACTTAGGAGTCGATGCTGCTGTGCGTCTTAGTTTTATGCTATCGGCCGGAGGGGGCGTGGAAAAGATCGAAAGATGCACTTACACAGGAACCTAAACCCAAGAAAGAAGATGAACATGTTTTGACAGCTTTTCTTCTTTTTGACCGGGGTACAACGGACAAAATTGGAAAACTTCTAGATAAACATACTATGAAAACAGTTTTCAAGGCACATAGAAAGATTGTAGAAATCATATCGCCACCTAAAGAGAAAATTCTCCTTGAAGATCAGGGCTTCTATGAGATACCGTGTAAAGACTGCAACCTCGCAGACATCGGCCAAATAAACAGAAAAGCAAGTGCTCGTAGAGAGGAACACAGAAATGCAGTGAAGCAAAAAACAACGACGTCTGCATTGTCACAACACAATCTAAATACCGGCCATCAATTAGATTTCGACCAAATGAATATATTAGCAAAAAGTGAAAATTATAGCACAAGGCTGGTAAGGAAAGCGATTGAAATAGAGAAACGGCAAACAAATCTTAATAAACGGGACGATGCGCAACGTCTCCCACCCACATGGAGAACCGCACTAGCAGACCGTTACATTAAAATCAAATCTCCAGATAAAAGGTCAAATAACGTCAATATACCTCCCAGGCCAGACAACCACCCCTCACAGAGCGAGAGCTCTGATTGGACAAAGCAAACAAGAGCACTCCCCCACCTGCCGATGGCATAAAACTAATGCGCACAGCAAAATCTACTCATTTTGTACTACGCTTAGTGAGAAACAACAGCTATTATTCCGAAGAAGATGAGTGAGATCTCATCGAAACCGACCCGAAAGGGTCTTACAACATCTGTACATCAAGTGAGCAAATTCGTACACTTCTTGTATTTTAAAAATAAGAATAATGCAAAGAACTGAATTTATATCATGAAAGAGGACGAGGGATTGCCGTTTGAAAAAGTTGTGAACAAAAAATATAAGTGTCATACAAAAGAAAACGTAAATTTTGTAGTGTGCCTAATATGCAAAGAAGTATTTCACTTGAGCGACTTCAAGAAATTAAAAAATATAAAATTCCTTAGTAGTGTTTTAGTAATATGTAATGATCACAAGAACTTAACTACAAACTTAAAAAATGTCACTCTTAACGACGACGTCCGACAAATCATTGCGGAAATTAAAGAAGCAAATGAAAACAAAAAAGTAATTAACAAATCCCAGAAGGATAATGAACAAAAATTAGCCACAAAAAGTAATAATACTCCCGTTTTGACAACTGGGAGAAATGAAGAGTCTAATATAAAAGCAATTATTACGGAAAACAATCTCTTGAGGCAATTAAATGAGGAGGTAAGGGAAAAAATGAATTACTCAAAAATACAATAGAACTGATGAATATGCCACAAACAACGTTTAGAAGACAACGAAAATTAATAAGTCTACATATTTGGAAATTACAACAAAAAAAATTAAAAATCAAACTAAAATTCAAGACATTAGGATAACAGATAAAAATAATCACACAAATAGTGATAGCTCAAACAAGAAAATCTACACTAGTGTCGTAGATGCACTACAAAATGATATAAAAATCCCGATCAAACGAGTAATAAGTATAAAAAAAGTGGCACAATAGTGCAGTGTTTAAACGGGAATGACGTCGTGGGTACAAGCCAGTCACTACAAAATAAGCTTGGTTCTGATTATCTGTTAGTATTCAAAAACTAAATAATCCCAAGTTAAAAATCATTGGCATTACAAATAGCATGAATAAAGAAGAAATTGAGGATGATCTAAATCGAAGAAATTTTCATGAATTCCAAGATAACTGCAAAGTTGTGCATCTCTTTAATTATGCTAATAACATGAAGGGAGCAATAATAGAACTCACTAGAAACTTGTATGAACATATTTCAAAAAGTAATTACAAGATTTACATCGGGTACCAGTGCTGCAGAGCTTACGATGTTTTCGGTACAACATCTTGTACTAATTGTGCAGGATTTAACCATAGTGAAAAGTGTGTAAAACAAACCAAAATGTGTATATTGTGGTGGTGATCACATGGCTAAAAATTGTAGCTTAAAGGACAAACATCATTGTACAAACTGCATGTATACCAATGGGAAATATGGCACAAATCATAAAACTAATCATATGGCTTCAGATACTAGCTCATGTGAATTAATACAAAAAAAGATTGATATATTTATTTCCAATACGGATCATCCAGTTAATCCAGTTATACCTACTTATCTGGGGCCGATTACTCCACACAGTATGTACTCTCCCAGCAAATCAACTCAAAATAGTAAAATTCTTGGTGTTAGTGATGCATCCAAAACAAGTATAATAAAGAAAAAAACTCCAGATGTACAGGCAGATCACCCAAAAACTCCAATCAACACTAGACAAAAAAAAAAACAGAACTCTAAGGTAAATGGATAAGGAATTTGAATTTAGTGATTATATACAAACTGAATTTGTTAAACCAGAAAAAATTTGTGATAACCTCGATACTTTCAACAGACTTCTAAATGACAATCAAGATTTAATTATGTGCATAAATGTACGAAGTTTAAATGCTAATCTAGCTAAATTATTAGTCTTAATTGAAAGTCTTGAGGTCAAGCCTTGTATAATAGTATGTACCGAAACATGGAATCTTGACCATTATAAGTATTTTAATATAACTGGTTATAAAATATACTATAACAATGGTGATATAAATACCTCGGATGGTGTGGCAATTTACATAAAAGACAACATAACTGAAAATACGCAAAGTATTAAAATAGGTAGATTAAATTTACTTAACTCTACTATAAACTTAGAAAATAATACGAAAATTGAAATATCAGCAGTGTATAGGTGTCATGATTTACCAAAAGATGAATTCATAACAGAATTAAAGGCTTTTATGATTACGAAAAAAAGAACGAAGAACCATTTAATAATTGGTGATTTTAATATTGATTTAATTAAAATTGATAACTTCAGCCATGAGCATTTAAATCATTGTTTAGAGAATGGTTTCATGCCGGCTTTTCACACAATTACCAGACCATCTGATTTAAATAGTTCAACGGGTACATGTATTGATAATATATTCATCAAAACGAACACTATAGAAGCTAAAGCTATTAAACTATCAAGTTTGTTCAATGACCACTATCCTCTTTTTGTTTCAATTAATAAATGCATAAACAAAGAGATCACTAAAATTGTCAAACCAGTAAATTATAAGAAATTAGTAGAAATAGTTAGAAAAGTACATTGGAACTCGATATTATAATTACAAGACCCGAATGGAGCCACTGATTCACTTATTAAACTAATATCTGACAGTATAAAGCTAGCTAAGGTAAATATTAAATAATTTGGTCAAGTGCGAGTTGGACTCGCATACTTAGGGTTCCGTACCACCTTCAAGATTCGAATATTCCACTTTCAGACAAGCAGGGAATGAGTGCATTTTCTTATACTTACCCTTATATCTTTTAAAGGATGCGTTTTAAATTTATAAAAAATATACACTTTGATTTTCCACACATAGACTTTTTATTTTATCTGCTTTAGGATTCGCTTGATTTTTATCACAATACATATGTATTTAATTTTCTAATTTGGCCCCCAAAAAGTAACATTAGAGTTTTATTTTACTAATAAACTTTCTGAAATGCCTTTCATAATCTACTGTCTGAGTTTTGAGGCTCTGGAGATTGGAAGAAAAACGGCAAAATAGGTCAAAGTTTAAATTATAAATTATTAAATCTGTTATTCAAATTATTTAAAAATATAAATAAAATATATTTTTCAAAATTTAAATAGTGTAGTTTCTAAAGTGGAAATTAAGTCGATGTTTAATATTTTTAATATCTTTTATACAAATGATTTAAAAATATGATATTTGTAATTCACCTAATGAGCCTTTTATCTGATATATTACATGATGCGTTTGAAAATTGAATCTTTATTTTCCATTTATTTGTATAAATTGTCCCTAAAATTACTATGGGGGTTTTCTAGTAATTTATTTTCCGTTTGGCCTCCAAATAATAGAATTAGGTATTTTTTTCATATTTTTCCTATAAACAAAAAAAAGAGGTCTTAGAGTTTGGGGAATAACGGGGAGAATGGGTAATTTTTTTAAAATATTTTTTAATATATTTTAAAATATTCATTTTAAAAAAATTAAAAAAATATATTTGTACCTATTCGTCATAATGAGCCCTGGGATTTGATATATTACATGACCCGTTAGAAACAATTATAATTTTTATTTTCCATTTAATTCTATAATTTGCCCCCAAAATGAATATTAGGGGTTTCTTCTTATTTTTCAGTAAAGTTCAGGTGAGGGGCTATACTTCCAGTTTTTCAAAATTTTTCAGCTTATGGTTTCGGAGATAAGGGGGGGAATGGGTAAGTTTTTTTGTATTTTTGTTAGTATCTTTTAATTAATTTATTTTATAAATATGGAAAAAATATATTTGTTTTCTTCATCATGAGCCCTTTTATTTGATATATAACATGCTGGGTTAGAAACAATTTTAATTTTATATATATTTCCATTTAATTCTATAATTTGCCCCAAAAAAATATTAGGGGTTTTTCCTTATTTTTCCAGTAAAGTTCAGGTGAGGGGCTATACCTCCATTGTTTTTTCAAAATTTTCCAGCTTATGGTTTCGGAGATAGGGGGGATGGGTAAATTTTTTAATATTTTTGTTAATATCTTTTAATTAATTTATTCTAAAAATATGAAAAAAATATATTTGTTTTCGTCATAATGAGCCCTTTCATTTGATATATAACATGATGGGTTAGAAACAATTTTAATTTTAATTTTCCATTTAATTCTATAATTTGCCGCCCCAAAATAAATATTAGGGGTTTCTCCTTAATTTTTAGGTGAGGGGCTACATCTCCATTTTTTTCAAAATTTTCCAGCTTATGGTTTCGGAGATAAGGGGGGGGATGGGTAAATTTTTTATATTTTTGTTAATATATTTTAATTAATTTATTTTAAAAATATGAAAAAAATATGTTTGTTTTCGTCATAATGAGCCCTTTCATTTGATATATAACATGATGGGTTAGAAACAATTTTAATTTTCCATTTAATTCTATAATTTGCCCCCCCAAAATAAATATTAGGGGTTTCTCCTTAATTTTCCAGTAAAGTTCAGGTGAGGGGCTACACCTCCATTTTTTTTTTCAAAATTTTCCAGCTTATGGTTTCGGAGATAAGGGGGGGGATGGGTAAATTTTTTTATATTTTTGTTAATATCTTTTAATTAATTTATTTTAAAAATATGAAAAAAACATATTTGTTTTCGTCGTAATGAGCCCTTTCATTTGATATATAACATGATGGGTTAGAAACAATTTTAATTTTATATTTTCCATTTAATTCTGTAATTGGCCCCGCAAAATTAAAAGTAGAGGTTTCTCCTTATTTTTCGAGTAAACTTCAGGTCAGAACCTATAAATCTATTTTTTTTCAAAACTTTACGTTTTATAGTTTCAGAGATAAGGGGGGGGGCAATGGGTAAATTTTGGTATATTTTCGTTAATATCTTTTTAAATATATTTTTTTTAATATGAAAAAGATATATTTGTGTTCCTCAGAATGAGACCTTTCATTTGATATATTACATGATGCGTTTGAAAAATTTTTTATTTTTAAATTTTTATTTAATTCTATAATTTGCCCCCCAAAATTAACATTAATGTTTTCTCCTTAATTTTCTTGTAAAGTTTGGGCAACGCTCTATATTTCCTATTTTTTCAAAATTTTAGGCTCAGTAGTTTCGGAGATCAGGGGGGGGACGGTCGATTTTTTTAGTTTTTCCCCCCAGAAGTACCCCTAAAATCAAATTTGTTTCTTTTACGATATGTACTCCTGATCGGATCACCAAACTATACATTGATACCAAATTTCAACCTCTTCCGTCCCGTAGTTTAGGAGAAAATGGCTGTGATGTGACAGAGGCAGAAATCTTGAGTGATATTATAAGGGTATCCATATATTGTATATACGGAACCCTAAAAACAATCAAATTCTATTCCACGTAGTGCCTGGATAACGAAATACATTGTAACATCTTGAAATAAAAAAGAATCCTTCTATACATTATGGAAAATGGAGCCATACAATATATAGCTTAAGACTGAGTACAAAACTTATGCCAAGATTCTTGACAAGGTAATAAAGCAAGCCAAAAATATGTATGATAAACAGCAATTGACTTTAATATTAATAATTTCAAACATCTTTGGGCATTCATAAATGCTAAACTTGGCCGAAATGCGAAGAAAAGTGATTAAATTAAATACCTTCAAGATGACAATAAAATTAAAGTGCAGTATCCTACTGTAATATCTAATTGCCTGAATACATATTTTAATAATATTGGTTATGAAATCAGCAATAAAATTACGAATTACGAATAATCGGACACATTGATGAAGTTGTATTACGCATTTTTCCACAGCATGACTATGGAATCATTGCCTGGGGGGGGGAGCAAAGCCACAAAAAAAAACTATTAAAAGTCGTAAACAAGAATAAAACAAACTTACATAACAATCCTTTAAATTTGGAGGAGCTTTTCTCACTCAAATCTTTAAAATATCACTACATTACTCTGAAAGAAAAATTTCTGAACTCAAACAGTATTACGAGTAACAAGAGCATTCTTCTCCCACATAGATCTAAAACAGTCAGTAAGAAACGCAGTTTTATAAGAGCAATAAATGTATACAACAGTCTTCCAAATATAGTGCAATAAAAAATAAGTTAAAAAAGTAGATAATTAATAAAGATAATAACAGAATCAGATAGGCAATTGACAAAAAAGTCATCATTGTTATTAAAACTTCCTGAAAAGTTATGTTTTATTTATTTATTTTGTTCTTTTTTATTTTATGTATTCTTAGATATTTTCCTTTATGTTAAATATATATTTTCCATAGGATAGGTTTATATATTATTAGTTTTAGGTATTATGCCAAGACCACGAACAGGTAACTCCGATTACCTCTGTGGATATTATGTAATAATGTCCTGATATTATTGTGTATATCTATTGGTTATATATATATATATATATATATATATATATATATATATATATATATATAAATCAAATCAATAATCATATCTAAATGAATGAAATAGTATATTAAAAGATAGTGAAGAATGCATTGCAACATAAAACCAATATTAGAGGATAATAGAAATTTTGTAAGGGTGATTCTAAGCATGTAAAAGAGATATGAAAAATCAAATGCAATTTACATAATACAAGAATAGAAATGATTAAAGTATAAAACAAGACCCTAAACTGGTAATTTGTGAATGATTTATGCAACTAAAACCATATAGTAAACACATGTTTGAAAACTAACAAATGTGACAGTTTCAACTAAATTTATTAAAAAGCAATTAGGAAATGAAATGAACATATACACATAATCAAGAGACTTGATATATTACAATAAAAGCATCTAATAAAAAGAAAATATAAAATCTTAATTTCGCGATATAAACATTCAATAGTCCAGATTTGTAGTAACTTCATGTTTTAGGCACAATAGGGGCAATAATTCAAAATTTTAGGATCTTAGTAAAGTATTTCGGGGTAAATAAAGTTTGAAAACACATTATTTCCACACTAAATTTTTTTTTTTAAAAAGGTGACTGAAATTAAATGGAATCAATCACATTCACGAGTAGCTGAATATAAATAGTACAAATTGTATGGGAATGTACTAAAATAAAATACAAGATAAGCAGTATAAGGTATAGTAGCAAGTATAATCAAATAAATTAAATTCAAGAGTAGCTGAAAGTAAATGGTAAATTTATTGGAAACAGAAGTAAATATCAAATATTATTACATTGGTAGCAGAGGTTTTGGCAGATAGTAGGAGAAGTGAATATCAAATATTATTCCATTGGCAGCAGAGGTTTTACAGTTAAATCGCAGACTATAAGGTATCATCCAAGATACTAAGGTACAATACTTGTAAAGAAATCGCCAATGTTGAAAACTACAAAATCAGAACAATACGAGAAGCGATTGAAATTGAAACCCGAGATACCATAAACAAGAGAGACGAAGCTTTAAAATTATCACCATTTTGGAAAGCAGTAATCCCATATCAAAATAACAATACAACAAGACCAGCAATAAACCCAAATAATCCGGTTACCCAAATTACCGACAAAAGCCATAAACACCGCAATTGCACTTTAATTGACCATCTAACTGATGGTCAATTAAACCCAACCTAAACAAGATAAAGTACCTGAGAGATTAAGTACTAATGAGGGCTCACAGGGCAGGTATAAATTGAGATCAAGAACCAGAAATTCTTCAGTTACTTAGTATCTTTTGAGAGAGCCAAATATGATTTTGGTAAAACGTCAAGTGATTTTTCAAACGAATACAGATGTACACCGGAATAAATCATCAAGCATATATACAGGGTGTAAACAGTTTGAGTGCATATATTTTAAGTGCAGATAGTACACACCAAATAAAACAAAAAACTCTTATGACGCTATGGTCTATAGGCCTTAAGTAGCAAGAAAATTCGAAATACATGTTAAGTAAATTATTGTCAATGTGGCAACGTCGCGCTAAAAATTCACTTGTAACGTGAATAATAAAGGAATGATTCACACAAAAAAATTAACAACTGTTATTTTTTTGTATTAAATAATTACATTTCTTATATGTAGTTTTTTATGTGTTAAATTATTCGAAAAATAATTGTTACTCATGAAATTATTATTACTTATATTAGACAAATAAATACCCATATACTTACAGGTTGTCATTATGATAGAACTCTGGAGAACAAAGGATTCTTTATAGTAAATATTCAAAATTCAACATTGTTGCTATTACAAGTGTTTTCCCCACAAATTAATAGCATGGCAGGTCTTTACCTAATTATATAATTGCCACTATTTGTCACAAACTAATACACTCGAACTCACAATTGACAATAGATATTATTTATTTCTCAAATTTATTTTTTAAAACGAAAATCAAATCACGAACGCTACGTAGAATGTCACGTAAATATCACTTTCACTTTCTGACAAGAACCGGTGCAGCAGAAAGCATTCGTGGCAGTGGTCAGCTGTAGTACTGAATAAGGCATATTATATGCTATGTTGCCACATCTGTTCGGAGAAACATACGGCAAATTTTGACAGAATATTTAGAGTTTAAATTTTAATTTCCTTTGTTAATACAATTATTAAAGGTGTATAAGCTATTGAGTATTTACATATTTAGCTTTACAAGCATTTTGAAGCCGGAAATAGTCTATTATTCACTGTAATAAATGCTATATAACTTCTAACTTTCTTATTTTTTTTGGAAAAATTATAGTTTATTTCTGGAAATGTTATAAAGCTTTTTGATTTGTTTTGACCTGAAGTATTGATCCTCAAAATCTTTGCACTCAAACCGTTTACGCCCTATATATATATATATATATATATATATATATATATATATATATATATATATAATAAATAAATATATATATATATATATATATATATATATATATATATATGTTATATAGGTATTTAAAAGACTCTTTAAAATAATAAGTTCTAATATTATATTTCTATCCAGCAGTTTGGTAACATTGTAATTCATAAGACCTTTACTGCGTAACATAATATTATACCCTTTATTCAAACTGTCACGTACTATATCTTATTTCATATTTTATTCTTTCGTATTATATTACTTTTGTCTCGCATAGATAAAATCTGCACATCTGTTATTTTGACTTCATAGAATTTATTTCCTTTTCATTGTTTAAGTTTATATAGGTCAGCATATTATTTCTTACAAATTGTTATTCACGACCTTCAGTTCAGCAGATTATTTCATTTACTTCTAGTGTTAACATTATTGTACTCAAGTTATCAAGTATTAAAGTTTGTTATTTAATAAAATATATTTTTTTAAAAAGTCAATTTGAAAAGTGGCGCAGTCAGTAGGATTACAGAACATTACTAGAACCGGCGAACGAGCTTAACTGGCAGCGGCGGATCCTAATCCCTTAAAGGAAGAAAGAACCTCTCGAGACGTCCCAACTGTAACCGTAGTACAAGGCAACTAACTACAACTTCAGAACACGGCAACATCGATGTTCCATTTAATGTGAGTACAAACAGGAATCATCTCGCAATTTTTAATTTTACCAATAATTTATGATTTTATTTTTGTGTTCGGACGACCAAAAAAAACCTAAATCATATTTTTTAACCATACCCTTATTTTTGTACCTTATATTTTTTAATTTCTCGATTTACTTTATTTTATTTTTACCATACTTTGATTGCAAATAGTGTACCCTAACTATTTTCCTCCATTATATGTTTTATTGTTTTCGTAACAATTTCAAAAATTTGTTGCATTTTAAACAATTTAGACATTTATTTTGAACAAATTTTATTTTTTGCTTAATTTTTTTCAAACAATTTTTCAATTCTCCCATTTAATAAATTTTTAAATGGCACAACAATCTCCCAGGGACGGCTCTGAACCTGAGCTACATCGGTTATCCGAAATATTCTCTCTATCGTCCCGAGATCAGATCTCCTTGGGAACATTCATTAATGCTTGCGACTGTGCTTACAACATGTCGAAGGGCGATCAAAGATACCTTTTACTTATCCACATCAAAAATAAATTAAAAGGCAGAGCGGCCCAACTAATAAATTCACTTAGTCCCGCGTCTTATTTAGAATTGAAACAACTTCTGAATCTTCATTTTGGAGATTCCAGGGATTTAACGTCCCTGATACAAGATCTACAACGCCTTCAGCAACTATCCAACGAGTCACCACTTACTTTCTACAAGCGACTACAAGTCCTAACAGCAAAAACGCACGCCAATATTCAATAGGCGTCCAATTTAAACGCAGACCAAAAGGTAGCGCAAACGAGTCTAATAGACACTATGGCGCTTAACACCCTTCTAATCGGGTTAGAACCGCGTCTCGGACAAATCATCCGTGCCGGTAATCCTAAAGACCTTTTAGAAGCCAATGTAAGAATCAGACGCGAACTACAGTTATTGTACTTTGAGAAAGAGAAAACTACAAAACAAATTCCCCCAAGGCCCAACCAATCTTTCCGAATCCTCCAAATAATAAGTGCTTATCTTGCGGCAGACTCGGACACATCGCGTCCGAATGTCGTTCCCAAAATTACCAAGCACCCGTTTACAATAACAATAACGGTAACAACAACTAAATGAGACCAAACCCTTCACTAATAATGGTTCCCAAAATGAGTGTCCACAATTTCGGCAAAATCAACCCCCACAATTTCGACAGAATCAGCCAACCTTCAGGCAAAATCAGTCACCTTTTAGACAAAATCAATATCCTAATCAGCCAAGACAATTTCAACAAAATATGCAACAACCCTAATTTCCACCAGAATCCAAACAGGGCACATCATTTAAGTTGCACAAATTCTTTCGATAATGACAACGATTATTATACAGCTAATAATCACCCATATGAGGATTATCATACAGCTGATAATCAAAGAGAATACGACTATTCATACGACATAGGAAATACTAGTTATCATACTGTTGATAACTTTGGCGAAGAAGCTGTTGATTTGGACCCACTAGAAAATCAAAACTACCAGGATTTTCTTTCTCTCATAAATCCAGTTCATCCACAAATACGAACAATGAATTTAGACGACATGAATACGAACGTATACTTCCCGGGACAAACGTTCCTGTAACTACTCCTCACACTGTCAACCCCAAAAACTTATACTACATAAACGACGCTACTGGTCAATACACATTGCTTATAGATACAGGCGCAGGAATTTCAATTTTCAAAGAGCAAACAACATGTAATTATTCAGGGCATCACTGATCAAAAAATTTCCATTTCCCAGTCAACCCTTGTACAATTTGCTCCTGGTAACCCCCACAAGGTCTTTATTTGTAATCTCGACATCGATTTTGATGGCATTTTAGATTTAGATTTTTTGGAACATTACGAATGCGTAATAGACTTACTTAATAAAGCAACTTAAAACAATTTTAAAGATATCACTCTTCAAAGATATCCCTACCTTCCTCGATATCGATTCTCCAACAATTCCCAACGCACAAAAAACAATAATTTTCCAAACTATATTTCTATAGAACCCCGTACCGAAAAAGTATGTAAACTGCACTGTCACCTTTCTAATACCGACGCTGTTCTACATACCATAGAAAAAGAAAAAGTCAGACTACCCAATTCCTTGGTACATGTAAACCAAATTGGCGAATCTCTTCTTCGGTTATAAACGCCAACGCCATCCCAAAAAAAAAATTAATTTCGACGACATCACTATAGAACCCCTTACTCAAACACAACCCTGCTTCAATTTTAATTTTAATAACTCTTATGACTCTCAATCAATTGACAGAAACTTATTAATTCGACAACAATTCAGAACAAAACACTTAAACGCTGAAGAAGAAGACATGATTACGAGCCTTTGTCTAGACTTTCAAGACATATTTTACTTAGAAGGCGACGCATCTTTTATGAACGAAAATAAACATTCGATCGAGACAAATAACTCCAGACCCATCTACACCAAATCTTATCGGTACCCGCAAGTCCATAAGGAAGAGGTTAAAGAACAAGTCAGTACAATGCTCGATCAAGGCATTATTCGTCATTCCATTTCCCCTTGGTCTACCCCAGTTTGGGTTGTTCCCTAAAAATTAGACGCCTCAGGCAAACAAAAATGGCGTGTCGTCTTTGGCTACAGGAAACTAAATGAAGTCACAGTCGACGACAAATATCCCTTGCCTAATATTTCCGATCTTTTAGATCAACTTGGCAAATGCCAATATTTTTCCACGTTAGATCTCGCCTCCGGTTTTCATCAGATAGAGATCGATTCTAAAGATATCCCCAAGACTGCATTTTCAGTCGATAACGGTCATTACGAGTTTGTTCGTAGCCGTTCGGTTTAAAGAACGCTCCGTCCACATTCCAACGTGTCATGGACAACATCCTCCTTGGAGTTCAAGATGAACGTTGTCTAGTATACATGGACGATATCATTGTATACTCCCCAACAATTCACGAACACATTTCCCGGTTGGCCGAAGTCTTCAATCGTCTTCGCAAATCAAATCTTAAGATTCAACCCGACAAATGTGCATTCTTAAGAAAAGAGGTAGCGTATCTTGGTCATTTAATTACGCAACAAGGTGTAAAACCGAACCCCGAAAAAATCAGTTGTATCCAAAACTTCCCAGAGCCAAAGAACCCGAAAGATGTCAAATCTTTCTTATGATTGGCCGGATACTATAGAAGATTTATTCCCAATTCTTTAACAAAACGGCTTCAAAAGGACACTAAATTCTTCTTTGATTCCGATTGTAAGGCATTATTCAATGATTTAAAGAAAGCTCTCATCTCAGACCCCATCCTTATCTACCCGAATTTTAAAGAACCTTTTCCTCTCACCACAGACGCCAGCACTTTTGCGATTGGTGCTGTCCTTTCACAAGGCCCAGTTGGAAAAGACCTTCCGATTGCTTACGCCACCCGCAGTTTGTGTGCCGCCGAAACCAGATATTAGACCATTTAAAGGGAATTGCTTGCCATTGTGTGGGCAGTCAAAGCCTTCCGTCCTTATTTATTTTGCCGTAAGTTTACATTAATCACCGACCACCGCCCGCTTACGTGGCTTTTCTCAATCAAGGATCCAGGCAGTAGACTTGTCAGATGGCGACTGAAGCTGGAAGAGTACAATTATAAAATTGAACATAAATCAGGCAAGATAAACAGAAACGCCTATGCTCTCTCGCGAATTAAAGTCAACCACTTCCAACAAATTGCGATTTTTCAGTCAAAAATCCATGCATTCAACGACACCGACTTATGTCTTTGCAGACAAAGACATTAAATTAAAAATATGCCAAAACGTCATTACTACACCCTCAGAGGATGAAATACCTCAGATTTCAGAACACTACCATCAAGGCAAAAACAATTTGCATAGCGGAATTAATGAAACAGAAAGGTGAATAAAAGAGAAGTATAACTGGACCGGTTTGACAAAAAACGTTGGAAATTTCATCAAGTCATGCGAAATTTGTCAAAGTCAAAATATGCCGAAAAAAATTGGGTTCCGCTCTAGTCATCACAGAAACGCCGAAAACACCTTTCGAGCGCGTCAATATCGATATATTTGAATATCCCACTCGAAATTATGCTCTAACAATCAGGGACGAGCTAACGAAATTTACACAGGCGTATCCTATAAAGGATGAAACGGGAAAAACTGCCGTTAACACGCTCATCCTTTATTTTCAACACTACGGCACCCCGTTGAGAATTCACTGTGACTGCGGTCGTGAGTTCGATAACGTATTAGTAAAAGACCTCTGTGAACTCTACGAAATAAAGTTAACCTTCTCTAGTGTAAGTCACCCACAATCAAATGGTTCCCTTCCCCAAACGAACACCCGTTTAATGCTCTGCCATACGCAGTCATATGCTGTAACAACACCAAAAATAAGACTCATGATTTCACTCCTTATGAGTTGATTTTTGGTCACACGTCGAGTAGACCACCGGAAACGCTTTACAACCAAAATAACCTCATTTCCAAGTACGTTAGAGATCTTAATAACCGTATGGAATATGTTTACAAATTAGCGCGAGCGCAAACCGAACACCAAAAAGAAAAGGCCAAAACACGTTTCGACCAACACGTAGCCGAAAATCGACCCACTTATAACATAGGCGACATAAACCCCGAAACGAATCAATCTAAAAAAGTAAATTTTGACAGATTGAAACCGTATTTTGAATAGAAATTACTTTATTTCAGACTACTTGGACTCTTTACAATCGTGACGTCCCAATTTTCAATAACTCCCATAAATAACACAGTAGGACTCTTCTTTCATGAAGAAGGAACTATCAAAATATCAAACGATAAATTGACACTACTTGTCTACAAAGATCTACACCCTTTCGTTGACGCAATTGCCACCAATGACAATATTTTGAACACATTAATTGATACTATCCACTCAAACTTAACTACTCGAATGACAGTATTCAAACCTCAAGTACAAACACATATTAACCTCCTAAAACAAATATCTGACACAGTAAACTTAAAATATCAAGAGATATTCGCAGACACTAAACTTTACAACTCCAGGAGACATAAACGAGGACTTATTAATGGTATAGGTACAATTTGGAAATCAATAACTGGAACCTTAGACGCTAGTGATGGTGACTACTTTAATGACTCAATCAACAAGATGACACATGACGAACAGCAAATCGAAAATTTACTAAAGAACCAGGTTTCAGTAACGACTTCCGTAATCAAAACTTCAATGCAACAGTTCAGAAACTTTAAATAGACGAATAAAAGTTTAACAGGGACATTGCCAAAATCAAATTATCTATCATGTACATTTCAGACGATCTTGCATTTTTCGAAGCACTAGTCAAAACATTAGATCTATGCGAATCATTAATGGAAAGCTATGCCTTTATCCAAGACGCCCTAAATGATGTATTGTCAGCAATATCTTTCGTTCGCATTAAAATGTTACACAGTTCAATAATAAACCCCCTCCGATTAGTTGAATCTCTCCAACTTGTTTCTCAATCTTTGCATAAAAACAACTTACCTTTATCAATTTACACAAATAATATTGCACAATATATTGACATTATAGAGTTAGAAGCATTTCAGTTAGATACAAAAATAATTTTCGTTTTGAAAATCCCTTTAGTGAATCCTGAAACTTTTATCCTTTATCGTCTATACCCGATTCCCCATTCTGGACGACCGAACAGGATTTCATCACATGTTACCAACCAGAACTAAATATATTGCGAAAACGATGATTCATTGTTGGTATACCACATTTCGGAACTTGGACAACTGCAAGCCCTTAAGCCGAGTTCAATGGATATGTTCAGACGTTCTCCCGTATCCTATTGACAGCGACTCCATCTGTGAGACCCAGCTTTTGAAGCAGTCCACCTTCCTTCCAAAAGTTTGCCAAACTTCGATACTGTATGCCAAAGACTACAATTTTTACGAAATCTCACCATAAAGTGTAGCAGCAACAACGTTGTAACCAAAACCATTGCAACCAATTCAATCCTCCAATTGCAATCAGACAGCAATGCATTCATCGGTAATACTCGAATCCATTCAAAAAAGTTAATTGAAAATTCCCAAAATATCACATACAAGAGCCATCCAGTTCAAATACCTTAGAAATGCTGTGAATCCATCCCACCAAAAAAGTACGTTCCAGATCTGAAACCCCTCAGATTAAACAAGATCGACGCCGACGACCTCAACATAGCGCAACACAAGCTCAACCAATACTCCGAAGAATTAGACAAATTAATAAACCAGCCGTTTATTATAAAGCATACATCTTGGTTCACAATTCTTACCATTACTTCCATCATCGCATTAATACTTTGGTACATTGTCTACAAGTGCAAAAGCAGAAGGAGAGACTACTAGCCATAGCCACCACAAGTGATGACCCGACTTCATCTCCACCAATGCGAAGTCGAAGCGAAACCAGACGCTTCAGATTCTTCCCCAGAAGACGCCCAAGCCTCCAACTCCAGGAACTCATAGAAGAAGATGAACTCAAACGAATGGTCTGAAAACTTGAAGCATAACTTTTTCGGGATAAATGGAGTTATATTATTTTCGTCTCGCATAGATAAAATCTGCACATCTGTTATTTTGACTTCATAGAATTTCATTCCTTTTCATTGTTTAAGTTTGTATAGAGTCAGCATATTATTTCTTATAAATTGTTATTCACGACCTTCAGTCCAGCAGATGATTTCATTTACTTCTAGTGTTAACATTATTGTACTCAAGTTATCAAGTATTAAAGTTTGTTATTTAATAAAATATATTTTTAAAAAGTCAATTTGAAAAAAAGTATATATATGTATATATATATATATATATATATATATATATATATATATATATATATATATATACATACATATATTTACATCCAACTATCCTCAAGGCGTCCTTTCATAAAACAGTCACTGGGCGTCCATAATAGAATACTTGCAACATTCCAAGCAGGAGGCGTCCTCCCATATAGCACACAACCAAGCATCCTTATATAAAATATATTATCGGTTCTATCAACTTCAGAGCGTCCTGCGGTGTTGCCGATTCAGGAACACATTAAATGGTAATAATTTAATATTATTACTGAAGTAATTTACTCAATTTGGATAAATTTTCTATCGAAAAGAAAATGAAATAAGTACATAAAACTTATCCGTGATCTTTCTTTTAAATTCATTTTAATACTTTATAAATTATAAAGATAGTCCATGAGAAAAAAATATTGTTTTTATTATTTAGTAGTTATAATAAATACATTAAAAAAAAACAAAAACCGACTTCAAAAGAAAATTAACTAAAAAGCATGAAATAATATTTTGCTACAATTAAATACTTTTTATGAAGTCGGTGCCAAGCGAAAGTGAAAATATTTTGTGAGGTACATTGATGAGTTGAACTTTGCAACTTGGCTGTTAAAATTGGCACCGACTTCATAAAAAGTATTTAATTGTAGCAAAATATTATTTCATGCTTTTTAGTTAATTTTCTTTTGAAGTCGGTTTTTGTTTTTTTTAAAAATGTATTTATTTTACAATTTTCAGTGATGCAATGGCTGTAATTGCTAATGAGTTATCCTACAGCTGTAACATTCTATTAACACTTTTTTAACCATCCTTCATAACAATATTTGTACTCCGTCCTGTATGTCAGCTACCATTAATTTCAAACTGCTGTGAGCTACCTTTATATAATTATTTCTTGCTTTTTACTAACCATCCTATAAGCTATAATTACATTCGTCGCTATATTTTAACCATCTTGCATAGCAAATCTTATGAGGACGAATCTCACTCTTACTTAGGTTACCAAATCACCCTGTATTGAACACCTTTAAATTACAAATCAGCTATCTTGATTGTTGCAAACTGTCAATAACTTTTTTAATTATTTAATATCTCTGCAAAACGATTTTCCCAAATATGAGACCCTAACCAATCGATTTGTATCCATTGAAACTTCTAAATAGGAATATATATATGTATATATATATATATATATATATATATATATATATATATATATATATATATAAACAAACCTTGTTCGTATTATAGTATTAGATTACTCCTATTTTGATAACAATTTTATATCTTAACCGAGATGAAGATACTTTAATTTGTAATCGAAAGTCCTCTTTGAAGACAAACCTTGTCTACAGTTAATACAAATTGACGTAGAATGATTACTGTTTATGTTTTAGACCATGTAAAAATTCTGTTTGTGAAGAATAATTTTTTTTTTTCAAATTATGAATAAAAAGAAATCCTTTGATTTATGAATACACATTGTATATTCATATTAAAAGACACTTATTTTGATTAACTCTTCTTATTTACAATTTACCGCAAGTTTCGAATAGTTAATACTAGTAACTCTATCAAATCTTATAATACCGGACACTCCACCAAGACATAGAATATAATAAGAAAAAAATAGGTAAAAAGTTTTTTGCCATTCTATAAGAGACGATACAAGCTATGCTATTTGAAAAAAATTTCTGACCACTTTAAGATATCACGGAAGTAATCCAACTTTTTTTCAATTCGTCCCACGTTTCGAATAAAATTTTTCAAATTTTATAATAATCCGGCTCCTCCACCAAGGCATAGATTATATGTGAATAGGTAAAAATAATTTTCCCCCATTTTCTAAGAAACGGTAAAAGCTATTTTAATGAAAAAAATATGGGACCACTTCGATCCCCACACAGGATCCCGTAAAATGGTCGAAATTCCTCGAGCCGTTTCCGAGTAATCGGTGAACATAGATACAGACGAGTTGAGAACCTCCTTCTTTTTGAAGTCGGTTAAAAAACAAACTGATAATGTTCTAAACATATTCTTGTGGTTACCAACGCACCATGACGTAACTATGTTTGAATGATTTCAGGAAATATTCAATATTTTCGTTCATAATCCTTGTAGTGAATTTGATTTGAGCTCTGACATTTTATACCGTTGTTATTATTAGCTCAAACAGAGAGGTTTACTTTTTATATTTTAAGATACAAACCTCCCAAATATTGATAGATTTATAATTTTTAAAAGAAAAATCAATTAATACTAATTAATGATATTATATATTTTCTGGGTTCCATATATACAATATAAGGATACCCATATAATATCACTCCTAATTTCTCCGTTTTAAACATCACAGCAATTGTCTCCGAAACTACTCAACGGAAAAGGCTAAAATTTGGGATCCGTGTCACCAAACTACCCGATCTGGAGTACATATCCTAAAATAAGAAATTTTGATTTTAGGGGTTCTTCTGGGGGATAATTAAAAAAACAGGCATTCCACATCATCTACGACACTATTGAGCCTAAATTTTTTAAAAATAGTCTAAAGTTTACAGGAAAAATAAGAACCCTCTAATATTAAGTTTGGAGGGCAAATTATAAAATTAAAAGAATTTTTTTTTCTAACGTATCATGTAATACATCAAATGAAAGGGCTCGTACTGAAGAACACAAATATGTTTTTTTTTTCATATTTTAATAATAATTTCTTAAAAAGATTAACAAAAATATACAAAAAATTCCCCATTCCCCCTTATCTCGAAACTATAACACGTAAAATGTTGAAAAAAATTGAACATATAGGACCGCTCCTGAACTTTACTGGATAAATAAAAGAAATTCTTAGTACTAATTTTGGGGGGCAGATTACAGAATTAAATAGAAAATATAAAATTAAAATTGTTTCTAACGCATCATCTTATAAATAAATCAAAAACCACGTTATGACGAATACATATATATATATATATATATATATTATATATATATATTGAATACTCTCTTCGAGGTGTCATACCTTTGTACGCAAGACAATATATATTATATATAAATATAATATATATTGTTTCTGGTCGGGAACCTTCATCAGTTGCGCTTCCCACAATTGAATGTCCTCTCGAACACTTCTTTATGCATTTGATGCATTTCGTTAAATTTGAAGACGCGAGATGTAAGACCGACATCTAGGATTTTCAAGAGAATCAGTTCACAGAGGTTCCGAATCTGGAGCCGTTCCGTGTAATTACTGTTCTCCCTTAACTACTAGGACAGAATGTCACGATAAAATTTTCAGGTTACTTCACCTGTCAGGGATATTGAATACTCTTCGAGGTGTCATTCCTTTGTACGCAAAAATGCTAGATGTCGGTCTTACACTTCGCGTCTTCAAACATATATATATATATATATATATATATATATATATTACTTTGTCTGTTCATTGGGTTTTCTCTCCTCCAAATTTTTTCCTGTAACAGATAAATATTTAAAAATTGTATATGTAGAACAAAGTGTAGTAAGGCAATTTCGTAAAATTGCCCGGATTACTGGCTGTCTGTACAGAGATTCTTGCTCACAGTTATTCTGAGAGAAAGAGATGTCTACAAAATGATCAACCAGTATTCCTGTATACAAGTAATGTATTGTATATTGTGTAATACTTATCTGTATATGGAGACGTTTCAACTCCGAGTCTGGAGTCGTTGTCAATCGTTTAGTGTTGTTTTCGAGGTTTTTTCTAAAAAAAATTTCGCTTTGAGCTGGAATTTGTTGTTTGTCAAAAAATTTGACACTGACAATTTGTTGTTTGGCGATCACTTGACGCTGAGGTTACCGTTTTTTTGTTCTGTTAGCAATAAATTCCTCCAGTCCAAATGAAGGTCGGCTGAAGGTGCTCTGATTTCAGTGTTGTTTATCATCATACAGCCGGCTTCTTTAAGTTTTCTCTTTTTTAAATTTTCTTCTTTCAACAAAATCTATGGCTGCCGGTGCTCGTTAATACATGATTGGCCAAATTTGATTTGTCCTCATGTCTTCTGGAAATGTTATATTGATGTTCTTTTTTCCTTACTTCTAAAGGTCTTGAAGTTTCACCGGTCTAAGAATGTCCACTGTCAGACAAAACACTGTACACACAATTTTTAGAACTCTGGGTTGCGTTAAACGGTTGGTATGTGTGCGGATAGAGCGCAAGGTATTATTTGTTTTAAAAACAGTTTTAACGCTGTACTTATTTCCTAACCTCTTAATTTTTTCCGATACACCTGGGATATATGAATTATGTTCATAATTGGTTGTCTGTTTGTGTTTGGTGGTATTAGTGTGATGGTTATTTGTGCTGGTTGTTGTTGCGATTTCTTTCTAACTGATTTATAGTTTTATTTATAAAGTCTGGGGATATTCATTTTGAAGTAGATTTTCTTTGATAATATTGACTTCTTTGTTAAAGATTTGGGTGGATGAAGATATGTTTTTTGCTTTATCATATAAGCACTTTACAACACCTTTCTTTACATTCAAGGGATGGTTGGAGTGAAAATTCAAATATCTATTAGTATTTGTAGGTTTTCGATAAGTACTTGTACTTATTGTGTTGTTTGTTCTATCTACAAGTACATCAAGATAAGCAAGTTTATGCAAATTTTCCATCTCCATTGTAAATTTTATTGTGGGTTCTTGACTATTGATGTAATCTAGAAATGAGTGCAGTTCTTCAGCACCATACTCCCAAACCACAAAAATGTCATCAACGTATCTCCACCACAGTTTTGGTTTATTCTTATATTTGCCTAGGAATCTTTCTTCAAAATATGTCATAAATATATTACTGATTATAGGAGATAAAGAAGAACCCATGGCCATACCAAATTCTTGTTATAGAAATCTCCTTCAAATTGAAAATATGTAGTGTTTAAGCAAAGTTCGGTTAGTTCCATAATTGTGTCAATTTTAATTTTGTTTTGTTGTGTAAGGTAACGCTACGGTTATACTTGATATATACTTGATAAAAATGATTACAACACCAAAATGATGGACCTTATCAACACAGGATCATATTCTAAGTTCAAAAAAGATCCTACGCAAAATATAGAACAAGCCGCTAGAGACATTATAACAAAACACAACCAAGAATTCAGTCCATTAGAACGAAAACACTTAACACCACACTATAAACCTCCACATTTATATGGCGTTCCAAAAATACATAAAGACACAATACCAATGAGACCCATTGTAAGTTCAATAAATTCACCATTACAAAACATCAAAATTTTTACTAAATATAATTAAACCTTACGAAAATAATCCAAACAATTTAAAAACACTAATGATTTTTTTAACAAATTAAAAAGCATTATTATCAAAGAAATGATATACTAGTAATTTCGACATAGTTAGTCTTTTTACAAATCTACCTGTTGATAAATCATTACAAATTATAAAAAATAATTACAAGATATTACCTTACACAACAAACAAAATTAAAAATTGACACAATTATGGAACTAACCGAACTTTGCTTAAACACTACATATTTTCAATTTGAAGGAGATTTCTATAAAACAAGAATTTGGTATGGCCATGGGTTCTTTTTCTTTCTCATATAATCAGTAATATATTTATGACATATTTTGAAGAAAGATTCCTAGGCAAATATAAGAATAAACCAAAAGGTGGTGGAGATACGTTGATGACATTTTTGTGCTTTGGGAGTATGGTGCTGAAGAACTGCACTCATTTCTAGATTACATCAATAGTCAAGAACCCACAATAAAATTTACAATGGAGATGGAAAATTTGCATAAACTTTCTTATTTTGATATACTTATAGATAGACAAACACACACAAGTACAAGTACTTATCGAAACCTACAAATACTAATAGATATTTGAATTTTCACTCCAACCATCCCTTGAATGTAAAGAAAGGTGGTTAAAGTGCTTATATGATAGAGCAAAAACATATCTTCATCCACCACAAATCTTTAACAAATCAATATACAAAGAAAATCTACTTCAAAATTAATATCCCCAAGACCTTATAAATAACTATAAATCAGTTAGAAAGAAAATCGCAACAACAAACCAGCACAAATAACCATCACACTAATACCAACCACACAACAGACAACCAAATTAACATAATCCATATATCCCAGGTGTATCGGAAAAATTAGAGGTTAGGGAATAAATACAGCGATAAAACTGTTTTTAAAACAAATAATACCTTGTGCTCTATCCGCACACATACCAAACCGTTTAACGCACCCAGAGTTCTGAAAATTGTGTGTACAGTTGTTTTGTGTGACTGTGGACTTATACCGGTGAAACTTCAAGACCTTTAGAAGTAAGGAAAAAAGAACATCAATATAACATTTCCAGAGAGATGAGGACAAATCAAAATTGGCCAATCATGTATTAACGAGCACCGGTAGCCATAGATTTTGTTGAAAGAAGAAAATTTAAAAAAGAGAAAACTTAAAGAAGCCAGCTGTATGATGATAAACAACACTGAAATCGGAGCACCTTCAGCCGACCTTCATTTGGACTGGAGGAATTTATTGCTAACAGAACAAAAAAACGGTAACCTCAGCGTCAAGTGATCGCCAAACAACAAATTGTCATGTCAATTTTTTGACAAACAACAAATTCCAGCTCACAAGCGAAAATTTTTTTTAGAAAAAACTCGAAAACAACACTAAACGACTCAAAACAGACTTGACAAACCACACATCCACGACTCGAGTTGACACCGTCACTTGTCTCCATACACAGATAGGATTACACAAGATACAATAACATTACTATATACAGGAATACTGGTTGATCTTTTGTAGACATCTCTTCTCTCAGATAACTGTGAGGGAGGAATCTCTGTACAAGACAGCCTAATCCGGCATTTTACGAAATTGCCTTACTACACTTTGTTCTACATATCCATATTTTAAATACTTATCTGTTACAGGAAAAAATTTGAAACCCCAACACCCCCCCCCCAGGAGAGAAAACCCAATAAACAGACAAAAATAATTCAAGACCTACCTCAACAATTACTTTTCGAATTAAGGAACATACTATACCTATATATCAATAATAATATATATCTCTCAATTATATATTTACAATATATATACATATATATTGT